>CM063502.1:77986508-78001508 GCA_032207245.1 Pardosa pseudoannulata | reverse complement strand
ATTTTCTAATTATCATTACTTCAAATTGCCTGAGTATCCTGTAAAAGAATTGCATGATAGACCTCTGGAAACAAAATTTCGCTTTCAATTACTCTGCTTTGGGGTGAAACTCATTTTTTATGTACTTTGCATTGAGTATTCGGATACTACATTATTTTGCTTGAGAGATACACAAACAGATTTTATATTGGCGTAGTCTAAACATCTGCATTCTAAAGCCAATTGTACTACATTTTAACTCTAAATATATGTTTTATTTATGGTTAAATTTAATAATAATTTAAATATTATTTTATACTATCATTTTATAAAGTTGTTTCTCAAAGAATAAATTCTCAATGAATAATGAAGTATAATTACATAAATTACACAAGACTCACTGTTTACTCCTTTAGTTTCCATTATTGCAGAAAATGAAAGAAAGCCAAACCTACTCTCACCATTTTGTAAGAGCTATTCTAACGGACGGACACTCCTATAAATTTGGACAGAAATTCTATACACCCGCGGTGGCACAGGTGAAACTTTTCCCAGGCTGTATACTTATCACCTCCGTCTTTTCAATCGCTCTGTCCTTTTAGAGTACAATGCTTAACTGAAACTAAGTTCCTACATTGAAGAATAAATGTGCTGAGTACTGAGAGAGGGACTTCCAAAAGAGAGCAACACATGTTCGTCATCCCACGCTTCACTTAAGGTACTATCCTCTTAAGCAAAACAGATGCAGACGAGCAAAAATCATTCGTGTACGACGTTAAAATTTGCACCTCGAAAGTCCGAGCGCTCTTCAAATCAATTGTTGTAGACAGTGTAGACATACAATGTATTGTTATATACATAAAAAATCACTTTATCAACAGCTTTATTCACATTGTGTGTTGAAAATTGCTATATGTAAAATTATATTCTACTATGTGCTGCAAATAATAATTTTTGAATAGGATCTTATTAAGTAAATTTCAAAGAGGTTAATAATGTAGATAAATTCTAATAACTTAAATAAAGCATGTAATTTTTATACTCGTATCAGTATTTTAATTTGTTATAAATGGTGTTTAAAAATTGCTAGTAAGAAAGAGATAAATACCAAACACAATTTTTTTTGTATTTTTAACGTAATTTAAATGTAAGTTCTTCGACAAATTTAAGACATCTTCTTTTCTATTTTGAAGGACTATTTCTTTTTTGTACTTATAGTATATTCTTGTCATAACAATAAGATAATCTGAATTAAAATATGATACGCATTTCTTGAAATGTTTTGAAAAGATCTTTCTGCCTCTATGACTAAGCAGTATTAAAAGGACAAGACATGTGTGATCATATGTATATGAATATATAGAGACATAAATACACAGATTGAACGTAATGGAGAAGTGTAATGTACAACTAAAGTACATTTGAAGGTATATGTTAGGCAACGATATATTTGAAATATCACTGAAAATATGAATTGTTTTCAAATTTATTTTAAACAATATTTTATTGCTTAAATTAGTTGCAGATTAAGGGTCTTAATTAAAATTTACAGATTAGCAAAAAGGTTAAGTTCAATAACGGGGATTTTTTTATTATTTCTGGTAGTTCTATTGGAATCTCCTAAATCGGGATTTGAACGCTGTAAGTTATCTTAAGAATACAAAAAATCCAAAAATAATATTTTCATTTTATAATGTCGAATCAAAGTTTTTCTCTTTTTTATCTGAAGTGCTGTTCTTCTTAGAAACAGCCAAAAGAAGTCTGGTAAATTTAGTTTTGTATAAAATCCCAAATAATTTCCTAAAATTATATCCTACTCCAAAACTTCGCGTAATTATTGCATTGTTCTTGAATACCATCGGATTTCGGAAAGGAGGAAATCTGGTCCACTCAGATTGAATGGTTGAGCGATTTAAATGCTGGTTCTACGAGTCCAATAAATGATTTGACTGTTTTCTGCGCTCTTGAAATCAATATATCTGATTTTCTCCAAATAAAAGTTGCAACTTTCTTGGAGAACTCCCGACGATCGATGTGAAGCGAATATCAAGTCGACGCTAAAACAACGTTCCTTAGAGAACGTAGCTGCAAGAGCTTGTTAATATCAGGAATTTAAATGCCTCAGACAGGAATCGTTTTTACAATTTTGTCAGTGGTTTTGCTTGTGTAAATTGTTTTTCAGAGACTGTCGGAAGACATAAAATTAAACTCTATTTTCATGAATTACTATAATTATACGGAAAGCCGTGTTATAACACACTAATGACTAACTCTTCTCACTGACATCTAAAAATTAGTTTATATATATTTTTTACGCGTTCTCGATACAAGTTTTTCTTTCCATTCGAAGTAGATTGAAATCCTACACACATTATGTTTCAGTATCAGTCATGTTTTCTATTTTATTATTAGTCTCTGGCCAAATTGTATATACACTTTTCAATTTTTATGCTATAATCAGCTACTATTCTAAATTAGATTATCATGTATTTTTTTATTATATTCCATATATACAATATACACTATTACGTGGGTCATACCAAATATAAGACATTAAATTTATTAAAAAAATATTTATATATTATTATTAAAAAATTTATAAATTGTGTCCCCAAATTTTAATATATTTATCGACTTTCCATCTGAAGCCATTAAATCAAATTCTTCATTTTTTTATATACAGTCCCCACAAAATCCTTCCCATTTGCATCTTCCAATTTTGAATTAATCAGTTTCGGGATATCAAATAAGATTTCTAAGAAAATTTACTAAAGCAGAATAAATTGCAAAAACATGTCTTCACCTACAGTCCGCAAAGAAGCATGTAAAATAAGATCTTAATTGCTCGTGCTATGATACGAATATGTTAACATTTTAGTGAAACATTACCAAATAGAACAAGAAATTCACTGCAAACTGAGTGTTTATCATATACTTATGTAAAATCTATAGTGCATTTTATATGTTGGAAAGGAATTTGAAAGCTCGACATTAGATGATTTTTTGTGCATTGCACACACATTTACTTTTTCAGCAGGTACATGGTCTGAAATCATGGCATAGTAAAGCTTCCCTTTACATTACTTTGTTTACATGTGATACCAAATACATATTTTCTTACGAAATACATATTTTACTTAATATTACTTATTTGGTGTTATATTAAATCTATTTTAAGTAACAATTTAAATGGCAATAGATAAGATATCTACTGCTTAGAAGCCAGTGTGGTTAAGTCCAGAAAACAGTTGGGAGAACGAATATTTTTAACACACTCATTTTCAAATTTTAATAACTTTATATTTTTGTTCACATTTTATAACCATATTGTATACTAATACTAAATATGAAAAGAATTTAGAAGAATTTTCTTTCGACATGAATTTTTGACGTATTAATAATCTTTCCTCTGCACTTTAAATAAATATTTCAAAAAGTATCATTTTATTATGAAGTCTGTAAGCACAAGCTTTGCGTAAGCTTTTTTAAAGATATAGCTTGCATATACAAATATACCAATTCATACCTGAAATCTAAACAAAATATGTCTTAATCATTAATTAAGTAGGGCTTAATTAAAGACATTCCACCATTTTATCTAAAGCATTTATTATTCTTTTAATTCAATGACCTAATAGAATTTTTGTATTATTTCAATATAAACATTAATTATTGAACTCCGAAACTCAAATTTCACATGCTATTTTTAGTCTTATTATATTTTCAAAATATTTTCCTACCCTATCAAACTAAATAACTTCTAATCTTCAGTTTATAAAATGTGGATCTTTATTTGAATTACTCATTGAAACCATAGATACAACGTGAAATTTATTTCCTTCTTTTCTATGATACGTTAAATGCCTTATCAATCAAAGCCCTTTATCCTCACATATCTCGAAATGCTCACGCGCAACACTTTAATTCAAAATTTACAATTTAATCTCTCACATTTATTAGGAAATATGCTTCAGGGGATTTCTTGAAAGCAGCAGAAATCATGACAAATCACGTAATGCAATCACCAAGATAGGCGTTGATATAGCTTTGCCCTAAATCTTATTCTTGATAACATTATGAATGAGACTCACACTATATTTATCTTATCATAAATTCCAGAAATACTTGTATTTTGTAAAGCCTCTGGGCAATTTATGCAATCTATCCGCGATAATTTTGAATCTAGTATACATTATTATTGAAAATCTATTTTATTTTCTGTATAGGACTGGAGAAATTATCAAAACACTGACGTGTTCTGGGGAAATCAAATTGAATGAACACTCAATTTACAAAGTTTATAGGGACGATGATCGTCAGTAATTTTTTTTTTATATTTGAGTCAGGAATTTTATTGACTTATACATTAAAATATATTTGAATAAGTTCCATTTAATTTTTTTAAATCAGGAAATGGTTTTAAAAATTATTCAGTTTACTGAAATTTGGTATTTTTCTAATTTCAAATTTTTATTTATAAAATTAAATGCAATACACCATAAGATGAAATAGAATAAAATGTGACTCAATTTAGAAAGTTTAGGGGTACTATAGGCGTCATAAAGTGTCCATTAGGATCTCAGACTTAGGAATCTTTATACGAATAGAAAATGCAACTAAACTTAATCAATAATATTAAAAAAATAGTAAATTTTGTAAACGTTTTTTTCATTTTTAAAACAAAATGCAATCTAAATGCTGGCAGTTTTTTAATGTGCCTTCTTAATATATAAACATTAATATTATCGTTAAAGCATTTATTGTTCCAACAGCAAATGCTATAATGCTCATTACATATAATTTCATTATTATTTCTCCTTTACAATACCATATGAGTTACTTCATATGGTAATTTGATTCTGATAGGCATACAAAATTGTGAAATCCGCTTTATAATGTTATGAGCAAAGTGCTTTCCATAGGTTAAATTTATCTTGCAGTAATTGCAATTTCAAAGTTTTTAGCTTAATTGTTTAGCATATAAAATATTTCTTATACATTGTTACTTCATATTTTCTGTACGTATATCTTTTAAATAAATAAATAGGATACTCGCATAGGGGTGCTGTAGAAAACCAGAAAACTATTAATTTATAATAAATGTGATTACCATACAAACTAATTTTTTTATTTATAAATATTTGCAGCATTGCAGTTTTGTTACATAATTTACTAACTATAATTTATGTAGCCATAAATAATTTTGTTACTTTTCTTTCTCTAAATCATAAGCATCCCTTATTATAACAATAAACCCCTTTGTAGTAATAGAAAAATTTTGATTAAATGATAAAATTTGAGATGTTTTGCTTATGTTACTATTTATTATCAACCCTTATGTTATTATTTTGATATATTACAAAACATGGCTTGGATTTATATAACTTTAGATATTTGGCGATATAAAATTCAGTAATGGCTTTTAATGGGCTTTTAAATTGTTTTTCATTCTTTAGTAAATACAGAAAAATAAATTCACATACTTGTATCTCAAAATCAAGATTTATTGAAGAAGCAGCGTAGATTCAAAGAATCGGATTTCTCCAGTAAATACTAGTTACAACAACTGATTAAAAATTGTAGTTAATAAATAGTCCCTGGGCAGCAATTAACTTCTAATTTCTCAATGTCCACTCAAGTATTTTATTTCGAGATATACTGATAAGTTTCTTCCTAAACTGATAAGGTATAGCTTATAAGACTATGAGTCTGTAACTTTTCGAAATAATTACAATCTCACCAAAAAACACCGAAAACTTTTTTTAAGGAAAAACTGTCTCCAAAAAATATTTGAAATAATCTTATTATTATAAATTAAATAAGGTAAAAGGATGCATTTATAAGCCTTTTGTTTTACAATAAAGTTCATTCATTGGAAAAAGATCATTTTTATATGAGAAGGAAATAGTTTAGAAAGTACGTTACATTTCTGGGCAATGCAAAATAAAGTTAAGTTTATTCACTAAGTTCTAGAAATAGTTATATATTCCTGTGAATGAAGAAAAAAATCAATACTCATAAATGCAATAAAGGTATAAATATGTTTAAAAAAATGGTCTAGAATCATGAAAGGAGACTACAACTTTGTAACTTTTCAAAATAATTACAATCTCACTCAAAATTAAAAATAAACTTTTATTCAAAAACTTTTTTTAACGAACAACTGTCTCCAAAACATATTTGAAATAATCTGATTATGTATTAAATAGGGTAAAAGGATGTATTTATAAGTCCTTTATTTTACAATAAAGTTCATTCATTTGAAAAAGTGCACTTTTTATAAGAGAATGAAAGAGTTTAGAAAGTACATTACATTTCTGTTCAATACAAAATAAAGTTAAGTTTATTCACTAAGTTCTAGAAATAGTTTTATATTCCTGTGAATGAAGAAAAAAATCAATACTTATAAATGCAATAAAGGTATAGATATGCTTCATAAAAGCGGTATAGAATCATGAGGAGACTATAACTTTGAAACTTTTCAAAATAACTACAGTCTCACCAAAAATTAAAAATAAACTTTTATTCGAAAACTTTTTTTACGCAACAATTGTTTATTCACTAAGTTCTAGAAATAGTTTTATATTCCTGTGAATGAAGAAAAATATCAATACTTATAAATGCAATAAAGGTATAGATGTGTTTAAAAAAAGCGGTATAGAATCATGAGAGGAGAAAGAAAAGAATTTCTACAGTAAATACTATTTACTACAACCGATAAAGAATTGGAGCGTAAGTCCTCGGACAGTAATTAATTTCTAATTTTTCAATGTCCTCTCAAGATTTCACTTTAAGGACATTCTACTAAGCTTCTTCCTTAATTAATAAGTTGTAGTATATGTGACTGAAACTTTGTACCTGTTCAAAATTATTATATCTCAAAACAAAACAAATAAAACAACCTCTGTTTCGAATAGTTTTTTTTTTCTTTTACTGTATAACAGTAAATTATTTAGATTATTACCATTTAGATATAATATTAGTATGTAACCAAAATACTAAAAAGATAATTTACTGTCATAAACTGTTTAGTTTAATAGCGATGTTCAGTGATTTAAAAAATGTATATTTTTATATCACTAGAAGTAGTTCACAAACTATGTATTTTTACTGTTTTCGAAAAACAAAATAAAAACAAGGAAATAAGTTTTAAAAATTGCTTTTTTATTCCTGAGAACCAAGAGAAAAAATCAATACACATAAAAGCAATCAAGATATAGGTTTGTTGAAGAAGCAGTGTAGAATCAGCAGAGGAGAAATAATAGACTTTCTCCAGTAAATACTAGTTACAACAGCCGATAAAGAATTGGAGCGTAAGTCCCCGGGTAGCAATTAACTTCTAATTTCTCAATGTCCACTCAAGTATTTTATTTAGTGATATTCTAGATAAAAATTTCCTTAATTTATAAGTTCTAGTATATGCCACTGAAACTTTATAACCGTTCAAATTGATTGCATCTCAAAAACTAAAATTATATTTTAATAGATAAAAACTAAAACTGTATTCTAATGGATAACTGCCTCCAATGCCATTTTCTATATATATTCGTATGCATCAAATGCAATAATAAGATGAGCTTTTAATCCTAAACTATTTTTTATATTATATTTTATTTATCAACAGAATTTATTTTACATTTACTTAATATAATAAATCAATAGTATCTATAATCAAGTTTATATAAGTTCAAATAATTTTGTAGAAGAAATAAATAACAAATATACATCATGACATAATATTTAGTCAACCAAATATCATATAATTTTAATATTATACAACAAAAAACAAATTTTAATGATCTTTTAAAAACATAAAATAAAAGTTTAGATTGTAAAGCCGCAAAGATGAAATTAATTAGAAACTATCCATCAAAGTGTTACTAATTTGTACTTAAATCTATAATGATCTTTAATAGAAATAAATTAATTTTATAGAGAATACACTACCATTTAAATACACTATTAAATATGCCACATGTACTTATCAGCAAGTAATTTATAACCATCAGATTTTTTCTTCTAAATGCAAGACTGATAATTGTATATTCTGTAGCAGTTTTATCTCTCTAAACTCTTAGTGCTACCTCATACTAAATGCTACAGAAATCAAATATTTTCAACGAAACTATTCAACAACTTTTACCCTTACTGCTTATTTAATCAGAATCTTTAACAAACTAAACATATGGTATCACCATACAATGATTTCGTAATTCATTACATCCCAATTAATATCTGATAGTGTCCAATAGACGATTGAAGAATTTATTGTTTACCACATTAAATCATGCTTCAACAATCTTGCTCAAACAGGATCATCATAATAATAAAGTGATGCCTCTGCTAGCAAGATAATCTAATTTACATACGTCACGTGGGAAAACTCAAAATTTGTAATTTCGAGATTATAGCCAGCACACTCTTAGAACTCTTCTTGAATCTTTCCTACCGCAGTTCAGTCTTTTTAATTAAAATCTAGACCTGAGTCGTGAATAGAGTAAATGACCTTAAATGAATGCGACATAATCTATGTAGGACGGTATGTAAACAATCTGACGAGTTCGTAATATGGAGGAGTATAATTGCTTTGATCTTCTCTTTCGCTCGTTTGTCTAAACGAAGTCGTGTCCAATCAATACTCTTCAAATAACTGTAGAGAATATATAATTTTTTGAAATAATAATTTGCCCATACATTTCCAACTATTGCATATTTCAAACATTTTTGTCATATTGATAAAGGCGTTTTCATAGAAGCGTGTTTCATAGTGAGAAGTAATTTTTAACTGAAGCACAAAAATTACAATGTCTCATTTTACATTATTACACCTATATGGTACACATCCTATTAGTCAATTCTTTGTATTATTTTATTATAAATTAAACATTTTTCAAAAAATAAAATTCACAATAAATTTTGCCTTTTTTCAATATATTTTGCATACACATGCATTTCTTTCTAAATTTATTTGGCATTTTTCTTTGATTCATTGCAATACACTCTTTGGATTACGATGGAATAATTTTACTTTTAAAATACTGTTATTCAATGTTATGTGAAAGTTTTGCTCAAATATTTGCGAGAAATTAAGAAAGCTGTAACGAACCGAAGTGACCTTGCAGTCATTAAAAAGGAATAAAGTATTAAACTATAAAAATTAATTTAAGTTTTAAAACAAATGTGTACAATCTAATGGAATAAAGTCTAATGGAATAAAGTTATTCCATTAACTATATTTCGGCTCTATTAAGGAGTGTGAGTCTAGTTCTACTTTTTCGAATGAAAACATTCTCATTTTGTAAAATTTTAACAGTGTGCTAGCCCTTAAAAATGTTTGAAGGGTAAAAGGGATCTTAAAAAGGATGTAACTGATATTTTATCTATAAAAGAATACTTTCTGGCATAAAAGCTTAAACTATTACTGGGTCACTATTTCCTTGTTGTACCTAAGCGTTTAACCCTCTGACTGCTCAATTTGTAAACAGAGATCTCTTTGAAAATTGCTTATTTTTTCTTGTTGTTGTTGCATAGTTTAACCCATTAATGCCCAGCGTCCTTATTTGAGGACAGTCAAAAAATGATTTGTAGAGTTTTTGTTTTCTTGAAACGATTCTTCCTTTTTAATGGAAATAGATATTAATCTTATGAATAACCTCCCAAATTTTCAAATATGATCTTATCTATAATTTTGTCATTTCGATCGGCAATTTATGATTTTCAAGCTTAGAATAGGAACGTATTATGACCGGTATTCTGAATGTATACCGGTCAAAATCATGGCGAATAGCCATATCTGAAATAAGTCATCTTTTTTCAGTACTTTTCTCCTATGTGATAGCAAATAAATCTCTTATCACGAAGTTTTCCTTTTTTTAAAAGACATCTTATGATGTTTTAAAATGACACCTCCTCACTAATGATGACCTGATGTCATATTTAAAGGTGTTTAAATTTCATATTTTGTTTGACTTCCAGGTGTCTATAATAGCTTCTATGTTAGGTATTTACTAATATATAGTCATCAGAAATATCCGGGCGTTAATGGGTTAAGTATATATATAAATTGGAGAATTGAAATACTAATTTTTTCTCTAGAAAAGATTTTTATATTGACTTTTATCATGAGAAACTAAGCTTTCAGAAAAACTAATTTCAGATGTTATCACACAAAAAATTTATTTTTTAATAAATTTCAATTGTAATACAGTTAATTTCTATTTATAACATACTATGTATAATTTTATTATCAAATATAACTACAGATCTAGTCATATAATCCTATTTATTACCTAATTAAATGTCTAATACTGTATATAATTTATTCCACTGGTTAAACGATAAAAAGGCAGCGAAAATCGCGGGATGAGCAAATTTTGCTACATTTGGATTGCCCGTGGAAATCGCGGGATGAGCAGTCAGAGGGTTAAGAAAGTTGCTATTTAAGCAATAATGAAATTGCAACATTTAAAATGTGAAAGCCTGCAGTTTATATATTTTAATTTAAAAAACAGTACAATATATAATTTTGCTGAAAATACTATTAATTACATACGTTACATATAGAAAATCCTCAAAAACTTATGTATTCAAAGATTGCACCACATATAAATGCGTTATAAATTATTTAATTTCTACGCTTGCACTTCTTTATAACTATAAGAAAATTTGTGTAAATGTATTTTTAGTTAAAAATATACGTATTTCCAGTGGCTTTAAAATGTAACTAAAATATCAAATTTTGAATGTAACGGCTGAAGAGATAAAATTAATTAGAAACTATCCATCAAAGTGTTAATAATTTGTGTTTGAAGCCATAATGGTCTTTCACAGAAATAAACTAATTTTATAGAAAGTACACTATCATTTATATACACTATTCAATAAAGCATTTTTGTGAAATTTTGTATTAATTAACATGTGAAATAATCACTCTTCTTTGTTAATAAATATTTTAAACCAAATAAAGTAAAATTTTGTCTTTTGTATCGTAAAATAAAACTATAAACGTGTGTTTTCATTGTTAATTTCAAAATAAAAAGAGAAATTATAATTTTCTTTTGACAAGTCTATCTCGAGTGCAGTCAGAGAATTTCCAGACGTGCAGGAACACGGCGTTATTTTTAACGAGCAATTATCTGCCTTCAATAATTTGAAGGACACTTTTCATTTCGGCAATAATTGCCTCGCTAATAATCATTAAGGTGCTGTCGATAATGAGGACAACCTACGTATCCTTTTGTTTTCGATGTCGGGCCTGGAATCTAAAAGTTTGACCTATAATAATATTATACATTGTTCGGAACGCCGATTTTGATCTTTAAATAATTGAGTACAATCTTAGTTAACATAACGGTATTCACAGATAAATAGTTAATGAATAACAAAGTAATACAAAAGCTTTCTGTAATTACTCCAAGTATAAACTTAATTAAAACTACCTTAACTCCCGCATATCGTGATACCGAGCAAAATTGTGCAGTTTGGAGGAAGAAGGGGAAATGAAGTGCTATTGATCTGCAATTTTTATTTAATATTTATGGTATCTGTAAGTATAACCTCATTGGAAATTTTGTTTAAACGTTGAAATTGGAGGTAGATAATTTGGATATTAGAAATTTTATGTAAGTGAAAGAATGAAACTGTCTACATAAGTAAATCTTATTATTTTATTTATCTTTCTATTGAATTATTCTCTCACATAAATCATATGGAGGTGTAATAAAGGATGAATCACAGGTAGTTCTATTATTCAATTCTTTTACTGAGTATAAGAAGCATTTATTCCCCTTCCACTATAAATATGCGTATATTCAAGTATTTGGTTCATTTTTAGTATACATACAATTATGCACATTACAGTATAAATGAAAATATATATATATATATATATATATATATATATATATATATATATATATATATATATATATATATATATGTGTGTGTGTGTGTGTGTGTGTGTGTGTGTGTGTGTGTGTGTGTACTTGTATTTTTACATGTGTGTGAAGGAGAGAGAGAGTGTGTATATGTATGTGTGTACTCAAATATTTATATTCATTACATATATCGCAAACATGGATATTATATTTCTTGGTAAATCTAATTAAAGTTCATTCAAATAGTTTACAGAAGTTTAACTAACACAGCGTTATTTTTAACGAACAATTATCTGCCTTCAGTAACGTGAAGGACTCTTTTCATTTCGACATTGATTCCCTCTCTAATAATTATTATGGAGCTGGCGATAATTAGGGCACACCAAGGATCCTTTTGTTTCCGATGTCGGGGATGGGATCTACATAGGTCTGACCTATAGTAATACAAGCGATATTGGATATTCAGATAATTGAGTGAAATCTTAGTTAACATAGTAGGTGTTTGAAGATAAATAGTTAATAAATAATAAGTAAGACAAAGAGCCTTTGTAATTAGTTTAAGTATTAACTAAATTAAGATTCTATTAAGCCATGTGTATCTTGCTGTTTTGCAGTGTCTATGAAGAATGTGAAGTTAAGAGGTATCTGTATATATTAAGAGGAATTGATTTTTATGTAATATTAGTGGGGCTTTTAGAAATAGTGTCATTAGAAATTTTCCTTTAAATAATTTAGAGTGAGGTTGAAGTTTTTTATGACGAGATATTTTGGATAGAGATTATATATATATATATATATATATATATATATATATATATATATATATATATATATGTGTGTGTGTGTGTGTGTGTGTGTGTGTGTGTGTGTGTAAATGAAATTGTCTTCATTAAGTTTAATCTTATTATTTTATTTATATTATCATTAAGTTATCTTCGAATTTAAAAAAAATTCGATAGATATGTTTTATCTATAATGTACAGCACTTTCTAATATTTTAAATCTAACCGAATGGCTAAATAAAAGAAAATTGCATTTCCCTATCGCTAGGAATATGTGAATTTATATAACTAGTTATGTATACGCACACTGGTCACTGAATTAGAAACAGTGCATAAGTATTTTACTGGACCTTCAGTTGAACGTATAACAGCCCCATTTAGGGTCATTGATTCTGTAAGTTTTTCAAGTGCATATAAATTAATAGAATATCATACATTATTTACACAGATATTTGAGCAGTGGTAGCTGAGTCGATAAAGGCAGCATCTTTCAAGTTAGCATCTTGTAACCAGTAGGTACCGAGATGGAACTTCGAACTGGCCTAAGATCCATAGAGTTCATTAATAGCGACTTGGGCACGTAAAATATGTTCGTGGTCGTAATTTCCTTAAAGTTTCCAAACAATACCTCTGGCCGAGGCTGGGGGGTCTTCTGCTTGGTCCCTGCTTTTAAATTAAGAAAACCTATTTTCAGGTTAAGTTAGCCTTGAGTCTCACTCATACTGAATCTGCATATTACCTTTAGCCATTAACCCATCGCATATTGCGAAGCAGTCTTTCGGAACTGGTGTAGGCTCTCCTACACCATGGAATGAGTAACAGCAACACAGAATTTCAAATGTGTAGTGCATCAAATAGAAGATTAATGTTGGATCCACGTACCCAAAATGTCAGTTTCCTACTGTATTAAGATCCAGAATAAGGGGGGTTTAAGGAATTTGTTGGAAGTCTGATTGATGAACCAATTTCGAGTTGTTATGGCACAATGTAAAGTTGCATCTTCGTAAATGAAGTAAAATCCCGTAGTTTTATGTTGCTGGTTTGTAATCTTTCATAATCTTCTTAAGCTCTAGGCCCATTAGACCTAATGTAACAAAACAGTAGACTGTAGCGCTCCAAACCAAGCCAATCCAATTCCATAGTTTTCTGTTAACTAGAATAACGGGGGGACCACCTCTATAATAGGAGAGCATTTCCCACACCTTAATGTACCCACCAACTCCTAGGGCAGTGCAAAGAAGGCTATATGAGTTGATGGAGAACTCCTCAAAAACGACGTCTACTTTAGGTGGAAAACAATGTAGAGCGTGGTTCATCGAACAAAAAACCATTTTTCCTTCCTCTTTTGTAAAGTTTTGTATTAGCAGATACCACTTAAAAATTATTAAATGAATTCTGGATTTTCCAGGTATAAATGAAAGCTTTCCTTACAGACATTTGATCCCCATACTATAATTTGCAATTTACTGGGCTGGTTCTCAACAACAACAAATGGAAAGAATTTTGGTTGAATGTTTCTGTCATTGAAGTTCCAACCTCAGTAATGTTTTTTGTTCTGACTCAGTGATTTCTACTCTTCTCACAATCATAGCTCTCACTAAACAAACCCTAATATTAATCCCTATTTCGAATAATGAAAAATTTGTTGTTAATCCCTTTCTACTGTATTAAACGTAAAATTTAACCCCATAACTTATAAATTACATATATATATATATATATATATATATATATATATATATATATATATATATATATATATATATATATATATATATATATATATATATATATATATATATATATATATATATATATATATATATATATATATATATTATTCACTTCATAAATAGGTTTTGCATACGCATGTCACTAGCAATCATTTGTGTAAAGTTAACATAACCAATTTATATATATATATA
Source organism: Pardosa pseudoannulata (assembly GCA_032207245.1). Lineage (NCBI taxonomy): Eukaryota > Metazoa > Arthropoda > Arachnida > Araneae > Lycosidae > Pardosa > Pardosa pseudoannulata. The sequence continues at coordinate 77,986,946 of CM063502.1, read as the reverse complement.
TATATATATATATATATACACACATGAGATTTTTTTCTTATCAAAAAAGGGAAGTGTGTACATCTTGAATTTCATGCAATCATGACGAATCGTAGTCGAGGGGAAAAACAAAGAGAAATTTGGGTTCAAACTGACATAGTTTATTGAAGCAACTTCTCTAATGGACGTCGGTCAGCAAAACATGTACATCTCGGTTGCATAGTTGTCTGGATCAACCAATCAAAATAACCGAAATCAAAACCAATCAAAGTACCGTGTGTGACGCCGATGACGTAGTTTAAGCGTCAGGAGCTATTTTAATTTACTTACGCAAACTGGAAGCTTGGTAGAGCGAAGTAGGCAAAACAACAGGGAAAACAAAGATATTCACTTAGGTTACTATAAAGGATGCCAGAAAAGGATGGAACCACTAGAAAATTATTTTAAGATATTTATAAT
>CM063502.1:77924008-77981508 GCA_032207245.1 Pardosa pseudoannulata | reverse complement strand
GAAGTCAAAGTGTTAAATACGTTAAGAGTGGGGGCCATGGAAAAAAAGATTTACGTCATCTTTTTGTATTTTAGAAAGCAAGGCTCTTTCATACTATATTCTGAATTTTAAAAATTCTTGAATACATACCTACACACACACATACATACATACATACATACATACATATATATATATATATATATATATATATATACACACATATATATATGTATGTATGTATATAAATATATATGTGTATGTGTGTGTGTAAGTAATCGATCAAAATTATTACTCTTAAAATATCTTAATATCTTTTAAAAATTCTTCTCGTCCCATTCTTTTTCCTTCATATATATTTTCCCTGCCATAAAATCTCAGAATTAAAAAGTGTATACTAGAATTGAATTCTTTGAACCCATTTCCCAAACGTAACTCAGATATACATACTCATCTTCTGTCCACTCGCCATATTTTACAAATGGCTCAGGTCACCGGTTTACTTTTCCAATGATCTAAGTTTATTTCTGACAGTTAATACTGTTTGTCTAAGCGACTCTCCCTTCGAAATATTCTATACGGTATCTCGCTGTGGGTCTCACCTCTGTGAAAAGTGTTTCCATATATCGTTTGTTACTCTGTTTTCACCTGAGAAATATGTCTTTAATCCAGTCTTAAATAAAGTAGAGTTCCACTATAGTTTTACTCTATAGAGCCACAACTGCATTTTAACTAGGCTTTTCACTGACCAGTAAGTCCGGGCAAGTAAATATAATACAGGCTAAAAAATTCTAATGTAACATGCCATAAAAATGGGAGTTAAGAATTAAGAGAGTTATAATTAAAACTATTTGGAACTCTTTAACGTAGTAGGAGAAAAACACATCCTCGAGTGGAACTATACAGAGTAAAGAAGCTGACGTGGGAGTAGACAACAGGAATTTGCTTAGTCAGCCACGTTCAAAATGACACTTCTGGAGGGAAATTGGGCTAGTAACATCTTCCACACTGGTCTTTGCAAAATGAGAACAAAGGATATCTAAATGGCATAGATGGACAGAAGGATTAAAAAAAAAGAAGTTTTTATATATGAAATCAAATGTGTCTTCCATGAATTAACCACTATTCCGTGTCCTATATATATATATATATATATATATATATATATATATATATATATATATATATATATATACTCATACATATAAAATATTACGTAAATATGACTTTTTTACACATGTCTTTTCAATAGCAATTATTAGAAATAAGATATTACTCAAAATTGCATGTAGCGAAAACTTGGTAAATGAAACTTTTATATTGTACTCAAAGTAAAAGCTTTTAACTGACCCCAAGGGCATTGAAAAGACGAAATCTATCAATAGTTCGTATGAAAAAAAACGCCCGTTTCTATCCTGTGACATTTTGTAGTCCCTCCCCCTTAACACGTTTTGTCGCCTAGGGATGGATATTTCAGGATCTCTATCCCTCATCCCTCGGGAAAAGGGTAAAATACGTGACATGAGACCGAAATGGTTTAGATCATTTTTCATGGCTATAAACTCGAAAGTTTGCTCTCTTTGCAAGTTATTGCTATGAATCTACGCGTAGTCCCGACCTACAGTCTGCCAAAAAAATGACACGATCAGGTATAAGTGCATTCAAAGAATTTTTCCTCACTTGCATCGTCTCCATTCAAAATATTTTAAGAAATCTGCATCGCCATAACTTAATAAATATAATAGTCATAATAAAAATTTTTATCTTTATACCTTATCTGAAAATTGTTCAAATTATTGAATTATCTTTACTCATTTAAAGATCTAGTTAGGTTGTTATATTATCAAAATAATATAGTTCACTACTTACTCTTTAAAAATATAAAATATTTACTAACTATTTCACTATTTTAACTTAATGACAGTTTTTTCAGTAAATATTTTGCATTTGAATCCATTTTTACTTTTTTATTATTATTTAATAATATTTTCTATGTATTCTTTTCTAAAAAGTTATTTTTTAAAACTCTTTAAGCTTAAATTTAAAATTTGACTGGCATAATTCCAAACTATTTATCTTGAGTCACTTACATATATATATATATATATATATATATATATATATATATATATATATATATATATATATATATATATATATATATATATATATATATATATATATATATATATATATATATATATATATATATATATATATATATATATATATATATATATATATATATATATATATATATATATATATATATATATATATATATATATATATATATATATATATATATATATATATATACATATATACATATATATATATATATATATATATATATATATGTATATTTATATATATAATATATATATATATATAATATATATATATATATATATATATATATATATATATATATATATATATATATATATATATATATATATATATATATATATATATATATAATATATATATATATATATATATATATATATATATATATATATATATATATATATATATATATATATATATATATATATATATATATATATATATATATATATATATATATATATATATATATATATATATATATATATATATATATATATATATATATATATATATATATATATATATATATATATATATATATATATATATATATATATATATATATATATATATATATATATATATATATATATATATATATATATATATATATATATATATATATATATATATATATATATATATATATATATATATATATATATATATATATGGGGGGACTGAATATTGAAATATTCACAAAATATAGTACAGAAATATTTGTTGCATTAAGTTCAAGCTTTGAAGATGCACATAGTTTCTGTTGGTAAGAAATCCTTTTTTACTGGGTAATTTGATCATCATAAAGTAACTGAAATCCACTAACAAAGAAAGCTTCTCGCCGTACTCATATCCGTGACTACATCGCATGTCGATATCTGACTCTTGTTTTCATGGACTAACTTAAAGAAACTTACTGTAATGTGAGGCAATTTCCCATCCTACTGAAATACATGCATAAAATTCCGATGTTACGAGGTTGTCTAATTAAAAGTATTCTATAATTCTATAATCTTTCTTTAAGTTTGTATATATTTTTATTTACATATATATGAGTGTATTTGAAGACAAGAATTAGCTACTCATGGTCTTCTATATTCTTCATAAAGAGTTCATATCTATGTGGAATCATTATCCCATTTTTCAAAATCACTGATACTTTAAAGACATAACCAAAGATTAATATCTTTAGAGTGATTCCATCGTCCAACGTGAAGAAGGTTTCTGTAACGAATGTAGCTTGTACATATGCTTAAGTAGATTGCATCACCCCACTTAACTTTGCCGCGTTAATAAGTGCTTTGCAAATTATGACCGAATTCATCTTAAGTATTAAACTTATGTTTCAATATATTTTCTTACACACACATGTATATATATATATATATATATATATATATATATATGTATATATATATATATATATATATATATATATATATATATATATATATATATATATATATATATATATATATATATATATATATATATATATATATATATATATATATATATATATATGTATATATATATATATATATATATATATATATATATATATATATATATATATATATATATATATATATATATATATATATATATATATATATATATATATATATATATATATATATATTAGCAATCATATTAGTAAATCCATGTCTCATAAGTTTTCTCTATATATTTACATATTCACTTTACAAATAGTTCCCACACAATAATATGCACATAATCTTACGCTGAAAAAAATCAAGTTTCGGCGTTAAACGGAGAAGATTATATTTTTCTGCTTTACTTGGTTTTTGTTGTAACTTCAAATGAGATTTTATAATTTTTCTCAATGTTTCTAAAGAGATATTAAATTTTTTTTGCACTTTGAAGGTAGCAGATTTCGATTTTCTTTTATATGAGATGCGACTTTTGATTTAATAATAAATGTGTACGTATATTTTCTTATATGAATTTTTTTTCTTTTTTACCTGTCAAATATAAGCTGAAGTATATTTATAATTATATTTATTTTATGTTCATTATATTTATTTTATAATTATATGAATTTTATATTAATTATGTAACTTTTTAGGTGTAAAATTATTAAAACCATTATTTTTGCATATTTTCTAATAATCGAATTAGAATATTTTCCTTCAGAAATCACAAAAATATAGCATATGGTTCATTAGTTTATTTAAGACACTTTTTTTCAAATCATCGAATTTTTTTAAAGCTTCAGACAATACTTAAACCCTATTTAACGTTTAAGCTAAAATCCATACAGAATTTTAAAATCGGTACAAAAATATGTGAACACCCACTGTATTTATAAAACCAAAGCAACTCAATAATTGAAAAAGTGTGTAAAATTTATACAAATCTGAGATAAGAATTTATTTATAAACTTTATATCTTTTTTCCAAGAACATTTTATCATATCTTGAAGAACATCTAACTGTTTCTACCTGTTTTTAACTGTTATTTAATGCTGATTTTAATTTAAGCAAGACTTTAATTTTTATATTTATTAATAAATATATAAGTAATTATGGATCTCTTTGATAGTTTGTTAAAAATCCTTACTTACATTTTAAAATAATCCAGAAAGTAACTGTCTAACAAGAAACACATAAAAGATAAAATTATTGTAAATCTTGAACATTTTTATATTGCATCTCAGGAACATTATTATACGCCAGAAAATGTGTATTATATGTTATCTTACCCAATAATGTACCCAGTGTATATACAGCCTGTAAACTATTTTTTAAAAATGAATTTTAACATGAAATTTATAGGCAAAAGAATTTTCCTTAAAATGTATTTCCTTTTTTATAAGTATTTTTTTTATACAATATATATGGATACAACATTCTTCTCTGTCTTTGAAAAAAAATAATCTATGGTATCATAATATATTTTCTACAGCAATTTTTCTACTCGTCCATTAGATTTAATGAAAAAATGTTGATGTTACGTGATATAGCTTGGACTTGAGCCAAACAGTTTTAAAATGAAAACATGCTTTACCCTATTGATCTGCTTATGTTTGAAGTTAAAACCAGTTTATGAAACTGCTAAGGGATGAGACCTTTTGAACAGATTTATTAAAATAACTAAATTACATTTATATTTTGGTAAAGAAGGACTGGTGTTAATTTGGTAATGATAAAATCAGAATAAGGATAGCGTTTATTTTGCTTAATATTATATCTAAGTCTTATCTTTAAATAAGCACAAAATCCAGCCATAAATGGGGTTTTAGTTTGGTTTATGTATATTTTATGAACATGATTTTATATATCGGCCTTTCAAACTTAAAATTAATAAATACAATGCGTGCCAAAGCATAAAAACACAATAGCATTATCCTACTAAATATGTTCTTAAAACTTTTTGACACATAAAGAAGAGATGGACAAACATTGATACAGTTGGCAGAAAACCTAAAAAATACATTTAACTAGCCAATATAATTTATTCTAAATTTTTCAAACTATTTTCAGGTCCATTTATCTGTGATGCTCTGCCTGACACTGTGAATCATTTTTACAGCATTAGTAGTCGTTTTAGTCGTGAAAAATTAAAATACACAATATCTTAAACACTTAAAAGCAACATGTCACATTTTAATAAATTTATCACTATTCACAATGGCTTTAAATATCTAACGTCTTTCATCTCAAATTAGTAAATGCAGAAACTTTTGCTTAAAGAGAAATGCTTCAGGCAGAACTATTTTCGCAATTGTGACCTCTAATTTATTTATATTGAAATCTAGAAAACGAAAAATGAAGCCAGCCTTTACATACATATTTACCTTTTTGTAATTTTGTTATATCCTATAAATATTGTACATATTTTTTTCACTTTGTAGTGAGAGGGTGCTAGCTCGTAGGCCGTAGTTTGCCCATACCTGGCTTAGATCATTGTTTGCATTATCATTCGCGAAAAGTTCTTACACAATGCAAATGAAAAGTGCCTAAAGCAGGTTATATATATATTCGAAATTTAAAAGACTGTTAATGCTATATATACGAAATTTCGTATGTTAATAACAAAATACATTTATAATTATCAAAGTTTCCTTTTAGATATAATTATGCAATTTTCATTAATCCTCTTTATAGCGAAGATAGAAAGAACTTTCCCACTTTCTCAGCGAATTTAAGTGTAAGATCACGAAAAAAGCTGAGCTACAACTGGAAAACCTGTTAAAGAGACAGAAAATTTATATCTATAGGATAGAAAGCTTTGGGAATCATATCAAAAGAATTTTAAGTGGAAGACACTCCTTTTGATTAAGACATTTAGAGGCTGGGAAAAAGATTTTAAGGAATTAGAATGGGAGAGAGGAGGTTTTTAAGGAAAATAATTAAGTCAAATAATTTATATATATATATATATATATATATATATATATATATATATATATATATATTTATATATATATATATATATATATATATATATATATATATATATATATATATATATAATATATATATATTATATATATATATATAATATATATATATATATATATATATATGTATATATATATATATATATATATAGTATATATATATATATATATATATATATATATATATATATATATATATATATATATATATATATATATATATATATATATATATATATATATATATTATATATATATATATATATATATATATATATATATATATATATATATATATATAAAGGTAAGGCGATAAATATGTGAGTGTGGGTATATTCTTTGTAGGTGCATACATACTCAATTATCTTTCTAATCAATACAAAAAGAGGACTTGTAAAACTAAGGATTTATTTTAGTTACCCCGGTAAATATTAAGCATTAAATTCCTAAATTACATTTGCATTCAATGCAAATAGCTTCTGTATACCAACTGAAGAAAACGTTCAATAAAATTGTTACTTTAACTGAAGATTTTCGTCTGTTCTTGAAACAAATTTTTACATGAGACACTGACTTTTTTGATATAGCCTTAAGCTAAACGTGAATACCTTAATATATAATTCTGTAACCTTACTTTCAATATTATTCTTTTGACTAACATTGGTTCTTGCTTCAGGCACTTTCATTGCATGCAAAATCCTTTGCGAAATAAACTTATTTGTTTCTACTCTTACATTGGCTCTGCAAAATGGAATTTTCTTCGAATAGAAAAAAAATCAAAACTTCCAACATTGTCTCAAAATAAGGTAATATCGATTCAGCAGTTTTTCTTAAAGTTACATTTACAACTCAATTTACTTGACACTAATCACATTTTCATTTCTTTAAATTTTTGAATTTTTGAACTAAAGAGTTAATATCATTCAAGTATTAAAGTACGGTTAAATATTTAACGGTTTTTAACATTTTTAGAGCTAGAAGTTTATTTTAAAGAAGTCCCTATTATACAAGAAAAAAAGTAGGATTTGATTCGAAGTGTTTAATTAAGTTGTCCACGCATAACGAAAAGTATTTTTTTAAACTCTAATTTAAGCCACTTTTTCAGTTAACATTTTTTGCATCTTACGCTGTTGGTTTATTGGAGTTATCATTTATAATTATATTATATCGGGTAATAATTTTACCCTTAATTTGAGGGTAAATTGGACAGAACACCGTATTTACCCATTGTTTTTACAATATATGTAGAGAGAGATGGATAGATAGATATAGATATTGTGTGTATGTATGTATAGATATATATGTATATAAATACAAAGTCACATATTGAATTCATATTGGGGACATCGACTTTAGTTTGGTTTGGAGCTTTACGGTATACTGTTCTGCTAATGGAACCTGAGGGTTAATTGAACTGGACCTAGTGTTTAAAGATGATTCCGAACGGCTACGAACATCCATGCCACCAGAAGGATTCGAACCCATGAACTCCGGTTCCGAAGAGCAACACTCTACCATTCTGCTATCTACTTTAGTATGCAATCAGTATGTAATCTAATTTAGCATGTGATGCAGTTCAGCTATTTATCAAAGTATATAGCAATCTTGATCATACATTAATATCTATTAAATATCCAACTAGATTACTTTTAAAGGCCATTTCATTAATTCAAAACCTGGAAGAAATTAGTCTAATTTCACTAACATGACAGTTATCAGTTTCAAAATTTATCTCCCCAAACTGAGACAGATGTTATATTTTTCCATGAGAATTAATCTAGGATTATGACGATCTCTATAGTGTGTCCTAATAGTTACACAAAAACGTTTTAACAGGTCTCAGTCGACTAAATTAATTGGATCTCGTTAGAATTATACTAAACAAATGGGTAGAACGCGTACTTGTACAACGTGTTTCTTTTTTTTATCTCAAACCTTCTCAACAGCTAAAATTAAATATACTTTCATTTCTAATAATGATTAAAAATAATTACATGTCAAAAATTATTTAAAAGTTTAAATTACTGTATTACAACAACTTATATTTAAACTATGATTTTTTCAGAAAACGATGTGATGCTAATCGCTAAGTTATGTAGCTAATCGCTAAGTCCTGTACTCTACTTAAAATATATAATTTTATCTCATAGTTAATTATTCAACAAAAAATAAATTATATTAGCGAAATGAAATAAAATGCTAGAAATAACACCATGCATTTTTCCATGATAGTTTTTTGTCTACTTAAAATAGCCAAGTAAGTTTGGGAACAAGAAAAAATTTTAATCAGTCAAATTTCTAAATTTGAATAATCTTTAACCTAAGAAAGTTATTAAACTGATATTAATAAAGCTAAAATTTATCGGAATAACGAATACTACTACAAGATTAAATTATTAACAGTATAATTATCAGAGAACTACTATTCGGAGGAAGTTCTCTTGAGTTTTAGGCGGTGTGCTTTAAATTTCTGAAACTAAATTATAAAATTTAAAGAACAAATTTAAAATCATGGCAACAGATGGAAATGCTTTCCAAGTAATGTCGGCATTTTTCTACAGAACAATCAGAACACGGACAATAAAAATTCGTTATTAGCATTATTATATACTAGATAAGTATAGTAGTATTTTTATATTTTAGAAATTAATTATTTACTTTTATTAATCTACCATCTGATTGCCGTATTTTCAATTATATAACATGTGTGTGGAAGAGATAAATTATAACTTAAATGCAGCTGATTAAGTTTTGCAGAGAATAAATTTTACTTTATATCCATATTCTGAAGAAAATAGATGTAATTAACATGCTTTTAAAATTCTCCATTTGAATGAAATATTATTGCACTTCAAAATATTTCATCTGTTATTAACGGGCAATTAGAAAGCTAAAGATTGAATTTAGTATCTGAACGACAGTAGGAAATGTTTCCGGAGTAAAATCGACATTTTTGTGTTTCGGAATTTGGGCAATGTCTCTTTGTTTTCAAAGTGGTCTCTTCAAAAGAGAGGATAAAGAAATTTTTTTAGATACCCAATAGCAACCTTCTTTACATTAGTCATTTTGAAATGTAAAAGGTAAATAAAGGTAGGATGACTCCGCGTAACCTTCAAAAGAAGCAGTGAAGAGTAATTGCGGTTGAACCTAGCCCTACAAAGAGTACCTTTTCTTTGAGCGAATCAACTGATGACAAGGTTTGTGAAATCCTTGGGCAATCACCTATGACTCCCATTCTCACGTTTCTAAAGGAGGAGGGACGGCCTGCTTGTCAATCAAAGATTCATAATCCAATTATGAAAGTCTTCGAAGAGCCATCAACCATTCATTGGTAAAGTTCGAACTCCACCGTATTCTGATTGGTTCCTGAAATCACGGTAAAAAAGAAGTAAAAACAAGATTAAGATGATATCAAGTTCTTCCACACACTCAGAGCAATGACACTTTCCTGTTTGTTCTGTCATTAAAATGACGTCGATGCTTTATTTAGTTTTCTCTGCATGTCTGCCTGAAAGAAACGACTCTTTTTATTCCCATACTTTTAGCTCTTGCTATTAGAACCTAGTTATGAAGTTCTGAGGTACAAGAAACGAAAATCTCCTTTTCCAGACGTTTTGTCTCGAAATAACACGCAATAAGACAAGGATTAGTAATAAATTTTCTTAGGGAGTTTGTAGATGAAGGGATGGAAAAGAGAATCAAAAGATTATTCAATATCTTTTTTTTATATATTGGAGATTGATGAGATTAAAGCATTTTAAAACATTTAAGTCTTGAAAAGACTCACATTCTTTCCATTAAAAAAAGCTTTTTAATCGCAATGCTTTTTCATTCTTTTCTACATTATTTTTCAATATTTTTTCTCCTCCCAGTCTTCTTATTCTCTCGTCAGGACTGGAGATTAGTAAAGTAAGTAAAACGGATTTTTTTACTAAAACCTCGAAATGGAAACTATATTTTTTACTCATTTTTCATTACTTAATACCTTTCATCTAAAGACTTGCTTAATAAACGAATTTAAAATCCCCCCGAGTAAATGGGAAGGTTTGGCTTTTATTTTTTTTATGGTATGATTGAGAAAAAATTGCACGATAAAGATAATGAATGTATGCATAGTAAGAGCTATAGGTGAGAAATCATCGTTTATCGCACAACGCTTCTTCATAAAGATATTTTAATTTCATTTACACTAAGTGAGTATTTAACAAAATAGAATAAAATTGCAAATATTTTAACTTATAATTTGAAAATAAATCCCTTAAATATATTATAAATATGTATTAAAATAAATATTTTTATTTTTATTTCAATATTTATTTGTACATAAGAGATTTTGTACTAATTACAATAGAACGCTACGGTCAAATTATTTTAGAATAGAAATAATGCTAGAGAGGAATTTAACCAATCCTGGGCTGCTGAGAACAACCATGCCAACAGTGGGATTCTATGCCTGAGGCTCGGATTTGGTGTTATTATAGTTTAAAAAGTTATGGTCACATTTTTGCAACAAGAGGGCTTTCTCGCATCAGGACCTACTGCTTAAAGCTGATTACTCACGGCTAGGAAGATCTATGTCAACAGCGGGATTATTTTCACTGGCTTCTGGTACTATATCCACCATTACCATACACTGCTTTGTGATTTCCGTGGAACTACAGAAAGAATTTTTTTCTTTACATTTTTTCAAATTATATCTTTCAAAATATGATATTAGTTTATATTTTCTTAAATAATGAGTATAAATTTAGTAATATTAGCTTTAAAGTGCAGCAATTAGGTGAAATATAATTAGTAAAATTTAGAAAAATTTACTATATAAATAGCTTAAAAAGTAATTTAACTTTTTTAAAACTTACATAGAAAATATTCCTATGTTTAAATTTCCTAAACATTTTATAGCTTAGCATAGATTTTATAAACTATTAGAATTAATGTCTTAAAATCCACAGATTTGTAATTAATTCTTTTTCAGGAAAAATATTTCCAGACTTTTTCGTTCTCTCAATCATAAGAGATCTCTTTAACTCTAACTAGAACTTTTAATTTGCTGGACCTATTAGCTGCAGGTTAGAGTAACTACTAATTTATGTCACGATAACACTATTATGTATAATACTTGCTGACTTAATGATGTGACCGGGTATCATATAATTTATTAAACATTCTTAAACTCTAAATAATTGAGATACATGATATAGGTAGCGGATTATTAAGGAAACAAATGAGCTAAACTGTTTTTTTTATTTAGCCGTTAATATCTAAATTGCTATTATAAATTCTTTTAAAAAGATTTTCGAAATCTGTTGTTTCCAAAGTTTTAGCTTTAGACTTCAGGGCGTACCATATTATTTTTTATTTAAATAAATGTTAAAAATATTTATAAAAGTTTCATTATTTATATTGATATGGAGCAAAAAAAGAAGCTCAATGTTGTGTAAGTTCCGCTAAGTTTATTGTTTTTATGGAAATAAATGGAATTATTTCCATTTAAATAAAGAAGTGATATTCAAATATAGTTTGCTATTATTTGTGTACAGTTATTAATGATTGATAAAATAAAGCTTATAACAAAACAATTTATACCACCGTTACTTATAACAACAGCACTGGTATTAGAAGTAAATTTAGAGTTGTTAAAATATGCAAATTTACAGGAAAATACATTTAACTTGATTAGAAACTGCATGTTTAAATATAGTATTATTAGTTCATTAATTTTTAGAGAAGACCTATGCAATAAATCAATACATAAATCGTACACTGTAAAATAAATTAATGTAAAATTAGACTATCAAAAATGAGAAATGTTCTAAACTTTTTTAAGGTATCCGTCTAAGTTCGGAGATCTTTTTTCTTTAAACGTAGAAACTAGTTCATGTTTTTACATTTTTAGATTTATTTTTTATATTATCATAGAGAATTGCACTTGAAAAATTTATTCCTTTAGAAGTTTTTATAAAATTTCTAATAAATAAAGAAAATTTAGTAAAAAATCGGGTTTTTTTCAAAAGGTCTATTTTTTAATAAATTAAATTATTTCAATATTTTTTATTCAACGCATTTCATATACACTGGACTAGTGAATCACATAAAATCTTTGCTTAATTTACATTTGGTAAAAAATTTTGGTCTTTCAAAATCATACACATTGAATTTTTAATGAATTTTCATTACCTTTATATCTAACTATGTGTGTAACATCTTAAAAAATTATTCAAATTTAAAGCTTTTAGGTCATTTACTAGTAAATACTATCAAAAGCATTCATAATAATTTTCAACAATATATTTTAAGAACTTTTTGAGAAATCACATTTCAAGTTTCGACATTTTGTTAAAAATACCGTTCTGAGAAAAACGCATTTGAAGTTTATGAAAGCAACTTTAACTATAATACTTAAAAATAATTAAAATACATGTTTAAAATTCCCCACGTTTTCTTGCTTCAAAACTTTCTAATTGCCAAGTTGCTAATTATTAAAAATCCCAGAATTATGTTTAAACTATTTTTCATGAAAATTTAAAAATTTTTGTCCAAAAAATACTTATAAAAAGTTCACAACTTACGGTTCTGAAGTCACTACTTCCGTTTTGTTTTGACAGCTGTCACTAATGTTTAAATAGATGTAACTTCTCGTTAAAATGCCGTAAAGACAAAACAAAAACAGATTTAGAAGCATTAAAGTTGAAATTTTACAATAGAGAAATGAATAAATTATGATTTTTGGCAAAAAATGACGTCTTCAATGTAGACGGATACCTTAAAGATGCAAACGACCTGACAGTACAAACTTTGAGAAATAGTTTATTAAATTAGATGACATATAAGAATGACTGATAAGTAATTGCATATGGCACACTATAACATGAATTATAAGTATAACCTAAAAGCAATGACTTTCTGATCAGCAATGGCTTTGTAGTTGCACTGTCTGTATATCGATTGATGGCAGTAATACAGTGTGGCAAGATACTCAGCAGAATAGTGGAGAGTTATAAACTGAAAGTGTAAATCAGTTACATGTAATTATACATCCAGATTCCTGCATCATCTTACTGTAGTCATTTTCTGTTATGCAGCGGTATAAATGTGGTTAAATTATTACCTAAACGCAGCTAAAAATTTATTTTAAAAATAAATTGTAACGGCGATTTATGTTGGAAATTATATGTTTGAGTACTGCAGCTAAACTTGAATCTGCATCGTGGAATAAATAGATAAAAATACATAAAAGGTGATCAAAATTCTTCCATAAAAATACTACTAAATGTATTTTAGAGTTTGGGATTTTCTTATTATTATTGCATATATTTATTTCAGCAGACAAATTAATCCTTAAAAGTATTAGTGGTTGACGATTACGTATTAAATTGTGTTAGAATCTTATAAACTGTAATCAGGCTTTCTTTTGAATATTTTTTACATATTTCAGTTAAAAGAATAAGGGGTTGTATAAGACTTTCCTTTTTATTTTGTACAGCTCACCATTTTATCATATATGGATTAGATTCATTTACACAAAACTAAGCTAATATGCAATTTAACCATTATGGGAAGATTTGCTTACTTGAATAAACTCCCTGGATATGTTTTGTGGAGAACAGAACGCATTACTGACACGTGATTTTACAGGTAATTATTCAGTTGGCAAGAATTAATCTGTTTCATGCGTTTTAAAACTGTTTTTACCCCCTTAGGAATGTTTTCAAGGAAATAAATTAAATCTGTATTAGTACAGAAACGTTTAATGTACTTACCATTTTACATACATCTTAATTACAGTAAAATATTTCTTTCGCTAATAATCACGGAAAGTTTTACTTGTATAAATATCTTCGGTGTAAAGGTCTAATAAAATAGTAGCTCTATTTCAACATAATGTTAATTTATATCTTATCGTAACTCTATTAAAATATCATTATTTACTTTGACAACTGCAGAATAACATTTTAGATTTTTTAAAGATTTTTAATATTGCTCATAATCACAAATTATGGCACATTTAGATTTACTAAAAATTACTATATAATATCTGCTATCATAAACCGCTCGCATTGTACATTTTAAAGTACGAAATTATGACCTGATAACCTCGAAAATTCTATTAAAACTAGCCTATAGCCCGTAATATAACGGGATGAGTAAAATTTTTAATTTATTTTTAAGAACCCTCTCAGGTAGATACATGGTTTGTTATTTAGCTGAGAATTATCTTTCAACAAAAAATAATCGATGATTAAATTTAAAATTATCACATATATACCTAATCTATTATTTAAGCCAAACATAAAAGAATATTATTTACGTAATATCTAAGTTCAGTGATTGAAATTATGAAAATAATGCAGACGATATTTAAATAATTTAAAATACGAAATGATTAAATAAGATGGTTAAAGGAATGACGTCATAATGCTAGAAAAATGTTATTTTCGTCTACTTATCATGTGATAAATTGATGAATTTATTCGCCTGTTCTTAACCGGAGAAAATAGGCCTTGAAATAATGGCATTAAACGATCAAAAAGGGTGAAAGTGGTGAATTTAGAACGTTTTTGAACTTTCCTTGAATTTTGCTAAACCTAACTCATCAAAAATTCAACATGGATTCGCTTATCCATTATAATGTTCAACAGCTTTATAAATTCGAGGACAGATGGACAGATAACTTAGGGTATTATTAAATGGGGATAGCAGTTATATTTCTGTATGGAATTATGTTTATATTCGTATAATATTATAGCAAAATACTTAATTATTTCTTTATTTTAATAAACTACATTGTAAATTGAAACTCTCTAAACCAAACCAATAACTAAATTATAACATTATTTAAATTTTTAATTCCTTGTAGCATGACGAATAATCAGAAACGCTGCATATTAAAAGCTCAACGGTTTAGATTAACTAAAGCTAAGTACATAATTTTTGCTCTCATAGATTATTCTCAACTTACATTTCAAATAATGAACTTTCACCTAATATCATCCAATGCTGCATTAAAAAAGCAGTTATATTTCTGTATAGGACTTATATCCATATACTTTATTAATATAACTCTTAAATTTATTTATTTTATAAACAGATAACTTTCATGAAATTGTCATTGCTTTGTATCATTATTGATAATTACGAATGTTGCATAATAAAAGCTTGACTGTTTCGATTCACTAAAGTTAACTATATAATTTATTTTGAAACTCATGCTATCAGACATTATTCGCAACATGCATTTTAAAGTGAGTATCTTCGGCCTGACAGAGGAAGAGAGTAATTACTCAGGTCCGTTAAATGCTTTGATGAAAGTCACGCACCCTGATCATACTGTCATTCTTCCTCTAGACATATTATTGAAGAGTACTAAAACGTTTAATTACCGAAAGGCTGTAAATCAGGATCTAGACACACCACTTTTAATTAACATGTTCGTGGCTAATATAGTATCTCTTTGGTATCATATAAGTACATGTCACAAAATTATGTTATTAATAAAGCTGACAGGAATTTTTCAGTTTTAAAGAATTTAAATTACTCTATTAAAATTTCTTTAGAATAAAAAAATTATTTTCTCTTCATAAGAATGTAGATAGCATTTAATAAACTCACTAAAATTGCAAACTTATGTATTCTGCTGACAGTATACTAAGGTATAACTTTGTAGATTCAATAAAAAAAATAAATTAAATGTACTTTGCAGTATAATTATCAAATTGTGTACACATATTTTTATTTTTATAACGATATTTTTTCTATAGTACATGACAAGTATAATCCCTTAATGTAGATAGCATTTAATAAACTCCCTAAAAATTGTAAACTTATGTATTCCGCTGACAGTATACTATGGTATAACTTTGTAGATTCAATAAAAAAAATAAATTAAATGTACTTTGCAGTATAATTATCGAATTGTGTACACATATTTTAATTTTTATAATGATATTTTTTCTATAGTCCATGAAAAGTATAATCCCTTAATGTAGATAGCATTTAATAAACTCCCTAAAAATTGTAAACTTATGTATTCTGCTGACAGTATACTATGATATAACTTTGTAGATTCAATTAAAAAAATTAAATGTACTTTGCAGTATAATTATCGAATTGTGTACACATATTTTAATTTTTATAATGATATTTTTTCTATAGTCCATGATAAGTATAATCCCTTAAGCCTGAAGCAATATTTTAACCGTAAGAAATACAAAAAATTAATTTCTTTAAAATGTTTCCTATATTAACTGACAATTTTTAAATTTAGTAAAAGCATTAATAAATTATACATTCATATTTTCCACTAACAGTTTATTTTAAAATGATTAATTAAAATAAATAAATTGAATATATTTTACAGTGTAAAGCTACTAAGCTACTTAAATGTGCGAAAAGTTTCCAAAAGTATTTTAAACATAAGAAATTCAAAAAATAAATTCTTTAAAAGTTTCATATATTAATTGACGTTCTTTTATTTTGTAGATAAATTACTAAATGAAATTATATTTTTCTTTTTAATATAATTTAGATTAAATTTAATAAAACCATAATTAAATTGTAAAAAATATGGAAACTACTATCAAATTACTTTGGTATGATTATGCAGCTTCAATAAAAATATTAAATTGCATTTATTTTTAAAAAAATAAAGCTATTTAATTGTATGCTTGAGGTTTAATTTACTTAATGTTTTTATTCGGCAGGGCAAGGAAAATAAGTTTCTTTCAAATAATAAGTTTGTGCAAGTATTCTACACGTAAGAAAGGCAAAAAGTAAATTGCTTTTAAAAGTTCCATTCATCAATTAATGGTTTTTTATTTTGCTTAATAAAGCATTTATAGAATATTTTTCTAATAAATATAACTTAGATTAAATTTAATAAAAATATTATTAAATTGTACAATAATGTGATCACTTAACTACAAGTATTTTGGTATAACATTGAAGTTTCAACAAAATTTAAATGTATTTTGCAACATAAATCGATCAAATTGTGTACAAGTATTTTAGTTTTCTTAATGATATTTTTTCATAGTGCAAGATAAATAAGTTATTTTGAAATTATAAATTAAAGAAAGTGTTTTAAACGTAAGATTTGTACGAAGTAACATGAAAGGATTACGAAAGTTTCATAAAGATATTGGCTGATTTAGCTTAATAAAGTGTTTAATTAATTAAAACATAACTTTTTCTGTATATAGTATAATATTTTCTTTCGCTATTTCTAATGATATATTAATTATAAGTACCGTATGGGAAAAACTGCATTATTATAAAAATAGGTAATTAAGTAGCTTGAGCTACAATTATCCCCCCAAAAAGCTGAAAATTTTCAATAGCTGTAAATATATTTTAGTGTAAAAATCAGTATTATTTAACAAAAATTATAAATTCAACGCTACAACGCGAAAAAATAAGATATTCTTGAGATAAAAATGATATTACATTTTTAAGCGTTTTCGACATGATAAAGAAATTAGTTTAACATACGATTTTTTCATTCACCACATGAATCTCAAATTATTTTAACAAATGCTTTTTTAGTTAGTGAAGGAACAATGGGTAGCTTCACTGCTTTAGAATTTTCGTGATGTAAACATCACAATAAATGCTCCCCAAAGCTTTATATTTACTCCAATCCAGTTTCTAGTAGAGTGGTAGTTTAAAAATGTTGTCCACCATTAAGCATGTCTTTATTGTGTTAGAATGAAAAATTATGATTAACTGATATGCATTATACTTGCTCAATTTACCAGCTCATTATCACTACAGCTGATGCATGAACTCAAATACCATTGTTCTCGGTGTCAGTTACATGCTTCCAAACCACGAATTATTCTATATTTTGCTAATGTGTAAGTTTTATGTTGATAGAGCAATATTTCCCTCCACTTTGAAAATCACTTTATTTTGACGTGAACTTATCAGTACGTATTCTATAGAAATTATTGTGTATTTTCTTCGGATAATTTATCGATGGAAAGTTCATTTTCACAAGAAGTGCTCTGCGCATGCTACAGAGATCTGGTCCTGGTTTTCTGGCAATGATTTTCTGCTATTTTTGGAGAAAATTTAAACAAATTAGAGAGACTTCATAAACCTTATACTATTTCCTTACATTTATTTCGCTTCGTGGCATAGTTCCCTAAATTCTTTGAACAGGGAAAACTTACAAAAAGCAAAATAAAAATATGGTAAATATTATACAAAACACACTACAAAATAATAAATTGTGATGAACCTATTTAATTAAGTATACAACATTAACCATGAAAAGCAAACATTTTAAGACTCTGATAAAAATGGAGGAGAAATTCTATACTCAATAATACACACGATCTATTTTTTATTTAATTCCGTTGGCGGAATATTAACCCCTTAACGCATTTGCCCGTGTCTGACACGGGCGAAATTCAAATTAAGCATGTAATAAAATCGTTTACACTTTGTTTGTATAACAATTTTTTTATATACTTTTTACTCTTTCCAAGCTCCCTAGTCACCCCCAAAACTGAAATTGCAAAAAATAACTTACATTGTACCTATATATCCCTTTTCTGTGAAGAAAATATGTCATATTTTATAATTTTTTCTAAACTAAACTCGTGCTTTAAGGGGTTAATTGAGTGCCAGTTTCCCGAAATTATATAAAAATGTCTTGTTATGTAGTTTTAAACAAATAAATATGCAGTTAGCGAGGATAAACTTTGTATACAGTCATTATAAATCACGTAATAGAAGAAAATAAAAAGAAATAAACATATTTTATAAGGTATGTTCCCTTCGAATTTAAACAAATTTTACGATTTTTTGTCATTAGCGTTTGGATTTATTGCCTCTGCACCCGCTAGTAACTAGGTTGATTTTGATTGGAAAATTATGGCCAATTTTTGGAAACTTAAGGGTTAAATAGACTGGAATCTACTGCCTAAAGCTGATTCTAGATGTCTACGAACATCCATGCTAGCAGTGGTAATCGAACGCAATGACTTTTGTACCAAAAGAAAAGTCTCTATCAATCTCGCCAGTATCTGACCTACTGGTACCTTGGAATTCTGCTGCTAATAAATGAAGGGAAAAGTATCTAAACTCAAAACATTCGTTTCGAAAAAATATATTTAAATACTGTGTTGTTTCACTCTGGTGTTTTATTCTGTGTCATATGATACATTGCTCAGAGCAGGAATCTCTGCTTGTAATATACTAAGTTTTCAATGATTTTAACACATTGACGGACAGTAGGAACATGGGAGGTTAACACTATATGTTTTTGTTGTATGGTTTTACTCTTTCTGTTTAAATAAACTTAATTTTGATTAATTCAGCACCTTTAATTAGGTTGCAGTAATAAACGTCATGGCACCAGCGGACTCTAGACACTAAGTAATGGGACGATGGCGGTCATAACAGCAAAAATTTAAAAACGTAAATGACAGGTTTAATGACTCAAATAAGCAATTTTTTGTGTGCAACAAAGTATTTTTGGGAGTTTTACATGAAATGTTAGTTCATAATCAAACAAAAATAAATAAATGACAAAAAAATTATTATAATTTTATAATTATTACACATTATTTTCGGTGTGGAAAACGAAATTCAACCTAAAAAATTGTTTCCAAAACATGACACTAGGCTTCTACTTGTACGCCGGTAAATGCACATTTGTGCCGCTATAGCCGTAGTGTCTAAAAACGACCATTTCGTTTTGGACGGCTATTGCCGTCATGCCACATAGGAAACTTCGCTTTGACGGCTATAGACACAAGTATCCATCAACGTGTTAAGATTCTTATCAATTTTTATGTTGACTTTCACGAATATGTACTTTCATTATTGGTCATGGTAGTTGTTTTGTAAATAGGTACAAATGTTCATATCGGAAAGAAATGAAATTTTAAAATACATTTTCAATAAAAAAAAAATCCAAATTACCACCACCATTAAAGTTTACCATTAAAGTTTAGTGTACGACAGAAATTATTACTCATTAAGATTGTGAAATATTCATGACAAAACGATGAGCAAACCACTGAAATATAAAAATTTTTCATATTATCTTTTCTATCTGTAAAACTCTTCCAAACCTATATTTATTTATGAAGAAATATAAAAACACAAAACTCAATTTCATTGCTTGCTAAACACTGTCTCGATTTTCAAAATTTTGAAGACAGTGGTAGCATTAGATGGCTTCTCTTTATGCCCTCATGTATACGAAACGCGATTTAGCTTACATACAAAATAGACCTCAAAAAACTGCTCCGATTTCATCTCATATATTGCCGATTTTAACCGTTCAGGGAAACCGCTTTATCTACCGTATGGAGAACACAACCAAGATATTTGTTGATCGATAGC
This sequence comes from Pardosa pseudoannulata, assembly GCA_032207245.1. NCBI lineage: Eukaryota > Metazoa > Arthropoda > Arachnida > Araneae > Lycosidae > Pardosa > Pardosa pseudoannulata. The sequence continues at coordinate 77,960,612 of CM063502.1, read as the reverse complement.
GTATCACCGATTTATTAAGACTTGTGTCACCACCACAATTTTGAAACAAGCCTTGTCGGACTCCTGATCTCATCCCAGCGCGACGTCTCACCTCAAAATCCAACGCCATTATTTCGATCATTTATTTTTTATGCTTCTATTCTTCGGCAGAGGGACGGGAAGGTGTCTAAGCCTCCCCCTATCGTTCATTTCGTTTTTGCGTTCCGTGTCGTTCGTCCGCTCTCGATGCTTTTCCTGGTCCCATTAGGTTTTGATGGTCGGCTTTTTCGGTCATAAAACTCTGGGGCGCAGCGTGCAGCGGATTTCTTGATTCTGCCTTAGAAATGGCCGGGAAAAAGGTAGAAAAAGGTTGACGCAATTTGTCACCTGATAGTCTTACTCCCCGACAAAATACATGTCAAAGAAGGCTGCTGACACTTTTTCTCTCCCACTCTTCATTAGCTTGCTCCACTCTGACACATTTCTTAGGCTGTTTTTTTTATTCCTTCATTTCTAGTAACTTGAGCCGTATTAAAGCAAATAGAGAGAAAATAGCTTCAAATGGAAACAAATGCATTTACTTAAATTCGTGTTATATCAACACCGATTAAATATTCTTAAAAAATATGTTTCCTATTAAATATTAATTTTTTCTTGACTATATATAAACATTAATAAAGAAAGTTATAATTCGGAGTTTTTATATATGCAGGATCAGCGTATTTTATTTTTAGAAAACAAATCTGTAATAGGTTTAACTTTGAAATATTCGAAAACATGTTTAATGGGATATTTGATGCTTGCTTTACGATTTTAAACGATTTATGGAAACTTCTTTATATTACACGTTATATGTGTTTATATTATAAAATTTTTATGACAAATTATTATATATTATAATTGTTTTAACGCGGTCATCGGTTATAAAATATTATAGTCTTTAATATAATTTTATGTAATAATTACCCTGCGTAATTATTCTCTGCAAAGAATTTGATTTAATATCAATACAGAAAATGACACGAAATTGATAACTAATACGAAGTATATTTTTATATATTCAAAACAAAAATTGAAAGACAGTAACTACTTTAATACATTCTATATTGCAAAATTACTCACTAAGCTTAAATAATTCATCAATACAGGACATCTCTAAAAATTTTACCTTACAGGAAGCATATTTGTAAATATTCAGAAAACAGTTTAAAGACAGTAATAACTCATCAATACCGAACATCGCTAAAAATTATACCTTACAGGAAGTATATTTGTAAATATTCAGAAAACAATTCAAATGCAGTAACTGTTTTAATACCTTCTATATTGCAAAAGTACTGACTAAGCTTAAATAATCTTTACCTATACTCAAATCCTCTCTTAAAAGGAACGATTCGACTTAAATCAGTGTGCCATTGAGAAATTATTATAATCCGAAAGGGAAATAATTGCTGAATTTCGTAATTAGGCAAAAGCAAAACTTCATATAATGAGAGTGAAGTTAAATGATGATTTCTAGGTTATTTCGCATTGTTATGAGCAAAATTAATAAATTATGCAGATTAAACATTTTTGTATTACATTAGCTATTTATTTTAATATTTAGTAGTGAGGATTTCATATTTCACAGGAATCTGTTGCAACAAAATTCTTTTTTAAAACAACAAGCATATTTTTATCATTATAAATATTTAACATTTATTTAGAAAAATATTAGACAGTTTGATGTAATAGGATTATTTTCTAATAAATTTTTATTAAATTTATATAAAACTGTAAACAATACATATATCGTTAAGGATTTTAACACTGATTAAGTTTTTAATTTTATTTAATTTTTACATGATGTAATTCAATTGCAATTCTGTTGCTAAGATGCGAATTAAGAATTTTTTAAATACTTAGTATAAATTAATATTTTTATGTCAAAATGTTTGCAATACACTGTGTGAATTATTTGCGTATTAATTATTATATCTTAATATATATTAGAGGCAAAATATGAATTCACTAAGCTTGTTTTATTTATTAGAAAGTATTCTAGAGAAAAGTTGGAAAGTATTTAAAACTAGTCTTATGCAATTCCTTAATTTTAAATGAACGTATCACGATTACATTTTTTTAAAATAATTAAATATAAATTCCTCCTTAAAAATTTTTTTTAAAGAATTTTTAAAATATAATTTTATACGTTTTTTATAAATATAACTATATAATATTAAATATAAGCATCTTATCGCGTTATTAATTTAAAAGAATTAATAGCAGATAATAATTATTATTAGCTTTCAATCTATTATTTGAATGGATTATTAATAATGCTGAAACATATTTTTCATTTTTTTGTTAGTTGTAGAAAATTGATTACCTACAGTAATTAAAGAGAAAATAAATTGATAATTATTATCAATCAATCTGGACTAATAATACTCAATCTATTATTAAAATTTCTTATTAAAAACACTGAAATATACTTTTCATTAATAAAGTAGTATTAAAATTTTTCTTTTATTTTTGCTAGTTATTTTTAATGCAATAATTGACAGGACGTGCTGGGTATTCCAAAACATGATTACTTACTATAATTTTTGTTTCTTTATCGGATTACAGTAATTAATTACATAAATCAGTTGATTAGAAAAGGTACTTCTTATAGCAGCATCATATATAAACAACGGTATTTTTATACAAATAAAATTTTTGTATCCCACTAATTAAAATTTTGAAATCATTTTTGACGTCTAATTATCTCACAACATTGTTAGAAGTATCTCTTTAATTTAGCCATAGAGAAGTTTTAAGATAAAAATAGATTCAAATAAGGTAGTTTGAATCAAACCAGAAAATTATTCCGTTATTTTTAAGGAAACCCAAACTATTTTACAACAGTATTTAAAATCATTCACTTTTCAAGGAGGTTTTAAAAAAGAGGTACAAGTTCCAATCACTCGTTTTCATTTTGTTTTCGCAACAAACAAATTCCAATGGGTGCCTGAAAAGTATCTAGCTGTGTTACTCAAGTAAAGTTGATTAAGAAAGCAAGTAATGTTTACGGAAAATCAGCTCAGATTTAGTATGTTAATGCACTCTTAGCCCCTTCCATCTTTTGCTGAGTACCTCATCTGAATGCAAAGGTTGTGTTGTGAGCTATTAATTACCCCCTCATTATCGCATATCCAAGAGACACTTTAATTAAGGCTATTTTGCTAAAGCTATGTTGTCTTTTTAGGATTCGCGCCGAAAAAGTTCCTGCAGTTTGTTAGGCATCCGGGATTAGACTAATTACTCAGCATCGCCTGGACTGATAATTAAAGAAATAGTTGCTCCACTCCATAATTATACAGGCTAATTCACAAAGGATCCAGACAAATCTCTAGGTGAACTGCCATGCAGCTTAAAAGTCAAGGATCTTAGAAGAAATTGTTTCCGAGAGTGGAGTCTCTATCTGAGAGATGCTACTCCCATATATGTATATTCTAATAACTTCATAATTTATACGGTATTTATTACACGTAATTAAGAAGCAAATGAAAGCACGCTCATGCCCACACAGACGCATAAACGTGCATGCATACAGGCACACAGGCACACATACATGTTTACATACATACATACATGTGTGTGTCCACAACATTAAAGAATCTAGCACAGCCAGTGGCAAAAATGAAAATCCTTCATTACATTCTAAATTTAAAAAAATTAATTATATAAAAATATTAAAAATATAGTGACGTATTCAGACAGAGGGCAAAAGTTACCGCAGCGCATGTCGAGAAAAAGTGCGCAGAAAAAAAGCAAATTTGAATAAACTAACATTGCTGTCTCGGCAATTTTACTTAAAGTTAAAAAGCACGGAAAATCACAAGCCCATTACTAATTAAAATTATATAAAATATTCTCAAGTAATCTATTTACCTGAATTAGTTATTATTTCAATTCAGGAGAGAAAGGGAATTTATAATTTAAGGATTGTTAATTTTTAGCATTACATATATATAGATTTTTATACATCATGTTTGGGTAGTTATTTATATGAAGGAGCCTAATTAGTAAGCTAACGTCATTGGTGTTAATTTTTAGCAGAAGTAATCACTCCTGCTAGTTCGATTTGAACACAAGGAATCTGCTAGTGCCCACCCACTTCGGCTAGCATTCCTCTTTACTATATATTAAAGAAAACAAAAAAAAAATTATGTATCGCTGATGTAGACCTTGATCTAAAAATCAAAGTAAAGCTTACAGTTGCATTCCATAAAATTAGTATATTTTAATAATTACTTGGTATACAAAAAAAATTTAAGAAATTTAGTTTTGTCTTCAACAATATTATTTTTTATTGATTTTTTTTTAAACTGATGAGTTTATAAACAGAACCAAGCGAAAATTTATTGGTAAAGTTATTTATTCCACTTTTTAATGTCTTATAAGTACTTTAGAATGACACGAATAATGCATACGTAATGAAAAAAGGCGTATAATCATTTTCGACTCCCAAAATATAAGCGAGTATTTCGGTAGCAAATTATGAAAATTATGAAAATGATATGCAAGAAGTATGTAGATAAAGTAAGATGTGGCTATTAGGTATTAATCAGTGGAAGAGATTGATTTCTTGATTTCATAGATTTGCTAGTTCTGAAACCATGATGATGTGTTTTTAATAGCAATTTCATTTTGCTTTCTTTTTTACAAGGTGTAGTAATTTCGTTAATAACTGCTAGTATTTTGAAAACGATGAAAAATTATTTTCTGTCTCAAGAAATTGATAGTGGTTTTTAGCGGATTTACCTCAGTGGTTATGCAACAATGCAGTAATATTCAGTGGATTATACATTAATTTTTACTTTGATTTAGATGTAACACATGTCTAGATTTTAATTTATACTATATTAGTTGCAATGGGAGTCATCGTCTTTACCTTCTCAACCATTATTTGCTTTCTACAAGTTTGCATCTCTTGTGTTACAAATATAAATATTATTATCATCACCAGTATAAATATTTTTGAAAATAAAAGATTATATGAGTAAAATTAGATGGTATCATTTAGATACTAATTAGAGGAAAAGATTCATTTTCTTATTTCAGAGATGTACTATTTCTAAAATCATGATGACGTACCTGTAACACATTGTATGCTGGAAACATACTAGTATGTCTTCTGACGATTGATACTTCATCGCAGATCACGTACTAGTACAGTTTAGTGTAACAACATGATTTGTTTGTAGGTACAAAAATAACGGTAAGTACAGGAAAACGAAGCAGAATGTTCTTGTGTACTACATAGATTCTAGAAAAATTAGACAATGAAAACTATTTTTTACATCAGTCGATACGTAACCACAGAACGGGAAGGTTGATTAAAAAAATCAATTTAGATTTAAAATTAACTTTTTATTTATCCTTTCAAAAATGATATTATATATATATATATATATATATATATATGTATATTTATATACTATATATATATTTGTGTATATATATATATATATATATATATATATATATATATATATATATATATATATATATATATATATATATATATATATATATATATGTATATTTATATACTATATATATATTTGTGTATATATATATATATATATATTTGTTTATTTGTCTATTTAGATATTTGTTTATATACAATAGTAAAAGTTGATTAAAAATTTAAATAATTTTCTAACTATTGAGATTTAACTGAATAACTAAATATATGCCCAAACCGCCCGCTCCCGATAAAATTCCACTGCGAAATGTACCCACACACAATGTGGTAATAATAATCTTATTAGTTTATTTCTTACTAAGTGTAATAATTAAACAGACAACTTTTAGTAAGATTTGGTAAGCTAATAAATTAATTTTTTGTATTTAAAATAATGTCACTTTTAGGGAATTCATTTCAGTGGTTGCGCAACTATGCAGAGATGTTTAGTAGTTCAGATGTTCTTATTCAAATTCAGATGTTCGTAGTTCAGATGTATTCAGATGTTAGTAGTTCAGATGTTCTTATTCGTTGCTAGATTTCCATTTCAATGTATAAAATAAAGACATTAATGTGTTTTTATATTCGTTCACTTAGAGAAAATGATCTTTCACTGAACGATTCACATACCATATGAGAAGTCAAAATATGCCATAACTCGTTTAGTGGTTGATTGGTAACTGATTAAGCTATTTAATAAAAACTAGATAACATAAAATACAATTAATTAATGTCGAAATTTTTAAATATGATGTTTTCTTCTTTTAATTACAAAAGTAACATACAAAAGTTTATACAATACTATATAAAATATGTTTGAGTGATACAAATTTTTGGAAGTCTACACATACATATATATATATATATATATATATATATATATATATATATATATATATATATATATATATATATATATATATATATATATATATGTATGTATGTATGTATTTATGTATGTATATGTATATGTATAATTAAGATTAATTTAGAAATTGTAAAATGTCTCTGTTAAAATCCTCCCAATTAGAATTTCAATAAAAAATAATAGACTGGCATGTTATTAGTCACAAATAAAAAAAACATTATTATAAATTGAGAAACTACACTTTATAGACAGGGCTGCTGAGGGATGTGATTTGTTGTGAAAATGGCAGCTGCAAGTAACCAAGTAACCAAGTTACCTTAGTGTTTATGTTACAGAATAGTTCAATATAGTATAGAATTTATTCATACGTTTTTATCTTTTACTAAAGATGTATATATAAAAAAAATTGCAGTCCTTAGTAATACTATGTACTGCAAGTTCATAAAGATCTATATTTTACTTGAGAGGTAGGTCCCAATAAAATGTATTTTTTAATAATAAATATGAATAGTTTTCAAAACTCTTTGGGTACTGAATTCCAACATCTTTTAATTAATTACCTAACTAAGACAGAGAAAATTTTTATAAAAAATGTTTAAATGTTTAAACTCGCTTTTCATAATCTTGATGATTACAAAACATTATTCTTCCTTCAACAAATGAGTAATACACTGTAGAAACTCAATTAATCTCAATATAATAGATTTTTCCAAATACTCTCCACTTCATCTTAACATCTCCAGATTAGTTGGAGGTTTATAAAATTGTAGGCAGTACTTCAAATCCTACCAAAAGATGGCGCTACCTGCGAAAATGCTTTGAATCTCCGTCAACACGTATAAGTTACACTTATCATTAATCATTCGTTTGAAAACAGACCAATTATTGTTTTATTATCTAAGTTTTTCTTTTCTTTTCTTTTTCTTTCTTTTTTTTTCTTTTTTGGACTTCAATATATAAATGAATATACATGTACACACAGGTACTCATTTCTTTATGGATGTTTGTATATATATACGCAGTGAAACCCGCATAAGAAGTTTCCGTGTAAGGTGTTTTATCAGTTAAAAATATTCTACTTCTAAGGTTTCATAATTATCCATATTTATTTGGATAATTATACTCAAAAATCTTGAATGTCATTAAGAGAGTAACGTAAATTTCAATTGAAAAGAGATGTACTTTTTAAGAATTTAGGGATAATAGAAAATAACAATATCCAGCATTTTCATAAAGCAACAGTTGTTACAAAATATGACATTATGACATACTGCTTCTAAACCATGGCAGGTACTAACTTTTATAAGAGAAATAAATGAGGTTCTCTTTATAAACCATCCCAAATGGAGAATAGAGTTATAGATTAACAGAGTAAATCTGTTTTAATTAAATCAAGTACGAGAAAATAAATAAAACTATGTTGCGAAAAATCAATGGAATGGTTTTATTTCTAGTTTCCTTTAGTATATAAGTCTTCTTTAGTGGTGCATACTTGTCTTAAAATTTCAAAATCTTATTTTTCAATTTAATATTTCCACGTTAGTTGATCTTTCAATATTCTGGTCATTCCTGAAGATTTGTTTCGCATGAAATAAAATATCACTATTTTTTAAACATTTGTATTTTGTCGAGTTACAGGGTCAATAACCGAAAAAAAACAACGAAACAATGGCTAAAACACTGTGTAAAAATTTTATATAAATTTATTTAAAAGTAGGAGAACTTGGACATCAAGTTATATATATATATATATATATATTATATATATATATATATATATATATATATATATATATATATATATATATATATATATATAAATTCTAAAAATGCAGTTAAAAACTCAGGTGATATTCTTTTCTATAACATACTAAAAGAATTTTTAAATAATTTATTAGACGGTTTTTGAGAAAAAAAAATTACTCGTTTCATCCATTTATTTTTTCAAATCTTCTTACATACTTCATGGAAAAATATTGAAAATTTTATGTTTTGTGGAACATTATTATTTTAGATGTTATGATGCTTAAAACATTTATTAAACGATGCACTTTTCATTAAAAAATGTAATAGATTTTATTTACTTATATATATATATATATATATATATATATATATATATATATATATATATATATATATATATATATATATATATATATATATATATATATATATATATATATATATATATATATATATATATATATATATATATATATATATATATATATGTATATATATATGTATATATATATATATATATGTATATATATATATATATATATATATATATATATATGTATATATATATATATATATATATATATATATATATATGTATATATATATATATATATATATATATATATATATATATATATATATATATATATATATATATATATATATATATATATATATATATATATATATATATATATATATATATATATATATATATATATATATATATATATATATATATATATATATATATATATATGTGTATATATATGTATATATATATATGTATATTTATATATATATATATATATATATCTGTATATTTATATATATATATATATATATATATATGTGTGTGTGTGTGTGTACCTTAAAACAGTGTTATAACTATATATTTTATCAAATAGTATTATTATTCATTTTATTAGAAATAGTTTAAAAAGGTAAATGTTAAAAATTCAAATTCAATATACAAAATTGAGTTCATATCTACCATGGATTTCTCTCAACATTTCTCGGAATTTCCCTCAATTTAGAATAGCAAAATTTAGTTGCAAATTCAAAAGTTATTCGTTTCGATATGTTTTCTGTGTTGGCTCTTGATGTTTCACTGTAAAAGTTAGCTATACTAAAAATCTTACCGTAGCAATAGCTTCTAAAATACATTTCTCGGAGTAGTTCAGTATTTTTTCCGAATGCAGCAAGCTCTACGTCGAAAATTATAGAATAAAAACTACACTTCGGAAAGTGCTTTTATCGGATTTCTTTTCCACCCAACCTGACACGGGGAAAATCCCTGATAGGATAGGGATATATATATTTTTTTAGAGTTTAATATTTTGCCAAATGCTGGTTAACATATTCTGTTTATTTAAAAAATACGAATTCCGTTTCAAACTTATTATTTTCTCACAGTAGCCGATTGTATCGATCTGTTTTAATGATTCAAATCAACATGTGTAAAATACAGTTATTACTAATCATTCGTTTAAAAACAGCAAAATTATTTCCATTATCTGAGTTTCTTACATTTTTTTTATTATTATATTGTTATATTATTATTTTTTATTGTTGTATTATTATTATTTTACTATATTATTATAATTTTTGTTTTTATTATATTATTATTATTTACTTATTATTTTATTATTTTTATTATTATATTACTTTATATTGTATATACACTTTTTTATTATTAATCATTCGTTTAAAAACGGCAAAATTATTTTCATTATATGAGTTTCTTACATTTTTTATTATTATATTAGTATTAGTTTAATTTTTTATTATTATATTAGTATTAGTTTAATATTTTTTATTATTATTATATTATTATTTTTATTTACTTTTTTATCATAATATTATTATTTTATTATTATTTTATTTATTTTTATTATTATTTTATTATTTTTTATTAATATATTATTTTATAATGTATATTTTTTTATTATTAATCGTTCGTTTAAAAACAGCAAATTTATTTTCATTATTTGAGTGTCTTACTTAGTTCGTGTGTTCGAATCCCATTGTGGCATGAATGCTAGTAGCCGTTCAAAATCATCTGTAAGCAGTAGATCCCGGTCTCATTAGCCTTCATGTTGTAAAAAATAGACCTTAGAGCTCCAAACCAAACCAAACCTTACATTCATTTCACTTGGCACTAATGCATTAAAATATAGCCATATTTACTAGTATTCTTTTGGTTTCATTTGGAACAGGAGGGATTTTCTACACTCGGGCTAATTAGACCACAATTTACTGCTTTTTTAAGCAGTCGAAACGGCTACAAATATCCAAACTGGTAGGGTAATTCGAACCCACTTACCGAAAAGCACGCTTGAGAAATTCAACCATCATTCAGAGTAAGGACTCATTTATTCATATGAATGTGTGTATACTCGCACTCATATAAATAAGCACACTTTTATTCATTTTTTAAATATGTAGAAGTGATAGAATAGGTGATGATATATTGTTGATGTCTCATGAAATAATAATTGCATAGATTTTGGTTTGTTTTCATACTTTTTCTACTCCTATTTACTAATATCATTTCTATCAAAGTTTCGTGGAAGAATTTGCACGAGTTCCAAACGGAAAAAAATGTTGTGGGAAAAAAACAAAGTAATTTGTTTCGATATGTTTTCTGTCTATGCTCTAGAAGTTTCTTTGTAAGAGTTACCTATACTAGACATCTTACCATGGCGCAAGCACTTATAAAATACATTTCTCTGGGTAGTTCACTCTTCTTCCGAATGCAGCGCAGGCAACTTCGAAAATTATAGAATAAAAGCTGCACTTTGGAAAGGGCTTTTATCGGATTTCTTTTCCACCCACCCTGACACAGGAAAAATCTCTGATAGGATAGGGAAATATATTTTTCTCGTTTATAATGTTTCTATGAAGAATAAGATTTTCTCTTCATGTTTGAGGTATGCTTCATAGCATGTACTTAATTTTTAAAAAAGAAAAAAATAGTCGATTGCTTTGGGTTGAATGAGTTAAAGCCGGATGCTAAAATATTTTCCACAATTTCATGTAAGTTACACTTATCTTCAAAAATTCAAAGGAAAATATCCAAATTATTATTTAATTATGTTATTTTCTTAATTTTTATTTTTTGCTTTTCTATAATTTAGATTTATATATACATTTACTCACAAGTACTCATATGTTTAAGCATACTTATATGTATGTATGTATGTATATACATATATATATATATATATATATATGTGTGTGTGTGTGTGTGTGCAATAGTATAATCCTTTATTTACATATTTTAATATTAATTTAATAACTTCTGTTTATAAATTACGTTAGGATTTGCTGGGTAATTCTAATTTTTCCCTCCAGACACGCTGTAGACTTAATTCAGCCTCTCTCTATACTTCTTTAACCAATAGTAAATGAATCCTCTTTAAACATGGGTATTTTATCACGTGATAAATTGTGCTTAGGGATTGTATGTAGTCCTTATACCTGAGAAATCCCTACTGAAAAAGTGTGTGCACGATGTTCTAAAAGTTCTGGCCTATTGTATGGATTTCGTGTATCTCACCAGTAATAAAATATGATGTGTATTTGGATGAACCTCGCCCATATTTTATGTATATATATATATATATATATATATATATATATATATATATATATATATATATATATATATATATATATATATATATATATATATATATATATATATATATATATATATATGACAAGTGATCCAGAGTTCAGGCGAATGGAAAACAGTCTTCTTGATAATAATAAGTTTTATTAACTCATCGTTCTTAAGGAAAGCAACATGCACCATTTTTATTGTTCGTGGCGGAGGTATGCGTAAAGGTGTTGACCGCTCCATGTCCAAGCACCAAATCCAACTTATCTGTTTGCAAGCTCATCAAATAGCTCAAAAATGCTTCCGCCTGACTGGATTATCCTGAAAGCTTACGCGAGCTTGGGTCTTTTTCATTTATTTTATTATTATAAAAGATTTCCCTTTTTAAAATCGTTTTTAACTTACATAATTTCTAACTACCCCTTTTTTAGACCTTATATATATATATATATATATATATATATATATATATATATATATATATATATATATATATATATATATATATATATATATATATATATATATATATATATATATATATATATATATATATATATATATATGATCTACAAGTTTATGAACCCTTTATTCAACATTTGATTGCACTACCAGATAGAGTGCATTTATGCTATCTTAACTTTGAAGGGGGGGGGGTAATTCGTTACAGAATAATGTAGTTGCGCATTGCAAGATTAAACTTCAAATATAATTAAAGAAAATTCACCATATATTCAATTACTTTTTACCCCTCTAGAAACAGTCCTGATAATCTCTCAGTAAATGTTTTCTGGGAGAATTGATTTTCTCAATGTAATATTCTTAATTAGATATCTTTAATTCTAAAAACCAATGCATGCATGTATTTACGGGCATAAATATACTCTAGAATTTTTCAGAATATCGTAATAAACTCACGACTTCTATTATCCTTCAAAAATGTTTAATAAAATGTTGTTCCGAGTTTTTAGAGTGATGAATGTAGAAAAATTTATCTAGTTTACAATAAAATATTCTCTTTATTTTTTTCCTTTTGTGAAACAATATAGAATATGGAATCTTTGATTAATTATTTTATTTAACTGAAAAGGTATATATGTCAGCTCATTTAAATAGATGGATGTGGAAGCAGAGGACTTTGAAATTTAATAATAATTACAGGAGTTTACATACATCAGTACGGTCCGTGTCTGGTGTGTTCAGGAATTATGTATTCAGTACATATCCCTGTAATCAATCTTATAAGAGTACTCGCCCGTAATCTATCTTATATATGGTCGTCAATCTTACGTATGTACTCATAATTTAGATTTTGGTCTAATTTATTCAGATATCTGTAAAGCGTAAGTAATAAATAATTTCATATATAGTGTTTTTATTATTAAATGGGGTGGATTACAATTAGTCATATTTAAAGCTAGTGACTAAAATGGATTCACCAGTGGTTTGCAAATTATTTCCTGATCTTTGAACGAGATATTTATAAATAGATTATTAGATGAAACAGAAGTAGAATTTTATATATGTAATCAATAAACTATTAACAACATTTCTTATCCAGAACTGATGAAAATGCTTTTGTGTATTTAGCATTTAATATAATCTTTTATTATCTCATATTATCGGTAATTCCTGAATACAAGACGACCATTAATCTGCAAGGAAAGTACAGGGATAAAAATGTTACAGAACTTTGAAAATAAAAATCGGCAGAATTTTTTATGAAAAAATATTAATTTTTTACCACTGCAATGCAATTTTTAAATGTGTTAATTTTTAATTAATTCATTTTTAAAAACTCAGTTTTCTTTCCCAGTTTTTAATTTAAATTATCATTCTCTATTTTTCTAATAATTGCAGTAACACAAGTTTCGTAACAGTTTTTGTCGGAATGATGACCGAATGGTTAGGGTGCTGGCCTTCGGAACCGGAGTTCGTGGTTCGAATCTCACTGTGGCATGGGTTTTCGTAACCGTTCGGAATCGGCTTTAAGCTGTAGGTCTTGTTTTCCTTAGCCCTCGTGTTACAAAAAGTAGACCGTAGCGCTCCAAACCAAAACCGTAACTGGTTTTTACCAATATTCATGTTTTGAACACAAATTAAGATGTGTTTAAAACAAAAAAGTTCTGTTCAAAGTTTCAATATATGATAAGCATATAAGAAAAGCAATAATTTTCCTGAAGAAAAACTTTCATTTGCTACTATTGCAGTTATTTTGTCCGAACAACTACTTTGATAACTAATTGTTTTTAAAACATTTGCATCATAATTTTTAATTTTTCTAGAGATTTTTAAATACAAAACATCTTTTTTTTCATTAATTAAGACTGAGTGTATTAATTTAACAATTTAAGATGGGTTTAAAAGAAAACTTTCTGTACGAAGTTTCAGTATATCATAAGCATATGAGAAAAAAGCAATAATTTTCCTCAGGTCAAACTTCCGTTTGCTACTATTGCTATTAATTTGACTGCACAAATACTTTGATAACTAATTGTTTTTAAAATATTTTCATCAGCTTAATCTCCTTTCATGATTTTTAATTTTTCTAGAGATTTCTAGAGAGTACAAAACATTTTTTTTCATTACTTTAGACAGTGTGCATAAATTAATGTTCTACCAAAGAGATCAAATTTACTGCTAGACAGATATTTGAAAATATTACTTTAAAACAGCTTTCAATTTTCGCGTTTAAAATATATCCAGTACATTCACTGATAAATTAAGATAAAAATTATTACCGGTTGTGGCTCTTAAAACAAAATTTGAATGGTTTTATGAATTTCCCAAAAATAGCAAGACAGGGGCAGCAGTCTTCATCTTAGTTAACATGTCATTATTAGATTAACAGATTCGTTACTTTGTAAAGTGAAGAAATGTTGCATCTGACAAATTTTTCGGCCCCACAGACTTGCGGACTCTTTATGAGTCCCCTTTATACATTATAATAATTTATAAAAGGGGCTATTATTTTTGAGAGAATACGGCCAATATTCATACCTTTAGAGATTTTTAAATACATATACATATATTTTGGAGTATTTTATGATGAGAAAATAATTTAATGTTCTACCTAGAACGTCTTAATTGACTACTCTAAAGATTTAATTAAATTACTTTATAATAGTACTACGTTGTACTTTGAAATTGCTCAACGCTGAATTTATATTGTAAATTTATCCAATACATGACCTGATAAATTTACTGTAATTCTAACTCTTACTGTATTAAATTATACTACATATACCATAGTATACAAAACTGTTTCTATCTTAAGCACAATGTGCATAGCTTAACATAGCTGATAACACTAAATTTATTTAAAATAAATATATAATACATATAAATTTATTTCACTGTAAAAGTTCATGATTCATATTTTAAAAATTTCATTGGAAAGAGTATTAATGAAAAAAATAATGACAAATAATTAAGGCTAGCATATACCGTCAATCTAATTTGAAAATTTATTTTGTCCTGTTGAATTGTAAATATTGATGAATTAAAAATGATGATTTAATTATATAACTATAACAAATTTTTCTAATTATTTACTGAAATATTACAGTGATATAAAATTCTGTTTTACTTATTTTTATATTACACATAGCAGAAATATATGTACATAGAAATAATAAAAACTATAAAAAATATTATGAATGTCTTTAGAGAGAAGATTAAGAATCTTTTGGTGTTCACCCTAAGAAATAATTAAATCAATGGGGAGAGATAAAAATATAAATTAATCTGATATTTTTATTTTTCAACTTAGCTAAAATATGGTTTTAATAAAAATATTTTAATTCATAAAAATTTAAAATCTACATCATTTAGGAGTACTTTATGAGTAATTATCAGAAAGTATGCATTAATTGTACAATTGTTTAATTAATATGTATAAATTTAGATATTGTAGAAACCAAATGAAGCAGGTAATATTCTTATATTGTAAGATTGATTTTACTTTAAACTGTATTACAGACATTTAGAGTTACATATAAAATATTACATACATTTAGAGTTAAATATAAAATATTACATACATTTAGAGTTAAATATAAAAACTATTTACTGTCCCTTTTTAATTTTATTTGTACGATAGAGCTTTGATTCATGATACTGATTTGATTCAGGCTGCAATCGTCTATTTTTCATAAAAAAAAAAATTGAATAGATACTATGAAGCTTACCTCCAAAATGCAAGAGGAAAAATCATATTCAGACTCTGAAAAAACATTAAAAACGGGCAAAATATATTTTCCCTATCCTATCAGGGATTTTAACGTGTCAGGGTGGGTGGAAAAGAAATCCGATAAAAGCACTTTCCAAAGTGCAGCTTTTATTCTATAATTTTCGACATTGCCCGCGCTGTATACGGAAAAAATAGTGAACAGAGAAATGTATTTTGTAAGCGCTTTCCCCGATAAGATTTCGACCATAGCTAGCATCGAGAGCCTAAACTTAAAACCTATCTGAAGAAATAACGTTCGTTTTTACCACTAAATTTTGATATTCCGTACTCAGACAAATTGATCCCAAAATTTTGGAAATGACTTTATAAGCCAATATAAATTGAATAAGTAAGAAAAAAAAGAATTCTTATTATAAGTGATCTGTATATTTCAACAAAACATACATTAAAACAAATTACTTTTTAAATTTATTTATTTTATCTTAATTTATTTTATTTTATTATAAAGGCATAACATTACTATACATATGTCAGGTTTAAAAAAGGGATAGTTGGAAATTACGTGAGTTAAAAGCGATTTTAACAAGGGAACTCTTTTATAATAATAAAATAAATGAAAAAGACCCAACCTCGCGTAAGCTTTTAAAATAATCCGGTCAGGCGGAAGCCTTTTTGATCTATTTGATGAGCTTGCAAACAGATAAGATCAGTCAGCTCGTGGACATGGAACTGTGAACAAATATTCCACGCTTAGCTCCGCCACGAACAATGAAAATGGCGCAGGTTTTGCTTTTAGAAGGAACGATGATTTAATAAAATTATTATTATCAAGAAGACTGTTTCCCATTCGCCTTAACTCTGGATCACGACATTACATATATATATATATATATATATATATATATATATATATATATATATATATATATATATATACATATATATATATATATAATATATATATATAGATATTATATATATATATATATATATATTATATATATATATAAATATATATATATATATATAATATATATATATATATATATATATAAATATATATATTATATATATATATATATATATTATATATAAATATGTATATATAATATTATGTATATATATAATATAAAATTTATATTTATAAATATTATAATATATATATATATATATTATATATATATATGTTTTATATATATATATATATATATATATATATTTATATTTATATATATATATTATATATATATGTATATATATATATATATAAAATATATATATATATAATATATATATAAGTATATATAAATATGTATATATAATATATATAATATATATATATATATATAAAATATATATAATATATATATATATAATATATGTGTGTGTGTGTGTGTGTGTGTGTGCAAGGGTCAACAAAAACTAAGATTACAAACCCTGTAATGAAACGTGTACATTTTGTTTCATTCAACCAATAGAGTCAACTAACTATGCATACGTAAGGTAATGTTTCAAGATAACCTCATAATAGGTTTCATATCATTTTTCTTCGCATGATATTTCCTCCCGGTAAAATTTCTGTCTTTGCATTTTTAGCCACGTTCCATCCTCTGAAGCGAACGGTCAGTATTCTAAGTACACTTTTAAGAAAGTGGTGAAATTTGGTAGAACAAGGCGCATGTTGCAATGAGATTGGTCGATAATGTTCTGGCAGTCACCAAGGTCCATTTTTCTACTGGCTGAAAACTTTAGACAGGATTTTGTGACATGCTGATGAGAACTTCCGGTCTGTCCGTACATCTACCAATTATCACTGTGAATTTAAGTCGCAGTTACATGATTCTTCCCAAATATTCGAATCACTAAGCAACTATCTTCACAATATCAGTTTCCTAAACAAGTCGTTAATTTTTCTTAAACTTACAATTAGCATGATAGGTGGATACAGGATGAAACAATGAACTAACTCTGAAAATGAATGTGCTAAAATTATCACTACTATCTTTTTCATAGCAAATGAAATTATAGGAGTATATGCCTCATAACATTTAATTTTAATCATCTCTACATATCTACCAATCTATACGTGTATATATATATTATATATATATATATATATATATATTAAATTCTGGCAGAATTTCTGGCGATTCTATCCTTAAAATTGCAATCTTTGGCAGAGGTCTTTTTGTTTATCTTCTGATTCTGGCAACCTTAACGACTTCTCATACACCAAAATCATAACACGTAAAAAACAACATAATTCTTGCGTATCTCAACTACTCTTATATAACTTAGATTCACTTCTTAACCATCATCTTCTAACTAATATTAATATTATTACTGGTTGACACGCAAGACCCACCACCACACTATAAACCCTATGTACCCATATCTGGAAGAAAACGCTTCAGTAGACGAGGTATCACGAATAAAATAATTTATATTCTAATATTTTTATGCTTTTCTTATTTTAGTCCTCAGTACTGCACGCATCATATTCAGCATGAGTACAATTATCCATTTATGGTGGATCAAAACATTTATTACGTATATGTGTAGACATATAAATGTATAACACTATATATATATATATATATATATATATATATATATATGTGTGTGTGTGTGTGTGTGTGTGTGTGTGTATGTATTTACACAAATTCCATAAGTATATATGAAATTTTATATAACGCGCTAATCTAATTTTTTAAGCTAAATAAGTACTGGGGAAAAACCAACTTAATTTTTCGGTATTATAGTGAGTTTTTTTGGAGGTATCCATATAAATATTATTGTTTAAATTTTAACCGTGCAGCTAGAACGATGATTAAATTGGTTGGAAGCTGATCTGTACTAACGGGATTCGGTATATCAGAGCCACTGCTGGCAGTATTGATAGTAGCAGTTCAGACTCAACTTTAAGCAGTAGGTTATTTTATTGCTAAGCCTATTATATACGTATGTATACTATATATATATATATATATATATATATATATATATATATATATATATATATATATATATATATATATATATATATATATATATATATATATATTTATATATATATATACATATATTATGTATATGTATATATATATGTGTGTATATATATATATATATATATATATATATATATATATATATATATATATATATATATATATATATATATATATATATATACAGAGAGAGAGAGAGAGAAAGTGGAGATAATTAATATAACATATACACAAAAATATAACGTACCAATAAAATTAAAGATTCACGTCATGTAAATCTATGGTAATTATTTCTATAGCAAAACTTTCAACTCATTTTCTGCGCATCATTTCGCTTTGATGTTCCATTTATAATATGAAATTTAATCAGCGTTTTTTACAAAAACCTATAAAAATACTGAATAAGAGTATAATCAATATGTGTAACGCTACATTAATACTGCGGAGAGAAATTTCAATCTATTTCGGTTAATAGGGTAATTTTTATTTTATAGATAACCATAAAATAGTTACTATTTCAAATTTGACGGTGAAATTCCGGCAAAGAATGTATTTTATGGGATTCCTTCATTTCACGATATAATGTAGAAATTATTGTTTTAATGAGAAATTACTGTAATGTCATTTCTGAGGCAGTTTAGTTGATGTCTTCATTTCCTCTTAAATCTTTTTTTTTTAGAATAAGCAACCAAATAAGACCTCATGTCCTAAAGTAAAAAACGTTTTTTAATAAATTATTTGTGTAAGTAGAAATATTAAATTTTTTACCATTTACGAACACTTTAATTAAAAAATAACTGGGCCGAATCTAAGAAAGAGGAATTATAAAATAGAAAATAGAAACATTAAATAATTGGAATAAAATAGAAACATTATTTTGTAGCAATTTATACAGAAATCACAAGTCATAAACCGCATAGATTAAAAATTCTGCTTTATAATACTTATTGCAAGTACATAATGTATTATTAATACTCATTATAGGAAAAAAAATTAAAAAAAACATTTAAAATACGAATATAAATAAAATTTAACTTTCATGCAATCAAAAAGCCTTATAAATTGTCCTTGCTTAAAACAATCTGTATTAGCATTTTTAAAAATAGAAGTTTGCTATTTTATTTTTAAATGCATTTCTCACTTATATTTAACTATACAGAATCATGGCGTAATTGACATGAGTCGATAAATTTGATACAGTTTTTACAAAATAGTAAAATAAATATATTTTTAATATTTAGAAAAAACTTTACCGTTTATAACCTTTATACGTTGCTTTTTTCTCGATGTATAAAAACTTAATGATAATTTTAGGGATTTAATGGAGGAAATGGTGATATTTTTTTCTTAACAATATAAAATATATTTACATTAATTCGTTTCTTTCTATTATTGCTATTATTTTTATGTATTTCTAATACTATTTTTTTTAATTTTAAACCAGTTCATTAATTTTTAATTTGGGTATTCTAATGAGAAATAAATGCAGAAAAATAAATAATTTTGTTAACGTTTTCTTTTGGTTATAGATATTTTCAGTGATGTTACCTTCCTACTGCATCACCAAGAGTAAATTGTTACTAGAAAAAAGTACGAATTAATAATATATAGCTGTGTAATTATTTCCTCTGTTTTTCAAAGAAAACATTTTTAAATGTCTTTTTTAAATTTAATATTATTTTGCTCTAAATTTAACTATATTTATTGTATACTTCTTCTAAACCAGGTCAAATGACCCTACAGCAAACAGTCATGTATTTTAAGATGTATGCAAAAAATACACAACATTATTTACATCTATTAATTTCAAGTATCTTGAATTTCTAAAATAAGACTAGTTGACTCAGAAAACAGCACTTTAACTTGAAATTTTCAAATTTAAATTTAAATATGACATTGAATAGTCATAAGTTCAATTCAGTATAGTAATATAATGTTGCAATATCTAAAAATATATCATAATACAATCTGTACCAGGGATAATTACAAAAACTCAACCGAGATGAGGATTTATATTTATATTTAGACTAGTGAAAACATATCGATTGAGGCTACAAGAGAAATTTTGGTATGTAATTATGTAATTTATAGGACTGCCACCCAAATTTCTTATATCATTATTATACGGCTCTTAAAGATCTGTTACAGTATGTAGGTCAAAATTCATGCAGTTACTTGTCAAAACTGTACAATAGTATTGTAAATTATGATAAAGTTTACTGTCGAAGTTATTACTTATAAAGCTAGCAATTTTTTCAGGTTTCTTATGTCAAACTTTAAAAGAAGTCACTTGACATATCGTG
Source organism: Pardosa pseudoannulata (assembly GCA_032207245.1). Classification (NCBI taxonomy): domain Eukaryota; kingdom Metazoa; phylum Arthropoda; class Arachnida; order Araneae; family Lycosidae; genus Pardosa; species Pardosa pseudoannulata. The sequence goes on along the minus strand of CM063502.1, from coordinate 77,939,397 downwards.
TTAGATTTAATATTAAGTGTTATATTTTTAAATAAATTTTATTTTTAGCCCTAAAATTATTTCTAAAACTTTTTAATCATTACTTTTCTCAATCGTATTGCCTTTATTCAACTTTACTACTTAAAATGTTAAGTAACTGTACTCTAGGTAAATTAGGTGGTGTAATTAAGATGGTTAACATTGTAACTAATACTTAATGATCTCAAACTAGAAATAATCTATTGAAGATAAACAACTTAGTAACATTTATACACACTTGAAAAAAAATTAAACTTTTTTGTCCTAAACAAACTCGATGAATTTCCTGATATCTTGTAAAATTACTTAATTTAACTCAAATTACTCTTCGCCTATCCTAATATTTTAAATACTGAAATACCACTTAAGTTTGCTTATCAATAAATTATACTATTTACTTTTAAAGGTAGAAATATTAAAAATTTGAGATTACAGAGGTATAGAAAATTTACAAAAATTAGTTTTGCAATTATTCATTTGTAGCAACTCAATATTTTCTGTAAAGCTGTAGCTCATTAGGAATAAATGAACGCATAGATAGCAGCTAAACATATTGTTCTACATATGAAGTAAATCAAGTTGACCTATCAAATAAGTTACAAATATAATACTCTGACTCATCTTCTGTTAATACTAAAACATTAATTCTTATACAACAAAATAAGCTTTAAATGCAAAGATGTTTCCTTAAATTTCTTGTAAATACACCAATTTTTGTTAAATAATCCCAATGAATGTGAACACCGTACTTGCAGCTTAATCCTGGTTTAATGAATTATTTACTAAAGCACAACTTTCATGTCTTTCCACCGTTCTAAAATCAACACATAAATATTTATTTTCAAGACATGGAATGTGCAAAATTTGCATAAAAGAAGTAGAGATTTAATATGAGTAAAATGTAACAAAGATGTTTAAAATGTACAAATTCTTATATTACCTAATTCGTTCTCAAATCTTTCTTTTCTCTTTTGATATCCTTTTTTAACAATTTCTTCTAAACTTCTTATTCGATGTGTTTTTTTTTCTCCAAGAAGTGAGGTAAAAAGTGCCTCAAGGAAACTTGCTTAGTTCTATGTGTAGTCAACCGAAGGTGTTTGGGTAGAATGATACAGAAGATTTTAGCCCTCCAATAAATAATCTTTTGCTTTTTGTCACCTGCATAAAACATCCCTTGCATTATAAAAATGCATGAGACACACGTTAAGTAATCAGAGTTCAAAATCGTAGACTCATTAAAACACTCTTATAACAGTATGTGTACACACTCAGGCACACACACACATATATATACATATATGTATTATATATATATATATATATATATATATATATATATATATATATATATATATATATATATATATATATATATAATTCAATATTGAAGCTTCATTAAGTCCTTCTAAAATACACTTAATATTCAAGAACATAACTAGTTTATGAATTCCACATACAAATAAATCACAGAGTATATTTGTAGACCTGTGTTGAGAAATTAACTACTTTAAAGATGTATAAGAAACATTACGTTTTGAAAAAGTATCTAATATTAAAATTCTACTATTTATTTCATAGACTGGAGTGTACCATGAAATTAAATTCTTCCATTGGATCCTTAAGATGGCCCCCGTATTTGTTTGACTGATCTCACTAAATAGATGACCAAATACTTTAATTCCACTTCCCTTTTCCCATTTGAGCGCACTTAGCTCAGTCATTGCGACAGCAAAGTAGATCTTTATTGTCATCGCGTATCTGTAATAACTTATATCATTATTTGAGTTCCTCGATCAAGTAGAAGCGACAGTATAAAGCTAAATTGTTTGAGCACACTTTTGGTTGTAAGGTTGTTATGATATTACTAATATATAATGAACAGAATATAAATACTAATTACTTAGAGATGGAAATATGAAACTTACACAGAGAGTAAAAGTAATCATTTTTTTAATCGAAAGGACAGTATTTTTATGAGAATTTGCAAATTCATATGCATGCATTGAGCAATAATTTTTTTTTCCAAACGATGACTGAATGAATAATGTGCTGCTCTTTGGTACCAAAGATCTTGAGTTTGAATCTGTTGTTGTTTCTCATGCCACTTGGACAAACCAAGCATGATTGAGCCAGTAGTTTCTCGTATTAAGGCCAAGGAATGCTCTTTTCGTTTTGATGAGCACCATTAAGGTGAAAGAACAACTTCGCTTAAGTAGGCCCTCGTAATTTTGAATCATGGATCAAGCAGAAGACCCATAGACTTGGCTTGCCAGCCCCACAAGTATTAATTGAGAACTTGGAGTGCATTGTGACCACGAACATATTTTACGTGCCCCAGTCACCTTTAATGAACTCTGCGGATCTTCGGCCGGCTCGGGTTCCGAACCCGCAACCTCTCATTTACGAGATCGTTGCCTTTGGCAACTGAGCTACCGCGGCTTAGGGCTTAAATCTTATTACTTGGAAGGATGGTCGTTTGGAATCGTCTTTAAGCAGTAGATCCTGATCTCATTAGCTCTCACATTGCAAAAAAAATTAAACTGTGGTGTTTCAAACCAAATGGCACTTTTGACCACAGACAGCTTCCCTCTCAATCTACTTAATGAGTTATCAAATAATCAATTTCCTTATACTTTTGATACAATGGGTGCGATTTGGTCCATTTTTAACAGCACTATGAATCTCACTCACCTGTGAACCATATTAGAAAACATTTTCTCCATCATACAAGACTTTGGACAAGTGAAAAGATGAACACTTGAAGATGCAGGTAAAAGTACGAATGGATGATGATTTTCCAACCCATCATGAGTCTAACACTCATGAAGGGATATATTGACATGAAATACACATACTGCTCATACACACTAGAATAATTATCTATCTTTCATCATGTATCCCTTTTATTATGTTTTAAAGGGAATTCATATATGAAAGGTAACATTGAAAGGGATGTGCTGCTTAAAGCCCAACTCAGACTCAAGATATAAGACTCTTACTATAACAGGAGTTTGTAATCGACTGAAAGAAACGACTACACATTCTACTCGAAAGACCTTGACCTCACATTTAAAGTACCTATAAACGGCTGAGACGCACTATCTGGAGGCACACCGTATACCTTACGAAGAGCAATAAAGTGACTCAAATTCTAGATCATTTTCTATCACAGAAATTTAAAATCTAATTTAATTTCAGCTAAATGACATTTCGAGTATCAGCATTCGCTGGATTTAAAATTATTAAAACATCTATGTTTCATTAAAAAACTTTTGTACTGTTAAAACTGTAATTATTTGCGTACACCCCTGTATTAATTGAATTGTAATTGAAAATATAAAATTAAGCATGGTATATTCAGTAATTTCTGGACATTTTTTAATTACAGTTATGCTATTTTAAAAATTTTTATTATATTAGTATTAAATGAAAATTTCGTTAAATTAACCCTGAAATTAGAGTTATTATTCATGAAAAATATTTAGATGTAAGTAGGTATATATGCTTTTGAGAAACTAGACACGATAAAAACGCATTTAAAAATCGAGTTGTCTTAGGTGATGAAATACAATAGAAAAAATATTAAAATACTACATAAAGTCCTTTTCAATAAACCCTCTTTAATTATCTTGCTGCGAAGCAAAGGATCTTTTGATTGCTTGTATTTTTAATTAACAAAAGAATAAAACAAAGTTAATTAGTTCATTTCATTGTAGAATTTGTATTGTAGTTGAACAATTCTAACGGTTTTATTCGCTTAATATTTTCTATATAACTGCTTCAAACCTGTTTTATTTGTATTTAATTCTAACATTCTTTTAAAAAGGGATCAGTGAAGTTGAATTGTTTAAATATTATACGGAGACAGTTAGAAAATATGCTGGGTATTTAACAATAGAGAAAGGGAAAAGTTGTGCAAGGTAAAATTAATTTCTGTGAAAAAGACAAAAAGAAAGCGCTAAATGTTCCAAAACTTGAAAGCCTTTTTCCCGCATGGAAGCCTATCTACTGTGTTGTATTTACTATCAGCGTTATCGCTAGAAACTTCTCATTTAGAAGCTAACTATATATATTTTGTAGAACAAAAACAACAATCCATTTTCTCGAAGAAGATAACGGAATGTTTCCTTTGGCGTTCCTTAAATTTCATGAAATATGCTTGTTTTCAGAGCTTTTGCCTTCATTGCGATAAAATATCAACTGGTGTACGATACAAAAGCTCACTGCTGTTCTTTTTTATTTTCACACTTTTAAAGCGGGATTAATTTTAATCCGTTATTTTCCTTACTGCACAATACCGGGTTGACGAGGCTGTGCAAAAAGAGGTGCCAAGCACTGAGGTAGTAGCTCTTTGTGTTTTGTCCTTTCCTTTTCGAGATAGGCTGGAAAGCGGCCTTTAATGCTTATTAAGGGATACAATTCTCCCTCACAAGCATTGTGTTCAGTTTTAAAAGCAGAGTGAATTTCAGAGGCAGGAAGCAGATTGCTCCCGTTCGCAAATGCAGACAAAACCTCGGGAGAGATTTATGGATGAGCATGGAGGAACTGGAGCGTATTGTTCATTTATGAGCCACCCAGATTTATTAATTTCATTATCGTATTTGGGGCAATCTTTAAATTTATGTTGAAGATAATGCTGTTTTTCCTCATTAACTTAATTTTTCTCCATACTTCGCGGAAAGTTTATTTTCTTTGCCATATATCAGTAAAATGCTTTCAGACTTGCTCATCCAAAGCAGTAACGTCAGAAATATTTTTGTGCTTTTTAAATTTATGGGTAGTGTATGCATTCTGATTCATGGTTAAATACTTTAAGTTTCCGATTTTTTTTTATTTTCGAATGTTAATTGAACATATGAAACCAAATATTAGAAATAACAATAGAATTTTATTTCTAGGTTAAAATTCGATTACAGGATTCAAAGAAATATTATATAAGATTATAGATTAACTCTTTCAATTAATATATATTTTCAGAGGATAATGATGTAAATTGAATAAAAGGCTTTTTAACTTTGCATCCATAACAATATCTTCAGAATTATTATTGTGTAGTTTTTAAAGTTTTATGGACATTATGCGTAATCTTTTTCATGGTTACATACTTTTCCTAAGTTTACGCTATTTTTAATATGTTGGTAAACATATGATACCAAATATAAGAAATAATAGTAATATTTTATTCCTAGGTTAAACATGGCATACAGAATTAGTTGAATTACAGATTTACAAAATTAAAGTATTACAGGATTAGGAGATTACGATAAGGATTACAGGATTAGGGTTAGAATAATTATAAGGATAAGGATAAGGATTACGGAAAAACTCATGTAAGATTTATAATTGAACTATTTTAATTTATTCATGTTTTGGAGGATAGTGGTGTCACTTGAATAAAAAAACTTTCTAACCTACATATCTATAGCAATAACTTCAAATTTATTTTAGCATTTCATGACTTTCATGATCAGTATATACAATTTGATTCTTGGTTTTATAGTTTAAGTATCTCTCAATTTTTTAGAACGTTTATGAACATATGTAACGAAACATTAGAAATAAAAAAAATATTTTTAGCACTTAAAGCATACAAAAAAATTATGTCTGATTATAATATAACTTTTTCAATTTATGCATGCTTGAGAGGATAGCAGTATCACTTAAAATTGTAGGAAAATAGAAGCCACTATTAAAAGAATTAAAGATTAAAAAAACAGGAATTTGAATTAATACTTTTACCTTGGCTAAACTCTAGAAATACTGTGAAGGAGATCTTCTGAAATAAGTCCATATCGATCATTCGGGGTCAATGAGATTTATAGTCTGAGAGGACTGATAGATGTCCAATAATGTTGAAGAGGTCAATAGGGGTTTCGAAAAGTATTAAAAGGACTAATAAAGTTTCCTCAACTAATAACAAAATCTCATTTTTCCTTATTTGGAGATGGTACTTTGGGATCAGATGAAATTTATTTACTAGACAATAGTTTGTATTCACTACTAGAAGATTAACTGAATATAAACAATATATATTATGATAAGGGAAAATAATTATTATTCTATGAAATTCTGCTACTTACCTGATTTGTAAATATGCATTTACAAATTTGTTTACTGAGATACAGTTGTTTCGTTTTATTCGGTTAACAGTCCTACAAAAGTAAAATTTAAATAACCAACATATAATATCTCCAAACATTCATATTAATTATTGTGTCTGATTTATTAAACAAACAAGTGACATATTTTGGCAGGAGAGTTATAAACAGAAAATGTTTCTTACAAATTTTTCTTACTTTTTTTTATAAATCAATTTTTTTACAAAATGTTAAGTAAGATACTTTGTGTAAATCGTCATATATAAAATAGTGGGTAAGATGGATTTTCTGAGTACCACTCTGTTTACAAGATGTTCTGTTTAAAGAGCAAAATCATACTTACCAGCCAATATCCAGGCAAAGACATGTGGTGTAAAAATGGAGTAATAAAGCATTCCACAAAAATTGAGCATATATTAGGTGCTTATATTCAATGTTTAGTGCTGTCGATGATATCCCAACAATCGTCGGTGACCATTCTACTATCAGCCGTGAAGTATGCAACATTCTGTCGAGACATTACAGTCTTTCCGTAAACCTTTACCAGTCGCCGGTGAATATCATCCGCGGTTACATGTTCCGACCACAAAAAATTAAATGAGTAGATTTCTTCGCGAGAGTAGTCTTCAAATTAATCCCCAATTTTGTTAATCTTTATAGTTCTTTAGGTGGCGTGAAGCTGATATTCTGTACAGTTGAATATATCTTGTATTGAAATAACCGCATACTACTTATTTCAGTATAATAGACGAACTCCAGGAATATCAGCCATGCTACCTTGCTTTTAATCACCCCTCCTTCGATTATAAAACGTATTAGGAAAACAGAAATCCTGTAAAGACTTTGAATAGTTAGTTCTTTAAATTTATAGATTATGCAAAATATAAACTTTATTTCCAAATGATCTCATTCTTAATGGAATAATTTTAATTTCCAAGAATTCATAAAATCTTTACTTCTTGTATTTTCTAGCTTTTTTTACTTGTTAAAATAATTAGAAAATGCGAACATCATATTTGTTTCTATCAGTGTAACAACATATTAATGTGGTGAATTTAATAATGTTCCACGTGATGCATAGAATGTTCGACACAATAAAACAGCATCGGCGAAATAAATATTAGAAGAAGTAAAAAACGCCTATCTTCTAGAATTATTCAGAAAATTTGACGAAAGAAATGAGCATTTGGCAACGCAATTTTATATCAACATCTTGTTTATATTATGGTGCCTTCCTATATCAAGCTTATATGAACAAAATTAGCTCATTGAACATAATATATATATATATATATATATATATATATATATATATATATATATATATATATATATATATATATATATATATATATATACTTATATATATTGTTTTTTACCTGGTAACTTAAGAAATACTGTTTATATTTCTATGGAATAAACAAATAAAACATATTGAATTTATTTCTTCAAGAACATTTAACGTTGATGAAATAGATATTGCCATCAAACTAATTACAATATAATACTTATGAATCAAAGCATCTGGTATTTTTTTAATGCAGATAGAATTATAAATTTAAATAAACTCGATGCATGCTGAATTGATTCGAAATATTAATAGAAAGTGTATTAAAGTATTACATATATATATATATATATATATATATATATATATATATATATATATATATATATATATATATATATATATATATATATATATATATATATATATATATATATATGCATATATTTAAAACTCATTGAATAATATTTTTCTAAAATGGATAAAAACTAACATGTTAAACATTATCAAGTACTATGCTTATATTGTACCAAACAGTTGTTCGCATAAACTTATTAATATATTCCACTATGATTGAGAATCCAAATGGAACACATTTATTTAAGGATTCCTTTATCAAGAAATCGTTTATGAAAGGTTAAATATTTTGCTTATTAAATATAGATTTATACTTTTCCTAAATGCTTCCTTAAAAATTTTATTCAAATAGAACATATGGTAATTGTAAAACTCCAGTTTGCATTATTTTTAGTTTTTATAGTATGATTTTACATATATATGCCAAAGCATGGAAGGATATTGGGAGGTTCAAAAGGGTAGACTTTTAACAGTTTTGAACAACCCAACATATCTTTGCCATCTCACAGCTCCCGCACTTACGCAGTCTGATAAAAAATCTATAGACAAAACAATCTATAGGTAGAAGAGACACACGCGTGCGAGAAAAAAAGAGATAGGGCAATAGATTATGTAAATCAGGAGGTCTCGAAACGCGAGACCAAGTCTCACTTATGCTATTAATCTCGAATTGCTTAATATTTTTAATCATTATAGCAAATATAATAATGACCTTTGTACCTTTGGGCGTTTTGAGTGCACCGACGCTACATATGTATGGAATTTATTCTTTCTATTGTATCTGTATCAAAAACTAGTAAGAACTAATTAGAAAAAAATTAGAAAAATATATTTTAGAAAATTACTAAGGGAAAATCTTTAAAGGACATCTATCATTAACATATATTCGTTTACGGCTTTTATTTTGGATAAAGATAGGAATAAGTATGTTTAAAAAAAGTACCAACGTGAAATCTTTAGAGGATATGTATCTTTAACGTGCGTCTACGGCTTTTATTTCGCCTTTAGATAGATTAACTATATTTTTAAAAATTACCTGAGTGAAATCTTTAGAGGACATTTTCTTCAACGTATATGCGTTTACGGCTTTTATTTCGCATAAAGATACGATTAAGAAAATATAGACACCTTATCTAATTACTCGCTTCCTCCTATCAATAAGAAAAACAATTGAAGATCTATCTTTCTCGTTCTTGACGCTTCCAGAGGCTTGATTGGATGGATTTTTTCCGTCCGATAATGGTCTCGGAACAGAAATTGTACACAGAAAGAAATCTGGCAGTGGTAAAAAATGCAACGATGAAAGGAAATATTTGTTTTATCTCAGCTCTCTTACCGTAAGAACAGTAGAAACTAATAGCCGAAAGAGAGCGGTCTCAGCAAAAGATTTATCTTATGAAATTTTTACCGTTATTCGGAGAGGAAATATTTAAACCTTTTTGCAAACTTTTTAGAAATTGTGTTGGTGTACCAGTGTTAAATTAGCACTTTGTCAAAGGGGATTTCAAATATATGATTGAAAAAAAAACTTAAATTTATCCCATTGTGTAAAAAAAATAAGTTTATATTATACTCTAAAAACAGAAGTTTTTTACCAAATGTACAATTAAGTAAATTTATTAAGTAAGTTTATGTACAATTAAGTAAAGTAGAGAGCCTTAATTATGGAATCGTTCAGACTTCAGCTATTCCAAATTTTGGATCTTTGCAAATTGTTCTTAAATATAAAAAGGTATTATTAAAACCCTCTTTTCCAATCACACTTCACAAAATTGTGTATATGTATGTCTGAAATTCTCTAGCTGTACTAAGCAGATACGTGTTAACTCTGCAATATTAAAAAAGAAAATATTGATGGAAATTCATAATTTTTGAAGCGAATTTCCCATCACATTTACATTAGTTCCTCCATCAATTAGCTCCAAAATACGAGTTTGAATGTTTCCTTAGACGGACCTTCGCCTTTTTGTTTCTGTTATTGTTGCAATTAGTTTGTGGGGCATAAAATTCACATCTGAATTCAATAAAGTATGAAAATATTTACCTGCAGAAAACGTTAGAAGAGTACAATGACCCATTTACAAATTGTATACAAATCATACAAAATGTATATAATTAATAAATATGTGTTTAAATAGGTACTAATAGGTACAAATAGGCACTAAGAAAATAATATATCTCCAACTGATTTCCTTTTAAATATGACAATTGGAAATATGTCCTTATTCTGAAATTTTCTGAGACCAAATTTCAGTTATGAAATTTGAGTGCTTTGTAAACTTTGATTAAAATAATTTAATGGTTAATTATTATAGACACGCTATTTAAACCACAATACTAAAATATTATAACCTGGTATAATACATATTCTATATTGTTATAACGATGTTTTCGATACTACTACAGGACATCTTGACTATTTATTTTATAAAGGAAGAAAAAGGATAACACCAATTTATTAACTTTGATAAATATACAATAACAACGACAAAATGATATAAAATTAAAGTATTTAATAGTTTTATTCTAGAAAATAATAAACTGTAAAATCAGACCCGTGCAGGGGAGTAAAAAAGGCCGAATGCGGAATTAATTAGGGAAAAGCTAGAAATTATTTTAATCCCTAGATATTACGTCTGTAAGAGGTATACTAAATTTTATACCACTTTCGAATTAAGCTTTAGCCGGCTGTCGAAAAATTCATAGCAAAAACATAGGATTTTTTAAGCGAGAATTACAATATCTCAAGAATAAATAGGACAATCAAACAAGTGTAAATACAAAATATTTAGAGCTTAAAGTTTAGAATAAAAGTAGTACCCAAGCTTTATACCTGTTTGTAAAATTAAGTTCTCAGCTTTATTACTCCAGTGGTTGGGAGTAAAAAAAATCGAATACGGAATTAATTAGAGGAAAGCTGGAAACAGTTTTAATCCCTTCAGGTTAGGTGTGTAATAAACATACGTTTCCCCCTCCTTTTAGATGAGCTTTAGCCGCTTTGTACAGATTTGTATTCGAAGAATATTTTGTTAACTAAAATAATAAAAACTCAAAATCAGCCAACGCTATGAAAAAACAGTACAAAAGTTATAGAGCCTATAGTTTTGAATAAAATGAGCATCATCACATAATATATATGATGTATATTAAGATGACATATCTCTTTCAAAGTTTTACGCATTTTTTCATAAAGGCCCAACCAGGACGTACCAAGTCATCAGTGCCTTTTTCTTTCTTTTATAATATATCATATTATATATAAATAAATAATAAATATCTCTATCTTTCTATCTATATATCTATATCTTTATATGTATATATATATATATATATATATATATATATATATATATATATATATATATATATATATATATATATATATATATATATATATATATATATATACATATATATACATATATATATATATATATATAATATAAGCATATTTATATATATATATACACACATATCTCTCTCTCTCTCTCTCTCTCTATATATATATATATATATATATATATATATATATATATATATATATGTGTGTGTGTGTGTGTGTGTGTGTGTGTGTGTGTGTGCGTGTGTGTGTGTGTGTATACGGAAAAGTAAACTAGATCAGGAAACTAAGGTAGGCATTTTTATAAAAACCCTTTGTCTGCCCGAGGAAATTCTCAGGAGTTTTCAAATCGTAAGTCAAGGGCAAAAATCCCGCGTCCCTTTGCTTTCTCCTTTTTTTACCCCTAACCTAAATTGACCACTGGGACTACTGTTCCCAAAGGGGTTTAACCTATTAAAACTTTACATTTCCATAGCTGCCAATTTAGGAAATTTCCAAACAAAAAGGAGATGTACGCTATAGGAGGCAGATTTTCCTAGATATCTTCCCACAGATTTTGACTGAGATGTTGCCCGAGGTATTGAGGGCCTTTTACTTATAACTTCATGCTAGCTGACCCCTCAGTTTGTCATATCCCTATAATGAAGTGGGAACGCGTCCTCCAAAGTTATGTTAATAAAGGTCTTTAACTATAACGGTTTCATTTTTATGGGCCATGTCTGCAACCACCCATCCTGAAGTCCGTGTTACTACATATATATGTATATATATACACATGCGTAAAGATTTAATTTTAAAAATGTAACATCGGAGGATAAGAGGACACGGGGAGATGTCATTAACCCATTTTGATTTGAAGTGAAAAGCAAAGAGAACGTTAACAGGAGAGACTCGCTAGAGAGTATTTACCTCAGATTCAGCCAAATGAAGTTTGTTTTTCGGATTCATGATTTTGAAGATGATTTCCAGTTTTTTCCTAATTAATTCCGAACTCTGCTTCTTTTTTTATCATTCATCGACCGGGATATGGTCTTTTATAATAAAATACTTTGAATATAGTTATAACAAAATACTTATTTGAATATAGTTATTACAAAATATAGTTATTTTCTCATTAGCTAAAAAAACCATAAAGGGTTAAAAATATATAAATCTATAATAATAATATATGATGCTAAGTATAATAATATATTATAACACGTAAGCAGAGGACGATGGTAACTGGGAACTTTCTGGTGGGATGCGATTTTTTACCAAATGAGTGAAACTCTGAAATAGTTCTGAACTCAATGTACAATTCAGGTGAAGTGGGGATACTCATTTTATTCAAAACATTAAGCTTTACAACTATCATACTAATATTCGACAGTGTTAGTTCTTTTGATATATTGTCATTGTTAAAATTTAGTTAAAAAAATAAGTTCTTGTATTAGAAATTTTTGTAGTTAGAGGCTAAAACTCACCTACCATAAAGGAGGAATCTTGGTATACTCATTTGAGATATAACCTCAAGAAATTAAAATAGTTCGTAGCTTTTCCATGATTAATTCCATTTTTGGAATTTTTGCTCCCCACCAACTGGTCTGATAGAGATAATGATCTTAATTTACGACGCATTAAGTGCAGATACTTATTTGAATAAAAGTTTTGATACACATTTTTAATAACACTGGTCCTTTGAGATAATTTTACATTTGTTTAAAATTACTTATTTTTATATTATAAATATGCATACATCGACTAAATGTCAGCTATAAGAATGGGAAAATCTTAGTATGTTCATTTGCAGACCAAATCTGAAAGGATTAAAATAATTTTAAACTTCCCCATATTAATACCGTATTGAACTATCCAACCATTCGCTTAATGAGCTAAAACAAACTTAAAATTCAAATATAAATTGACAATTTTGAAAATTCTTGTAAGTTATATGGATTCATAATTATAAAATCATAAGAGGAGTGTGTGTTTTAAGACATCTCAAACACTATAAAAAGCCAGATAATGCCGTAAATCTAAAAACACGAAATGTCAGAGTAGCTTGAATATAATTAGAAGCTTATTTAGGGGATCAAATGGGAATGATGTGTGATTAAATCTCAATTAAGATCACTATGGTCATATTGTTAAGAGTGTGAAAGAACCTAGGAGCCGAATAGACTCTCTATCGCACAAGTGATCTAAGTGACTGATCCTTATATATTCCTTGAGGATTTACAAGCATTAACCGTTGGCGTACATCCGATAGCAGTTGACATTTTCTATGCTTCATCCTACATTCATTTTCCCGACAGGCATTTCCAGGGATTGCTGCCCCAAAGTGAAAAGGAGATAACTTCACTGCTCTTCCTCCTATCTTCCCTTAAATGTTATCTGAAGATGACTGTTAAATGGAATTTCCGCAGAAGTTAGAGAAGATTGAGAGCGGCTTTATTCAACTGATTTTCATTTACTGTTCTTTTCTTTCTTCAATATCAGTTACCATATAATCATTTTTAAAAAATAAGATTACTATTAATCCTGGTAATAAAAGAGAATGACAGAAATAAAATAACCTAAACAGGAATATGTTTGTAAATTATATAAAAACTGTAATTAAACCACATAACTGAATGCTTAAAATAACGAGTTTATAAGAAATATGAAATTAATTGCAATGTACAAACACACACACACACACACACACACACACATATATATATATATATATATATATATAATATATATATATATATATATATATATATGTGTGTGTGTGTGTGTGTGTATGCATATTATATATGTGTGCTTCTATATACATATATATTCATGTGTGTACAATGATATTATAATCAAACTAAATAACTTAATTATCATTATATTCTAAAATAAATTTCTAGTTATTGTATCGCTAAAATTACAATCTTCTTCTAAATACATTTGCTTCACTTTCAGTTGTAGTTACCTTTCGCAACTTCGAATACACCAAATTATTTTTTCCTTAACTCAACTATTCTTATAATTCCTTAATTAGTTTTTACGTAACTTAGTTTCACTTCGTCAGTATCGAGTAATAAATCTTAACACTGACTGGCTGGCTCACTCTCACCCTCATAGAACTATATATGCGAATGTAAAACGCTTTGAGGAAGAGCGCCAAAATTGAATTGTTTAAATAAACTTAACAATTTTTATTTTCAAATTATTATGTATTCTTTCACAGCCTAATGACTGCATTGCATACAGCATAGATGCTATTCTAACTTTGCAGTGAGATAAAAGTGCTTATTACACACATACATATAGATATATATATAATAATTATTTCCTCTAGTCACAATAATTAAGTAGCCCCTATTGTTATTACTTGCTCGGGCTACTGGACAAGAAGAAAGCTATATTGGCTAGCAATAATATCGTTGCAGTCGGGCCATTAAAAGAGACCGGCACAAGTCTAATTAAAACTTTATTTTAGAGCTGCTAAAAAAGACAACTTTACAAGAAAACGACAGACAAGAGAAAGACAAAAAACCAAGAGCGAAGACAAAAGAATTTTCCCATGGGACAAGAAACTTAGTAAGCGAATTAAACTGTTAAGACCAGGAAAACGCGGAGCCATTTGCCGGCGACAGCTGGAAAATGCGTTGAATAGACAGAAAATTTACATCTCTAGAACAGAAAGTTTTGGGAAATGTATCGAAAGAAGTCGACGACACTCCTTTGATTAAGATATTTAGAGGCTGGTAAGAATATTTTAAGGTATTAGAATGGGAAGGATTAGATTTTTAAGGAAATATTAAAGTTAAATATTTTTTTTGATATATTACACACACACACACACACACACACACACACATATATATATATATATATATATATATATATATATATATACATATATATATATATATATATATGTGTGTGTGTGTGTGTGTGTGTGTGTGTGTGTGCGTGTGTGTGTGTGTGATGTCATCGAGACTCATTCAAAATCACAACACAGTTTATTTTTTGTAATAAACATGAAATCCGTACATCAGGCAGACAGCTTTACAACTTCGTGCCAACAGACAATGTGATCCCGCACATACACTTTTCAAGTAGGGATTCATGAGGTAAAAGACTGCGAATAATCCATGTGTGTGTGTGTGATGTCAGTGAGACTCATTCAAAATCACAACACAGTTTATTTCTGGTAATAAACATGAAATCCGTACATCAGGCAGACAGCTTTACAACTGCGTGCCAACAGACAATGTGATTCCGTACATACACTTTTCAAGTAGGGATTCCTGAGGTAAAAGACTGCGAA
>CM063502.1:77829008-77919008 GCA_032207245.1 Pardosa pseudoannulata | reverse complement strand
TTTATCATATTTAATTAATTATACTAGCATATAGACCGTCATATGATGGGACGGTAAAATTTTTCATAATCCAGAATTGTAAAGTAACCTATAAGGCAGGTAAGAATATTGTTTGTTTTTTGGCTGAGAATTATCTTTCGGTTTGGTTTGGTTTGGAGCGCTACGGTCTACTGTTTTGCACACGGGATTTACTGCTTAGAGCCGATTCCGAACGGCTACGAACACCCATGCCAAAGTTGGATTCGAACACACGAACTCCGGTACCGACGATCAGCGCCCTAACCAATCGGCCAGCGTTCGGCCACAAATGAGGAGAATTATCTTTCAACAAAAAATAATCGATGATTCAATTTAAAATTATCACATATGTGCCTAATCTATTATTTAGGCCAAATATAAAAGAAAATTATTTACATAATATCTAAGTTCACAGATAAAACGTATTAAAATAATGCAGACGATATTTGAATAATTTAAAATAAGAAATGAATAAATGAGAGTGTTAAAGAGATAGCGTCATAATGATAGAAATTAATGATATTTTCATCTGCTTATAATGTGATGTATTGATAAATTTAATCGCCTGTTCTTAACAGGGGAAAATAAGACTTGAAATAATGACATAACGCGCTCGAAAAGGGGGTAAGGGGGGGATTTCGAACGTTTTAAAGAAGATAGTATTTTTCACTGTGATATGAAGCATGTTAATACCAATTTATTTTAGAATTGGATCAATAGTTTAGGGGAAGATAAATTTTACTCACTTTGAATTTTGCTAATCCTAACT
Source organism: Pardosa pseudoannulata (assembly GCA_032207245.1). Lineage (NCBI taxonomy): Eukaryota > Metazoa > Arthropoda > Arachnida > Araneae > Lycosidae > Pardosa > Pardosa pseudoannulata. The sequence goes on along the minus strand of CM063502.1, from coordinate 77,918,221 downwards.
AATCAAGAATCCAATATGGATACCTCTATCCATTCCAGATCTAACCACTTCATAAATTCGGCGACAGACGGACAGATAACATATGCTATTATTATATAGGGGATGTTGAGTGGTAGTTTTTTATTCATAATTTAATGGGAAAAAGTTTGTTACAAATTTCAATGGATAAACAATTGGGCAGTGGAATTTTAGAAATAGGTCTGTATACGCGTGTAATAATGTTGAAGTACTAGGAACTGATATGTAAAATTCTGGTTATTACACTGGATTAATTAAGTACTCATTTCAGAATGTATATTTCTTGTTCCGTAATAAAATTATTCATGCATGGCTGTATTACTGAAATCTTTTTTTTTATTATTATAAGTGTAATTCAATTTTCCTCTTTCTTTCTTTGATGTATAATTGCAATTCACATTTTTAAGAACTCAATCTTTATTGAATGACATCCTGAATTTAATTTAAAACATAACTTATCATAATAATTCAAATTACTGCTAATGTCTTTTACCATATTTACAATCAGTAAATTGCATCAAATATACACTGGAATCATGAATTATTATCCTTATAATTTATTAATTAAAATATTTGAACTTATCTCTAATGATGGTGATAAGATTAAAACTTAATTTTCTAAATATGTAACTAACTATCTAGAAGTTACACTGGAATCCTTTAATGTTCTTTTTAGAACGTATATTTTGAAATCTATATTAATTTACTCTCCTAAAGCAAGATATTTTGAGAAAATAAATTCAATAGTATATGGATCTCCAAACAGTATTATTACAAAAAAAGTTATAAATTCTGAAAATTAAATATTATTAATCTGTCAGATTTAGATGACTTTAATTGCTATTGGTGCAATATAAATTTACAGCTAAATTTAATTTGTTTAAAGTATTAGTCACTGCTAAGTCAAAAATACATGAAATTAATAACCTAAATCTAGATCATTTTAAACAAAGTAGAAATATTTGAAAAGTCTATATTCCCTTTAAAATGGTTATGAAAGTACTCTTAATTATCATATGAATATTATACAAAATACATTAATATAAATATACACCAATAAAAGTGGAATGTAAATATTTCGAATCACTCTCAATGTTTTATATTGTCTCTAAAAATTTAAGAATAATATTTGCACCAAGTAGAAAGTATCAAAAGATTATTTTTAAGTACTCTTGTGGAATGTATTTTTCTTGGAAAAACAGCTTATGCTCTTTTGCAATTCACCACTCTAGTACCAGACAACATCAGTTTAAATTGCAGCACTGTCGACAGGCACATTACCCGTCTAAACCCTCTTTGCTCTCTTTTGTGCTCCAATGTAGCTGACAGACCTTTCCCTCCCTATTCCTTTGTACTAAAAGGTTATTCGATTTCTTAGTCCTTACTGTAGTTGGATTTCCATCATACTCGATCAAAGTTTTGTCACTGCCGGGATGGTTTGGAATCACTTGCTTTGGTTGTTTCACTGCTATAATACCGACCTAGTTTTGTGAGAGACCGCTTCTTATTTGAGGGCACGTCATAAGTAAAATGAATTAACCTTATAAAAGACAAATTATAGGGATAACTAAAGACCAGCTTCAAGCACTTGTGTTGATATAAGGCAGTAAAAATGCCAAAAAATATATATACATAAACATACATACATACCCACAAGCAAATATATTGTATGCGTATGTGTCTACAAAAATTCTTTATACTTTTTTGTAACAATTTTTAAAAGTATATTAATAAAACTGAAGTGTTATTTTTTACTTTGTGTTGATATAGAGACATTCGGGCAACTATGATACAATATACTGTCTTCTAATATAAAAGAACTTTTCTTGAAATATCATGTTTTGTTCCACTACATTTCAATGTATATCCAATGTTTTGGTATAATGCTTATATATACATTTGTATATATTCAAACGCAGGAAAATACATAGAAAATACAGAGTTTGGTGGAATGAATTGAAACTTAGTACAACCAGCTCATAGTTTTCCTATTTTTTTTTAAATATAGATCAGTAGATGTAAAGGTCTAATATACAGTCTTATTTCGAAAATCGTTTCGACGGGTAGATCATTCAGATACAGAATTAGAAATTCTGTTCTAAATGTAGTTGTTGGAATATATTTTTTTTAATATCCTATTCATAGCTCAGTTTGATATTTTCTTCAATTTATAAATTTTGACATTTTAAGTTATAAGATTATTCAGTAATAACTTTAAATTCTTGCACCAAACTTTCCTGTCCACCTAAACTAACAATTTAGATATTTTTAGGTCCTAAATTAATTTTCTTTGCTTGCAGTCAAAATAATGTATTCAAATCTAATCCATCGAAAATACATATTTTCTTTTTTATTTAGAAAAGTAATTTCCATATAACAGTTCACATAGTTTTCGTAGCTGAACATGTTTTGGTCATATGTGGTAAAAATCATGTTTTTTTCTCTGTTAGTTAACCTTGAATCATGTATTATAATTTAGTTAATAATCCCTTTAAACCTCTTTGAAATTTTTTGCAGAAATCGAAGATTTAGAATTTTTTTCAAAACAGGATATGTGATCTTCTCTCTGTATATATATATATATATATATATATATATATATATATATATATATATATATATATATATATATATATATATATATATATATATATATATATATATATATATATATATATATATATGTGTGTGTGTGTGTGTGTGTGTGTGTGTGTGTGTGTGTGTGTGTGTGTGTGTGTGTGTGTAATGATTATTTTCTATAGTCAAAATCATTATGTAACCCCTATTGTTTTTACTTCTCCGGGCTACTGGGCAAGCAGAAATCTAATCAGCTAATAGTATTAGTGTACGATGCAGTCGGGCCACATTAAAGAGAATGACACAAGTAGAATTAAAATTTTATTTTAGAGCTGCTAAACAAACATCTTTACTAGTCAACGACAAGAGAAAGACACAAAAATCACTCTGCTTGAATAGAGGTGCACCCAATAGCTAATACATAAAGAATTTTTCCAAGGGACAAGAGACTTACTCAGCGAATTCAAGTGTTAATATCAGGAAAAACGCAGAGCTACTTGCTGGCAACAGCTGGAAAACATGTTTAATGATTTTTCCCCTTTATATAACAATTTTTTAAACATTTCTACTTTTTGTTAGTTTTTTGATGAATAACAATCTAAAACATCTTTTATAATATTGTTAATGTAAAATAGCAAATAATTTCTGTTAGAAATTTCACCTCAATTATTCATGAATGTAGTTTAATTTAAGTATAATTTAAAATTTTTCACTTGTATAGCGTGAATATTCCTGTTGAATAGACAGAAAATTTACATCTGGAGGATAGAAAGCTTTAAGAAATGTATCGAAAGAAATTTAAGTAGAGGACGCTCCTTTGATTAAAACATTTTGAGGCTGGGAGAAAGAATTTAAGGAATTATAATGGGAGAGAGGAGGTTTTTAAGGAAATATTAAAGTTAAATAATTTTGTATATATATATATATATATATATATATATATATATATATATATATATATATATATATATATATACACTAAAACTAATATACCCAATCTCGAACTGCAGTATAAACTAGCTCTATATCTAGTTCAATTACTCACAAATATTGAAATATTACTGTGAATTTTGAAGGAATATTCACGCTATACAAGTGAAAAATTTTAAATTATACTTAAATTAAACTACATTCATGAATAATTGAGGTGAAATTTCTAATAGAAATTATTTCTTTTTTACATTAACAATATTATAAAAGATGTTTTAGATTGTTATTCATCAAAAAACTAACAAAAAGTAGAAATGTTTAAAAAATTGTTATATAAATGGGAAAAATCATTTTATATAACCTTATTATATTTCAGTATATCTATTTGTATACCATTTTATAGAAACAAATTGATCTTAAAACATTATTTAAATACTATAAGTTTATAATGTATGAAATGTAAGAAAATAATCTTCTTGGCTTAAATTTTCACCACGTCACACGCAATCATTACTATTCTGAACCTAATAAATATTCTCTGTAATGTTTATATGTGAATACAAGAACAAATAATACACTATACTCTTATTGCCTTTCAATTCCTTCATTGAAGTAGTAATAATAAAACTTTAAGAGACTGAATTCCCAATATAGTGTTTTTAAATAAATAGATTCGGGGATTCCAGAATATAAATCAAATAAATTTATCTGCTTGCTAAATATCAACGTGTATTTAACAACCTCTTTACCATTCGTGTCTCTCGGAAACAAATAAACGCTAGATTCTTCGAAATGTAATGAATACTATTTTGTATCCCATCAAGTAAACATTTCCTATAGTTGATTTTGTATATCCTTTTTAAATGTCAGTTAAAGCAAACAGAAAGCTGAAATAAAAATTAAGCAGAATATCCAAAGCAGAAGTGCTCAGGCAATGATTGTACTGAAAAGAATTAAAAAGTTAAGGAATTCGATCGTCGAAGCATGTGGAATTCGTTTAAAGTCAGTAAAATCCGCTGTTGCTAGGTAAATTACATCTCAGAAGCGTTTTTGTTTCATTTTTAAAAGAAATTCGGGGAATAAAAATTCATTTCACCCTCGAACTCAGTAATTTCTTGCTTTAAAATGTTTGCTTGTGCAGCAGGCATGTTTCTTATTCTGCTTCTGTAGAATTGCATTTCTTTTCTCCAAAGGACGTTATTTTTGTATATTTTTGGCATAGATGCAGAGAGAAAAATAAATCCATACATGTGAAGCTTAACGTATGTTTTAGATGCATAAAGGGGAAAAATTTAATGCTGTTAAAGCAAAAGTTAAGCTTTCTTTCTTTTATTCTTTGTTTGCAATTTTTCACTCGCAAAGAGTAGAATATATTAAAAAGGAAATATATTATTTATTACAATAGTTAGGATACATTTACCCTGAAACTTCATAGTACTTCTATTACACAAATAGTTAAATGCGTAATGAATAACATAATAAAAGTAATTTTGAATTTCAACACTTTGAATTAAATGTATGTCACTACCCTCCAAATCTTCATTAAAGCCAAAATTTTGTAATTTTTTGTATTTTCATTTTGAAATACCTAGATATAATCCTAGATATATACCTAGATAGCATCCAAAAATGCTTTATTTTGGTTTTTTATGATAGCTCGAAGGAAAGTTTTGGTATAAATAATAAATCGGAAGTGAAATTTCGGATACTGAAAGTGAGCGTTTAAATACGTGGAAAAATTTAAACAACTTAAATAAACAACTGTCTTTTTACTCCACAATAATACAGCCAAATGCTGGCCGATTGGTTAGATCGCTGCACGTCGGTACTAGAGTTCATGGGTTCGAATCTCACAATGGCATGGATTTGTAACCGTTTGGAATCGGCTTCAAGCAGTAGGTCCCTGTCTCATTAGCCCTAGTGTGCAAAACAATAGACCGTAGCTCTCTGAACCAAACCAAACCAAAATAATGTAAATGGGAAATTTTTTTTAAATATAGAAGGTTATTTCATTTATTTTGTATTGTTGTAATTACATTTAATAGATTATTATTATTTAGTTTTAACAATATATTGTGGATTATTTTGCTAAAATAAACTTTTATTGGAAAACAAGCTTTGTATTAGGTGAGCATTTTGCAGTTTTAATAATTTTTCTGGATGTTTTGAGTAATCACCTATTTAAAATTATTTTGAAATGCCAATTGATCATGTGATACTTTAAAATTACTTGGTAAATCGACAAAGAGTGAATATTGTAATAAAGACGGTAGTCCCTAACTACCTACCGGAAAATTATACAAAAACAATTTCTAAAAGAATATCAAAATTGGTTATAAAAAAAGCAAATAAAGTATTGTATTAAAAATATGAGGAATTAAAAGAGTCTAGAGTCGGAACAAAAGTTTTATACTGTATCGAAATGTTTAAAAATGTTTACTGAGAAAAACCATTTTTTTTTTATGTTTGTCTTCGATAGATCTACTATTTCAAAATGCTTTTAAGATATTGATATGAAACTTTTTTCAAAATCTAATACATAGTTATTTCTATATTATGTACCAAATGTTCAAACATATCTGGTATTTATCTATAGATTTTAATGAGTTTTATTTTTAAAAAATAAGATTTTATTCTTTTATACAATATTTGAAATATTTCGAAAATTATTTATTATTCTACAATTTTTAGTTTGTAACACAGGCAGATATGTTAGTTATATTCAGTGTAAAGGTGATTGAAAAATATATTCATTAGAACTTATAGAAGGAGATCTACCGTAAATACAAATTTCAACTATAATTTAGCTTTAAGCAAAATTATAGTTGAAATTTGTATTTACGGTAGCCCAAATTTTTAAAATTCATTGAATTTTCTTTGCAATTAATTGTACATTAGTTATTTAATGCCATATTTTAATTTTAAAAGTATGTTACATGAAAATTTTGTGCATTAAAAAAAGTTTTTGGAGATACTTAAGGGAACTCGGAAATTTTCAATAATAAAACTTTTCAATTTTTATCAAAAAAAAAAATATTTCAGGATTTGATAATTCCAAAAATGTAAAGTATTTATAGAAGGTTGACAAAGGTAATACAAAAGGTTAAAACTTAAAAACATGTACTGAAAATTATAAAGTTATTTGAGCTTTTTTCTTAAAATGTGATTTTCTCTGGTAATTAAATACTCTTGAAAAAAAAAATCCATCTTTCTTTAACTTTGACTGTAAGACTGTAAGACTGTAACTTTGTAGGAATAATCTTTGACGTAAGCTCAGTCAATGAATATAATTCATTTCTTTTATAAATAATAGTAATTTTATTCACGAAATTTGTGAGATAAATGCGCCCTTGTTTAGAATTTAATTTTTAAGTTGAAATAAATTTATAAAATTTTATATTGAACAGAGTGAAATAACATTTTTTTTCTTTAAAAGTAAATACATTTTGACAAGTAGTAAAGTATATTTTATGATTTTAAAATCACTAAAAAATTTTAAACATACTTATGTACTGTACTACTATATATGGTGAGGACTTATTTGATTCTCAATGTTTAATAAAATAAAGAAAACAGTGAAGAAGTTTGCACTGTATTATAAAAGAGTGCACATGCAGTTTTCATTAACCTAATAGTTTAATTGAAAAATTTCGTTTAGTTAAAAAATATTGCGGTTTTTGTAAGTTTTACATTCTGTAAAGTCAAATATGTCTAAATTCCTTTAAAAATATTATGCCAGTAAAATGTTGGAATTTTCAAAAGGATTTTTAGAAATAACTGTTTTATTATTTACAAATAAATTTAGAATATATTCGTCCCGGAGATCTTTAAAAATGCATGTCATGACAGAAAAAATTCGTAACTCCACTTCTGACTTTAAATCATTCGTATGATTATTTTTAATGCACGAAATTGGAGATTAACTTTCTTTAGCTTAAATTAACCAGAAGCTATGGAGAGTTTTACTTGGCGAAAGAAGTTAAATTAATTTTAAGAGATGATTGTTTTTCTTATTGAGAAACCCTATTTGTGTAAGAATGAGAAAAAAAATAAGTATATCTTGAAGTGCTCTTCCGAAGCGAATAATTCATTGCGAGAACACTGTCAGATGCAGATATCGTGTCTTAAAACAACAGAATAAGAAAAAATACGAATTAATAAAAACATTTCAGTTCAGTAAGCTTTATGAACAAACATGCATAAATCCAAAACAAACTGCTAAGTTTTCTTATTCGGTATAAATCGTATGCATTATGCAAATTGGTGATAATTTAATTTTTCGCTTAATTTATATTCTAAAATAGGTTTTATTTGCAGTTAAATTTTTTTTAAATATTTATGCTAAAGACAACACAGTTAGTTTACTTGCACCGTTTGATAACAGACTGTCAGTAATACAGCATAAATATTACTTTAAAGAATGTACCAAGATCATTAATTATAGCAAAAATATCATTAATTATTCTTTTAAATCATTTCAAAATATTATTCTATTAGACATATCCCAGAAATTCTTTCAAAAATAGAGAGTATATTATTCCTATGTTTTGTAAGCTCTATGAGAAGTAATTTTTCTCTTAAATTAGTAATGCATGTGAAATGAAATACAATCTCCCTGTACAGTTTATATACGGTAATAAATTATTCAATATTTTTGTACTTTAAATAATTTTTTCAGACTTTATTAAAAGGATTGTTGGGTAGAAGGAAAGCATTTTTCCTTTCTGCTTGCTTACATTTTAGAGTTGAATCATTACTGCATAAATTATTCAATCTCCTTAGTTAAATCTTTAGTCAATTTTTAAAAATATTTTCATCTTAAGAGAAAATATTTAAAATTAAAATGATCGCTTCTGGTTAAAAGTATTATGAGTACCTTCCAGAGAGAAAGAAAGTAACATTATGCTGACAACTTCAAAAAAAATTTAAGTAATTGAAATGGAGTAATGTATATCATACTCAATATCTACGAGTTATGTTTATCCCAGTTAATAAGCCAGGAAATCATTAAAAATATGAACTGGAAATTATACTGTTCGTGAATGACGCCTTTGGTGTTTAAGTTAAGGTACTTTTATTTAAAAAAATAATTTGCTTTGTGATTTCTCTAATAGTAGGAAATAGTCTCAGTTTTAATCATCTTCAAAGTACAAGTACTCTGCACCTTGTTCTTATCTCCCGAGGTATCATTCACAAGATATTCAGGAACAAGTTTTATACTTGTACAGAAAAAAAAAGAAGGACAGAAAATTCAATATTTTTGTACTTTAAATAATTTTTTTAAGTCTCTATTAAAAGGATTGTTGTGTAAATGGAAAGCTCTTTTCTAACTGCCTGTTTACATTTTAGAGTTGAATCATTACTACACAAATCATTCATTCTCCTTAGTTAAATCTTTATTCAATTTTTAAAAATGTTTTCATCTTAAGGAAAAATATTTAAAATTAAAATGATCGTTTCTGGTTAAAAGTATTGCTTATGAGTACCTTCCAGAGAGAAAGAAAATAGCAGTATGCTGATAACTTAAAAAAATAAATTTAAGTAATTGAAATGGAGTAACGTCTATCATTCTCAATACCTACGAATTATGTTTATCCCAGTTAATAAAAGAACGACGCCTTTGGTGTTTAAGTTAAGGTACTTTTAATTTGAAAAATAAATTGCTTTGTGATTGCTCTAATAGTAGGAAATATTCTCAGTTTTAATTATCTTCAAGATACTTTTTTTTAATTCTGTCCCTTGTTCTTATCTCCCGACGTCTTATTCACAAGACATTGAGAACCAAAGTTTTATACTTGAACAGAAAAAAAAAAGCATAGCGGTGCCTTGTTTGGTATTTCGACATTCTAGTTATCTACTAAGAACTCTGAAGCAGGTTCAGCAGTTTGTTAGAGCACGGCCAGAAGGTTATAAGAATTATATTAGAGAGGTGAGGCAGTTGTAAAGTTAAATAGGTACATTTTAATAGATATGTCTACTGGTAAGGCTAAATTAAAAAGTTATTTTTATTAGAATGGGATATTCTTACACATATAATATTTACAGACGATATCATTCTTACGTTATAACTTTTAAAATCAAAAGAGTCGTATTATTCTTAGAAACATAAAATTCTTAAGATGAAATTATTCTTAGGATCAAAGTTTACTCTTAAGGCTAAATGAAAAAGTTATTTTTATTAGAAAATGATAATTTTGCATGAATAATATTTATTCACGTCATTCATATTATTAAAAAAAGCAGGTTCAATAGTTTGTTAGAACACGGTCAGAAGATTATAAGAATTACATTACAGAGGTGAGGTAGTTGTAAAGTTAAATAGATACATTTTAATAGATATGTTTACTGGTAAAGTTAAATTAAAAAGTTATATTCATTAGAATGGAATATTCTTAAACATATAATATTTACAAACGTTATCATTATTTTTAAAATCAAAAGATTCTTATTATTTTTAGAAACATAAAATCCTGAAAATGAAATTATTCTTAGAAGCAAAATTTACTCTTAAGTCTAAATGAAAAAGTTATGTTTATTAGGAATTGATACTTTTGGATGTATAATATTTATTCACGTAATCCTTATTATAAAAAAAAATTTTAAAAATATTATAATGATCTTATTATAGAATGGTGAGTATTTGTAGTAATGTGAAGAAGAAAACTGTCTATACTGGAGTTACATTAAACTGGAAATCCCTCTTAATAATTCCTGAAAGTATTGTAGGTATCATCAGTCATAATGACATGCGTCACGTATATTACTGTGATACTAAAACGAATATGGAGCAGAATTTCACCTCGCAGCCTCACTGCTTCACTGAGTTAAAATAAAGCAAGTAACACCACGTATAGCGTTTATTCAAAACTTAATTATATAAGGCTGTCAGTACCTATTTTGGGGGGTTTTAATCTGAGTAGTTTCAATATTATGTTCTGCTCTTTTACATTGGTTTTTAACGATTGTTATAGGAGCTGAATTATTTCCATTGATCTGATAAAGAATTTATTAATGTTGAAGAGACTTATTTTACCTGTTAAAAGTGACGAAGAAAGGAAAATAAAATTAATATATGTCGAATTGAAAATTGGTAAAAGGATTTTAAACTTGAAAAAAACAAAGTTTATTTTAACAGCAGCATTCAATTTTCCTGGTTCTTCAACAAAAAGGAAAATAATAAAACATAATTAAAAATATATAAGTATTAAGACATTTTTATTTCTGTAAAAATTGTTTTGCTATGATTTGTCGTTAATTATATATTTATGATTTTTTTTCTGTATTCAAAGTATGATTGTTCTTTATATTACCAAATAAACAACAAAGTAAAGTCAAAAGTTGAAACTGAATTTCAACTGTAGTATTTATATAATAAACACGAGTAAACTACTACGAAGTCAATTTGGTTACTTGGACCTCAAGAAAGAGAGAAACATGGATACTAAAAATAGAGCCAAATTTAAAGTATTTATATTACTCAAGTATTATTGTTGTTTATATTACCAAATAAACAATAACCAAAGTAAAGTCAAAAGTCGAAACTGAATTTCGACTTTAGTATTTATCTAATAGACACGAATAAGCGACTACGAAGTCTATTTAGTTACTTGGTCCTCAAGAGAGAGAGAAACATGGATACTAAAAATAGAGCCAAATTTAAAGTATTCATATTACTCAAGTGTGATTGTTGTTTATATTACCAAATAAATAGCAACCAAAGTAAAGTCAAAAGTCGAAACTGAATTTCGACTTTAGTATTTATCTAATAGACACGAATAAGCGACTACGAAGTCTATTTAGTTACTTGGTCCTCAAGAGAGAGAGAAACATGGATACTAAAAATAGAGCCAAATTTAAAGTATTCATATTACTCAAGTATGATTGTTGTTTATATTACCAAATAAACAATAACCAAAGTAAAGTCAAAAGTCGAAACTGAATTTCGACTTTAGTATTTATCTAATAGACACGAATAAGCGACTACGAAGTCTATTTAGTTACTTGGTCCTCAAGAGAGAGAGAAACATGGATACTAAAAATAGAGCCAAATTTAAAGTATTCATATTACTCAAGTATGATTGTTGTTTATATTACCAAATAAATAGCAACCAAAGTAAAGTCAAAAGTCGAAACTGAATTTCGACTTTAGTATTTATCTAATAGACACGAATAAGCGACTACGAAGTCTATTTAGTTACTTGGTCCTCAAGAGAGAGAGAAACATGGATACTAAAAATAGAGCCAAATTTAAAGTATTCATATTACTCAAGTATTATTGTTGTTTATATTACCAAATAAACAATAACCAAAGTAAAGTCAAAAGTCGAAACTGAATTTCGACTTTAGTATTTATCTAATAGACACGAATAAGCGACTACGAAGTCTATTTAGTTACTTGGTCCTCAAGAGAGAGAGAAACATGGATACTAAAAATAGAGCCAAATTTAAAGTATTCATATTACTCAAGTGTGATTGCTGTTTATATTACCAAATAAATATCAACCAAAGTAAAGTCAAAAGTCGAAACTGAATTTCGACTTTAGTATTTATCTAATAGACACGAATAAGCGACTACGAAGACTATTTAGTTACTTGGTCCTCAAGAGAGAGAGAAACATGGATACTAAAAATAGAGCCAAATTTAAAGTATTCATATTACTCAAGTATGATTGTTGTTTATATTACCAAATAAATAGCAACCAAAGTAAAGTCAAAAGTCGAAACTGAATTTCGACTTTAGTATTTATCTAATAGACACGAATAAGCGACTACGAAGTCTATTTAGTTACTTGGTCCTCAAGAGAGAGAGAAACATGGATACTAAAAATAGAGCCAAATTTAAAGTATTCATATTACTCAAGTATGATTGTTGTTTATATTACCAAATAAATAACCAAAGTAAAGTCAAAAGTCGAAACTGAATTTCGACTTTAGTATTTATCTAATAGACACGAATAAGCGACTACGAAGTCTATTTAGTTACTTGGTCCTCAAGAGAGAGAGAAACATGGATACTAAAAATAGAGCCAAATTTAAAGTATTCATATTACTCAAGTATTATTGTTGTTTATATTACCAAATAAACAATAACCAAAGTAAAGTCAAAAGTCGAAACTGAATTTCGACTTTAGTATTTATCTAATAGACACGAATAAGCGACTACGAAGTCTATTTAGTTACTTGGTCCTCAAGAGAGAGAGAAACATGGATACTAAAAATAGAGCCAAATTTAAAGTATTCATATTACTCAAGTATGATTGTTGTTTATATTACCAAATAAACAATAACCAAAGTAAAGTCAAAAGTCGAAACTGAATTTCGACTTTAGTATTTATCTAATAGACACGAATAAGCGACTACGAAGTCTATTTAGTTACTTGGTCCTCAAGAGAGAGAGAAACATGGATACTAAAAATAGAGCCAAATTTAAAGTATTCATATTACTCAAGTATTATTGTTGTTTATATTACCAAATAAACAATAACCAAAGTAAAGTCAAAAGTCGAAACTGAATTTCGACTTTAGTATTTATCTAATAGACACGAATAAGCGACTACGAAGTCTATTTAGTTACTTGGTCCTCAAGAGAGAGAGAAACATGGATACTAAAAATAGAGCCAAATTTAAAGTATTCATATTACTCAAGTGTGATTGTTGTTTATATTTCCAAATAAATAGCAACCAAAGTAAAGTCAAAAGTCGAAACTGAATTTCGACTTTAGTATTTATCTAATAGACACGAATAAGCGACTACGAAGTCTATTTAGTTACTTGGTCCTCAAGAGAGAGAGAAACATGGATACTAAAAATAGAGCCAAATTTAAAGTATTCATATTACTCAAGTGTGATTGTTGTTTATATTACCAAATAAACAACCAAAGTAAAGTCAAAAGTCGAAACTGAATTTCGACTTTAGTATTTATATAATAGACACGAATAAGCGACTACGAAGTCTATTTAGTTACTTGGTCCTCAAGAGAGAGAGAAACATGGATACTAAAAATAGAGCCAAATTTAAAGTATTCATATTACTCAAGTATTATTGTTGTTTATATTACCAAATAAAACAATAACCAAAGTAAAGTCAAAAGTCGAAACTGAATTTCGACTTTAGTATTTATCTAATAGACACGAATAAGCGACTACGAAGTCTATTTAGTTACTTGGTCCTCAAGAGAGAGAGAAACATGGATACTAAAAATAGAGCCAAATTTAAAGTATTCATATTACTCAAGTATGATTGTTGTTTATATTTCCAAATAAATAGCAACCAAAGTAAAGTCAAAAGTCGAAACTGAATTTCGACTTTAGTATTTATCTAATAGACACGAATAAGCGACTACGAAGTCTATTTAGTTACTTGGTCCTCAAGAGAGAGAGAAACATGGATACTAAAAATAGAGCCAAATTTAAAGTATTCATATTACTCAAGTATTATTGTTGTTTATATTACCAAATAAACAATAACCAAAGTAAAGTCAAAAGTCGAAACTGAATTTCGACTTTAGTATTTATCTAATAGACACGAATAAGCGACTACGAAGTCTATTTAGTTACTTGGTCCTCAAGAGAGAGAGAAACATGGATACTAAAAATAGAGCCAAATTTAAAGTATTCATATTACTCAAGTATGATTGTTGTTTATATTACCAAATAAATAGCAACCAAAGTAAAGTCAAAAGTCGAAACTGAATTTCGACTTTAGTATTTATCTAATAGACACGAATAAGCGACTACGAAGTCTATTTAGTTACTTGGTCCTCAAGAGAGAGAGAAACATGGATACTAAAAATAGAGCCAAATTTAAAGTATTCATATTACTCAAGTATGATTGTTGTTATATTACCAAATAAATAGCAACCAAAGTAAAGTCAAAAGTCGAAACTGAATTTCGACTTTAGTATTTATCTAATAGACACGAATAAGCGACTACGAAGTCTATTTAGTTACTTGGTCCTCAAGAGAGAGAAACATGGATACTAAAAATAGAGCCAAATTTAAAGTATTCATATTACTCAAGTATTTATTGTTGTTTATATTACCAAATAAATAGCAACCAAAGTAAAGTCAAAAGTCGAAACTGAATTTCGACTTTAGTATTTATATAATAGACACGAATAAGCGACTACGAAGTCTATTTAGTTACTTGGTCCTCAAGACAGAGAGAAACATGGATACTAAAAATAGAGCCAAATTTAAAGTATTCATATTACTCAAGTATGATTGTTGTTTATATTACCAAATAATACAATAACCAAAGTAAAGTCAAAAGTCGAAACTGAATTTCGACTTTAGTATTTATCTATAGACACGAATAAGCGACTACGAAGTCTATTTAGTTACTTGGTCCTCAAGAGAGAGAGAAACATGGATACTAAAAATAGAGCCAAATTTAAAGTATTCATATTACTCAAGTATGATTGTTGTTTATATTACCAAATAAATAACCAAAGTAAAGTCAAAAGTCGAAACTGAATTTCGACTTTAGTATTTATCTAATAGACACGAATAAGCGACTACGAAGTCTATTTAGTTACTTGGTCCTCAAGAGAGAGAGAAACATGGATACTAAAAATAGACAAATTTAAAGTATTCATATTACTCAAGTATGATTGTTGTTTATATTACCAAATAAACAATAACCAAAGTAAAGTCAAAAGTCGAAACTGAATTTCGACTTTAGTATTTATCTAATAGACACGAATAAGCGACTACGAAGTCTATTTAGTTACTTGGTCCTCAAGAGAGAGAGAAACATGGATACTAAAAATAGAGCCAAATTTAAAGTATTCATATTACTCAAGTATGATTGTTGTTTATATTACCAAATAAATAGCAACCAAAGTAAAGTCAAAAGTCGAAACTGAATTTCGACTTTAGTATTTATCTAATAGACACGAATAAGCGACTACGAAGTCTATTTAGTTACTTGGTCCTCAAGAGAGAGAGAAACATGGATACTAAAAATAGATCCAAATTTAAAGTATTCATATTACTCTGTTTCTTTATTAATTATATTTTAAAGATTATTTTCTTCAAAAATGGAATAAAATTCATACTTTCATTAAACATAGCATTTTAAGGAGTTCTAGGCTAATAAACTACGTCGAAATTTTATTTTTATATCAAGTATTTATGCACCATTAGATAATATCATCTCATTAAAGAAAAACTCGAATTTTTGAAGCTAACTTCAAAGAAATAAATGGATTTCTAGATAGCTTATTAATGTATACATACATTAGATATACAAATTTCATTTAATTTCTTAACGAAAAACCTATTTAAAGCATGAAAAAGAAAATCTAAATAATTGAGATGATCATTTGATGAATACAAAAAGACAAATGAGTTTTTGTTGTGTAGTTGTGAACACAGATTACTCAGTGTAATCACCACTTCATTTATTTATTCCCATGCATCTAGCAAATTTCAGTTAATATTCTTGTTATTAAATCTTCCAAAGGAAAATTTGATTTCGCTGCTACATTTTCTTTTATGTCTATATGAATATTCATTTACATGTAGTTATAAAATAATGAAGGAGAACATTAAACATCTTTTCTTAATTAGGCAGTAAGGACTAATGTCACGAGAAGCAATAATTGTGACGTTTATTTGGATAGTTCAAAGAAATGGGAATGATGTGAAGCAGTTAATAAAATTGTTAAACACAGTTATTAAGCAAGAAGAGCAATAAATAATGCGAGAAAATAAACAAATTAGGCATTGCTTAAAATGGAGCAGTTAAATTAATATGTAATTTTATAAAAAAAATTTGTAAGTTCCTTTCAAAATTTGTTTTCTTCTAAAACTAACTAATTTCGTTAGTCAGATAGTAAATAATTTTGTATTTAATAAAAACTTTTATACTTTTTTATTTATTTAAAACTAATTTATATTTTATTAGTTTGGTAGCGTGTTTATCACTTAAAAAAATACGGTATCCTTTTATGTGTTTTAATACCCATATAATTTTAAAACATAAACGTTTCCCACAAAATCAAGCTTTTGATCTTTTTAATTTGAAAAGCATTATTCAATGCTTCTTAACTGTAAAAGTCAGTGAAAAGCTACACTTGAAAATCACTTTAAAATGCAAATAGAGCAGGACAATAATTGAATCGGTAGAAAAACATTTTAATATTACTTTAAGTAATATACTACTTAAAATTACAAAACTACATTTTTAAATGTTAGAACTATACATATATACATACATACTTAGAAAAATATCATCCGAAAAAGAACTGATCTTTCTGTTTTATTATGATGTTTTATCATGATTTTAATAAATTTTCGTAAATAAAGATTTTAAATCTGGAGTTTTACTATGTTCCGTTAAATGTTAAGTATTGATTTCATTAGACTTTGAGTAGAAAAATACAAACTGTTGAATTCCAAGCCTAAACTGCCATATATAAAGTTAATATATTCATTATACAAAAATAATAACCCCAATAGCAATTTTAGTTCCACTAGGTATTCCTGAGGCATCTATGATATACATTTGACATCTAAATACAATTCCGTATGTCTAGAGGATATACATGAGAAACAAAATTATGTTAGAGAAAAATAAAGTATATTCTTAAAGATAATTCTTTTTCACTGAAGTCAATTATGACTTCAGTATCCTACAGATATTTTATAAATTAATCATCAGTTAAAGGATGATGTAAGAAATGTAAAAATGGAGATGTAAGGATTTGGAATGGGTTTAACAATTCCAAATAACTTAAAACACTTATCTTGTTGGTGTAATTTATAAACAGCTACCGCAAAGCAGCGTCCTATCTTTTCAATCACATTTACGCTCTAATGCCAATAAAGTGCTGTTTTGAAATGTTACGACATAGTTAAAATTTCTTTTAAAACTATCTGATTCTTATAGTTACTCTTCGTAAAATAACATCTTTCAAACAAGCCAATATGCAGCCGCTCTATCGCCATCTAATAAATCATAATAAAAATGATTTTAATTTTCTTAGCCATCTGAACTTTTTTTGATAACAGATGAAAATTGTTCAAATTAAAAAAAAAATACAGATTCAAAATAGTGTAAAAGGTTTACATACAAATGAAAAAAAATCAAGTTTCGAAAGCTTTATAAACGAAAACTGACACAGAAATGGAAAGTCTGGTCTACCACCCTTGGTGAAAGTTTCATTAAAATTACATCAAACCAAGTGACAATTCCAAAAAACTGCTTATGTAATGTTAAATTGTAATTAAAGTTACATTTAAAACCAACTACCAGACACAAAATCATGCTGCCCTCATAACACCAAAATTTTAAATGAAAATTTCGGTGCATTATTTTAAACTAGCAACATCTGTAATAGTTTTTTTTCATAATTTTCAGTAATAAAGCAGCAAAGAAAACTGCCTGATAACGCCATTTCGACTAGATTGTAGTAATTCTTCGCGAAAGCAACTACCGCTAAATAAGTCAATATGTAGCCGGTCCATCTCCAGCTGATAAAATCAGGTTTTAATTTCCTTAGTCATCTGAACTTTTTTGGTAACAGATGAAATTCACTTAAATGAAAAGATCCAGATTCAAAAGAGTGTCAAAGGTTTAGATACAAAAAAAAATAAAGTACAGAAAAGGTTAAGGGCGTGAATTGACACGAGAACGGGAAGACCGAACTACCGCCTTTGACAGATATTTCATTAAAACTACATCAAGCCCAGTGACAAGTACAAAAAACTTTAAGTTGTATCCCTATATTCCAGAAAATAAACGTAATAGTCTTTTTATGCAAGATAAATCAAAAGCGTCTTTGCGAACTCGAGTTTCGTTATGAAATAAGGTTCCTAATGTGAAGTTTATTAAAACAGATTGAATTTAGTAAGAAAAAGATTTCAAAGATCTTTAAGGAAAAAAACTGCTACTTCTATTGTATTAAATACTCATTTTATTTGCAAGATGAATTTGCATAATCACTTTCAATACAAGATAGAGTTTCTGTTAATTGCTATATATTTTCCTGCTTTAGATTAATTTGGCAAAGGGTGTTTTGGTGTTTATGAAAGCTTATATATAGAATTGTTAAACATTATTAAAATACGTGATTAAATTATATTCCCCAATTTTAATTCCCGTTTCTTAATATAAGCGGGACATCAATTCAGGGAACTATAACATAAGTTTCTCAGGAATGAAATCTCTAATGTTTTTGCAAATTTTTCCAAACGGTTTGACATAATTTTTATGAATTACCGTGATTACCGAAAGTTTAATCCTTCAGTTTCCTTGCAACTTAGTGGTTTTGGCTGGCTGTTACAGAAATGCTAATTTCCTATAACCGTCAAGCGATTTATATTTAATACAAAAATACTTTAATATGCTTCTTTATAGGACGTCATTTATGTTTACATTAGTTAAATATATGATAAAAATGGTTCTGTCTAAGGAACTCATTTATGTATACATATATAAATAAAATAAATATATATATATATAAATATATATATATAATATATATATATATTATATATTTATATATAAAAAATATAGATATATATATATATATATATACTTATATTTAAAGTTTCAATATTCTTTGCAAATAGTTCCGTCTTTAGTCCAAAAAATGCAATAATCTTAATTGTAGAATGTATATTTGTACAAGATAATTTTTATGAATTTTTATTTTATATTTTCTGGATTTTAGATCTATTCCTTATTTCCTTTCCTTAATATCAATTTGTATGAAAAAAGGCAATATATTATAAATTTCAATCTATGTATACCGCATGTAAAATTAATAAAATTATGTTTTAAGGGAACACTTATAATATGGTCAAAATATCATATTTTTTATTACTTAACAGTTTTAACTAAAAAATTTAAAATTTTACTTATAGTATCTCAAAAGCTATTAGGGTAAAATGATTCAATTACAGATTATTTTAAAGCATTAAATGACTTTTCTTCCATATTTGTTTTTCCTCTTATTCCATGCATTTCGCATGTTAAAAATTTTTTGTATATCAAAACTGTTCACAGAAGTAGAACTATGTTGCCTTTATAAATTCTTACATCCTAATACACAGAGAACTATTCGTCTTTTTTTTTACTTTAAACAATAACTTTTTTTACAGATTTTAATTGTGGTGTTTTGTGTAGAAGACTTTTGTAGAATTTAAAAATTTTTTGGAAGGAAAAATATGAATATTAGAAAAAAAATTGAATAAAAAATAATTTTAAAAAATAAAATTTTTGTTAAATGCACTTTTACAATGGATTTAATTTTTCTGAATTTACATTAAAAAGCTTCTAAAAGACAAAACACTCTCAATGTTAACGGAAATACTAAAAATTAAAATTAGTTTGAAAGGGTAACATCCCTTTTAAATAAATATATTATGGATGACCAGCACGTAAACTAATGACAAAGGAAATCTTATCATGAAGGAAATGTTTTCGATTAGATAAGAACAGTGGCGCGTCCAACTTGCGAAAATGTTTCAACCTGCAAATTAAGCTCAAACAAATTAACTGCCTTTCTCGAGTTTAAAAATAAACTCCCCCGGCCTTCTGTTTCCGAAATTCGGTGGAAGCATAGATAACGCTTTTCTGGCAAGAATTCTTCGAAACGGTAGCTCTGGCAAAGTTTCGCCTTGTGTCAGTGGTAAGTAAAAACACTGGTCTCTGTACATTCCTTCGGAATTACAGTTAGGCCTCTAACCTTCCCGAGTATGCCCCTGGCAGGTTGCCAGGTCCTACGAAAGCGAAGAGCCTAGTAGAGTTCAGGAGCCTCGCGTAATGGTTTCCGGATTATCACCCAGCAAGAGAATTCAGGGGATAATCTGTTACTAATCTCACAACAGTCCTCTATAATTGGAATATTACATAGAGACGATTTATAAGTGGGGTTTGAGGAGAATTACATGTAGATTAGCTTAGTCAAGGAAACCATTCCTTTCCTTTTGATATTTCGCCTTTCTGAATCAGAGAAATAAAAATTTAGAAATAGATAAAAGGAAATGTCAACAAGATTTAAAACAAAATTAATAATTATTTAAAAACTGAAAAGAATTTTAAAACATTTTAAATGTTTAAAAAAACTTTTTAAACATGATTTTCTTTCCTGAATATTATTTTTACCTAGGCTAGGATGAAAAATATTTTTTTAAACTTTTCTGAATAAGATTGAATTGGTATATTTAATTAATAAGTATATAATAAAGTATATTTTATTAATAAGCATATTTAATTAATAATGAAATAGAAAATCAAGATAAATATTAAAAATAAATGAATAAATGAAATATGTATGTCCATTACCTATGTTAATTTAATCTCTGTATATCTATGTAGTACTGAAACTTTCCTGTTACAATTTTGATTAATCAAATATAAGTTGAAATAATATAATCTTAATACATTTTTGGCAAATAAATATTAAAATATATCGTTGACAATACTACAGTCTATGAATATAACAAACGTATAAAAAACTTTCTACGTTAATCTTTGTTATAAAACTATTATCATTAAACAAGAATAAAGCACATATTTTATTTAATTTATTTAAGCTTAAAAATTCAATGTTAAACACAATTATAATATAAATCTAGAAATATCTACATAAAATTTGAAATGAAACTGTTTAATGTAAGTTGTAAGACATTTAATGACATTTGTAAAAAAAATTTATATCAATATACTTCTAAATTACAAGTAAAATTTACTGTATTTATCTGTAAGAACAATTTTCTTTTCTTGCAGATCGATCCACAAGCGAAGCTTAAATTTAAATAATTAGACCAACAGAATACATACTTAAATAATCTTAATTTAATAATGTAATTTTATGTTATGTATAACTTTGTGCATTAAAAAGTTAAACAAATTTAATCCTTTAAACCAGTTGACATTTAATGTTAAATTATCGTTAAATATAAAGTTCAAACAAGTGAATAAAAAAATTACTTTAATTCCAATTATATTGTTCTTAAACAAAAACCTTGAAATTTCTTTTTATAAATTTAGAACATAGTGAATTAAATATTCTGAGAGGATAAAAATTTAAGTCTTAAAAGTTTTAGTATTAGATCTTAAATAGGAAAATATTTTGGGAAAGCATTTTATAAAAACATAAGCAATTAGCAAATATTTCTCGTTTTTATTTTATTTCAAACCAAAGATTATAATGCTACAAATTGTTGTGTATTACCATAATAGTTTGGTTATACCTTTTTCGCATTGTAAGGTATGTAAAAAATTATAGATAGATAAATTAGACAGAGAAATTATGGAAAATTTTTATATTGTAATTTTTTTTCATGAAAGTTCTCTTGATGCCTTGCATTAATTCCAAGTATATACTTCAATTGAAAAACTTCTTTAAATTATCAGTCATATTATATACATTTTCACATAATATATATGTTTTTTTATATTTTTTGTAGATTTTTTATTTTTATTTTTCTTTATTGAAAACATCAAAAATGTTGATTTTCGATCATTCACTGGGTCAAATAATATTTGAGACTCGTTAATCATTAAAAACTTAAAATGACAGTAATGTAGTTTCTAAACTAAAATACATTTATTAGTTAATATGTAGAATTTCCTAAGAGCATTGTAGTTCTTAGAACTTGAATAATATTTAAATTTAAGAAAATAGAGAAAATTTCACTTTCAGCGATATAAAATTCTAATCATTATAACATCTAAAGATATTTAAAATTATAGTCTTAAAATTTATTTCATATATCTTTTATGTAAATTTTTACTTAAATGAGTCTACTATATTTCTTTTCAGTAGTTTCATCAGTTATTTTCGAGGTTGCTTGCGATAGTCGAAAGTTCATACATTTATCTCCCAATAATAATTAATTTCACATCTGGGATAATATAATTAATCAGGATAACTTTGAGGAAAGTAGAAAAATTTACAGTTACGTCTTTTGCCGCCTTTCGGTATCGGATTCCACAGTTTATAATTCTGTTGCAACCATGGATGCTCCCAGCTATTGGGATTTGTGTTTGTACAGTTTCGCTGTCATTATCACTGGTGTAGTAAAATTGTAAACCCTAGTACTCCAAAACCGAAACAAAAACCAAATCTTGTTTTATTTAGAATTTGGAGAATTCAGTCTATAAAAAGCAAACACATACAGGTTTATATATATGAGATATGTGGGTATAAAAGAGCGTGTACATTTGTGTGTCTTTTAAATAAATCTACACCTTTTTAACGAGAGTCCTCAAATATTAGACAGACATTCTTTGATACCTGCATATGTTTGCTGTCAGTATTAAAGTCTCTTCCGACCATCTCGTCAAGGGTCATGATTGAATAGTATTTATTAACGATAGAGAAAACAGTGGATACGTTTAATTTTTCCGTTTAAGAGAAAAGAAATATTAGGTTACCTAATTCGTGACTTAACTACCAGTGAATTATTTGAGAATAAATACCTTTATAATGAGTTTTGAAATTATTTCTGCATTAGGATATAAATAAATTATAAGATAACTAATCTTATTGAGAAGCTTTGTAAAACGAAAAGTGTGCCAAACTAGTTGATTAAATGGAAATTTAATTAGCCCATTAAATTCTTCCTAGTTATAGTTAAATGTTAATACCCCTAATTTTGGAACCGTTTTTGTATCTTTCGTCAGTTTAACTCTGACTTTGTAATTTTATCTTTATTTTATAAAAAGTGTTTTCGAAATTCCGTGTGACTATGCTATACAAACATGGGTTCTGTTAGCTAAGCACAAGAGTAAATCGCTAACTATACCATTTTTATAAGCGATAACTTAATTGAAATTAAAGTACCCCATTAAAGTCATTGCAAAACACAACATGATATCACTATGTTTATATTGACTTTTATTTGTGACATACATATATATGTACATATGTATATATGTATATATATATATATATATATATATATATATATATATATACATATATACATATATATACATATATATATATACATACATATATATATATATATACGTATATTTACTTATATAGTTTCTTAAAATATATAATAAATTTACGCTATTTTTCTACTTTTCAAATAATTATGATATTAATTTGAATCAGGTAATTTAATCAGGTAAAATATGTTTCATTTTTTATTATTTAAAATAAAAAATGAAACATATTTTACAAAATTTCGATAAAAAGTGAAAATATGTGCTATATTTTGCTTCCAGCAATTAAAACATACTAATACAGCAAAATTGGAGGAGGCTCTCAAACTCCCCATTTTTTTCTCTCTGTATTCATAAAAGATGAAAAAAAATGCTTAATCACCGAATTAACAAAAGACTGCTGTTTAACAGATTTATGTCACACTGATATCTCCCAGGTATCTTCAAACATTTGTATGCTCCTTCGACACCTTCTTTAAAAACAGACATTAGATAAAAAAGAGCTGAGAATAATTTTTCACGCCCTCGTATTAATCGTTAAATTTTTAATGGTATAAAAGTTTCAGCTTCTTACTAAGTTAATGATTTTTTTACTCCCTAAATAATACTTTACGAGTTATGAAATAAATGTCATAAATTTTGAAATTAACAAAAAAAAATGATTTCAAGATTTTATTTCTAGTAATTAAACCATGCTAAACAAAGAAATATTGAAAAATATTTTTTAGGTTATTATATTTTGTCCTTTAAATAATAAAAGTGATAATCGGGAAATTAATAAATGTTTTATTTTAACTATCTTGCGTAACCAAAATGATGTGGAATTAGTATTACTGAACATTTTATGTAATTTCACGCTTTCTGTAAAATCAGAGATTAGATAAAAAAAATTAAAAGCTGAAAATAATTTTTATGCCCTCTTATAAATGGGTACATTTCAATTTAAATAAATTTCAAATTTTTACTCAGAAAATTAACGAACTTCATACTTTTTCATTTTACAAAATAAGATATATTATTTAAATGAATTTTGATGGATATAAAAGAGAGTTTCGTATTTGATTTCTAGCACATAAAATCCTCTATATAATAGTAGACTTCACTTTAAATGAAAAAAATATGTATAATTTAAATCAAAAACTTGAATTATTAATAACTATATTATGAATCAGCAAAAATTAGAACTTATTGTCACATTTATTACGAAGTATAAGAAAAATATTTATACTTTTCTTTCATTACTATTGTAATTATTTTAAAGACGTATTACTTTGTGGCAGTGAACATTTGCATGTATTTTTTGATACTGTAGTATGCTTTATATTTTATCTAATAACTGGTATTACCGTATTAGATAATAAAGTAATACCAGTTATTAGATTATAATGCCCATTAAAACTAACATTTTTTAGAGAGCATAGTACCTAACAAGCCCTTTTTTAACAAAAGCCGGTCTACAGGGAACTACATTATTTACTATTAAAGGTGGCAAATAAATGTTATTCTTGATCGCTTAGGGAAAATAAAGTAACATCGCAGAGTGAAGTCTCTTTTGTATTAATTCTTTATTATTACTGGTTAGACACTTAAATGCTTCATCTTTGTTATAGTGTCTTTATTTATTATTTATACTGTCTTTATTATGAATGGAAATCTCTTTCAATGAAATTTTCGAGATTTGAGGGGAAAAAACCCAACGTTATGAATCATAATCTCTTTACAAAATAAACAGAATGAAAGTTAACAAAATAGTAGAAAAAGGTAGCCATATGTTTATGTAAAAGTCATTTTAAGAAAATTTCACAGCGGTAGAAAATATATTGTGACTTTGAAAATGATAAGAGAGAGAGGGGTGGTAACAGAAAGTTGAAAGATAGGGAAAATGCCACTGACCTTTGCTCATAAATATAAACCAGGATACTAATCTCATATTAGCTTTTTCTAAGTAACAGTTGATTACAATTGCAAATACCCTGACCTCCTGCCGTAAACTACAGCAAAAATGTGCAAATAAGTAAATTATTCGAGGAGCTTGACTGTGGTTTTCGTACACGTACCTTCCCTTGCGAGGTCGTTAAATTTGAAAGGAAACACTATGAATAGTATACATTCATTGTAAACGAGAAATATGTGCTGGGTGATAATTTACACTTACCAATAACTTCTCCTTTCACTAACCAATGACTTCTTTTTTCTCTTCAAACCATATTTCGAAATAACACACAAAGAATTTTTCAATAAGCATTCCATATATATTCTGATTTGTCTCAAAAGATTTAATGAAACCTTTGTTAAAGGATAATTGATAAGAATGTGCCTTAACTCATTTGTTCTTTACATATTTTTATCTTTAATGTATTAACTTGTTATATATATATATATATATATATATATATATATATATATATATATATATATATATATATATATATATATATATATATATATATATATATATATATATATGTGAAGCTACCCCTGAAATAGGGAGAAAAAAAGTTTAATGAATTATTGACGTTAATTTGAGGTTTCGAAAATACACGTAAATATTTGTAAATTCATATAAACAGAGTGAATATGTTGAGATTTCATATATATGCAGGTATACATTTTATTTGTATATCGTGTCATTAGCGTTGGCGAAAACAAAAAAAAAATTCTTTTGTGAGAGTAGAAGAAGGTAGGGGTAAATTCCCTGCAAACCCATGTAAGGAAAGTATGAAACAGCTATCAGTGTTTCTCCCCCTTCCCTACAGTTTGTCCGCATTTGTAAATTCGGATCTTATTTTAAAAGCTGCGAAGGAGCACGCGTCAATTTTCAAATTTCGCCAGCAGGACTTAAGTCGTGGCGCACCTTTTGACATCCGGACATCTGTCTCGTCTTTTGCATTCGAGTAAATTGAGTAAGAAAAGAAGAAAAAAATTAAGACCGAACTATTTCTTTTGTGCGATTTCTTGTTTTGAAGCGCCGCGAAGAGGAGAAGTTAGGGAAAAAAAAAGCAAAGTTGCTCGGAGTTTTTTGGTTTCCTCTGGAGCTACGAAAGAAAACTCCTTGCCTCGTCGGAAATAGAATTGAAAATAAAAAGAAGGGGGCTTTGAATCGACCATTTCGTGTGGAAAACCGACTTTGAACTTCAAAAGATAAGAGTCGTTCTGCTGTGTTGTTTAGTTATTTAGTTTCACCGCCTTTGGAGCAGACTGCTTTGAAATGAAAATCTGCTTTGTAATCATCGGAAAACAAAACTGGTCTGAAATTTCCACCGGTTTTGAGTAGAAAAGTTTTATTCGTGGAAAGAATGTAAGTTAGGCTTTATTAATTCTACCTATATTTTCTCATATATATGGAGAATATATTTTCTACATCGCTGAAGATTATTTTTTAAAAACATAAGCTCTTCACTCGTATTGAAATTCCTTTCTCTTGAACTCACACCCTTATTTTTAAAAACAGTTAATATACTTTTGAAAAATAAATTTTTAACCCATTTTATCTAATTCAAAGGGCAGTGAAAGTAGCATCTTGAAAAGAAACTTTTATCCCATTTACCCAAGTATCCTACTTAAAGGACAGTTAAGGTTTCCAGTAGATTATATTAAAATAAAATATTTTAAAATAATCTACTTTTGTCATATTTAATCTATTTAAATTTAACGTTACTCAATAAATATAACTGTTTTAAAATTTGAACAAAATAAATTAATTAGGATAAAACTTGTAAATTAGATATTTTAACATGAAATTATATTTCATCTCTATGGCTTTTCTTTGAGTAGGAGTATATGCAATTATATGCTTATATAATACTAACGCTTGGAAAAAAATATGATGTCTGAAAATTTCAATATTTCAGATTTATAATAGATTCATTACTTGTTTAATATTGTAAGCTTACTTTATAAAAATTACTTTTTGTTATCTCAAGTATGTTTTATTAAATTTTATATCTCTGTAGATATGCATTTAAGATGAAAGTTAAACCATTTCACTTCGGGGAATTATTTTTTTTTTATTTCAACTGAAAAACTTTTAATAGAAATACAGCATCAAAAGCATATTTAGATAAATGCATTTTATTTTTTTACAGGGCTTTTATCTTAAAGCTTAAATATTTATACAGTTAAAAGTAAAATATATGTTTTTCATTTCGTTATAAATGAGCCATAAATTTTTATTGCCTTTTTCAAAAGCATTTATATCATTTTTGATTTTCAGAATGGAATAAATTTTACACAAGCTAATGCAATTTCTAAACTAAAACATATATACAGAAAATTAAATACTGAAAAGTAAAATTCATTCCTGTTTAATTTTATATAAAGTGTTCTGGGAAAGATAAATATTCTACTCTTTAACTTCATTATATATAACTAGACTTGAATAAATAACCGGTAGTATTTTTCCACTACCAGCAAATTTAATTTAAAACGGTTATATAAGTTTCTTATTTTAACTTCTACTACATACAAATAAATTGCATCTGAGGAGATATTGCTGTATTTTCTTATTACTTGGTGTATTAAAATTTCAAAACAACAATCTGAGTAATTTTATAATATTAAAGTAAGAAAAATTAATTAAAGTGCCTTGTACCTTCCCATTATATTCAACAAAATTAACCACTATTTAACTTTCTATAATTTGAAAAACTGTTTATTCAAATTCAGTTTAGTTATTTAAATTCATTCTATTTTATAAAATTCCGTATTTTATTATTATATTAAATGTTACGCTCCCTTTCTTCTTTCCTGGCGTGGTGTCAAAATTTCTTATGCTTAACACAAAAAATAAATAAATAAATAAATATGTTTTCTACAAGTATTTAGCATGATTATCTGGTTGTTTATAGCATTTTACTTGGTGTATTAAAATTTCAAAACAACAATCTGAGTAATTTTATAATATTAAAGTAAGAAAAATTAATTAAAGTGCCTTGTACCTTCCCATTATATTCAACAAAATTAACCACTATTTAACTTTCTATAATTTGAAAAACTGTTTATTCAAATTCAGTTTAGTTATTTAAATTCATTCTATTTTATAAAATTCCGTATTTTATTATTATATTAAATGTTACGCTCCCTTTCTTCTTTCCTGGCGTGGTGTCAAAATTTCTTATGCTTAACACAAAAAATAAATAAATAAATAAATATGTTTTCTACAAGTATTTAGCATGATTATCTGGTTGTTTATAGCATTTTACTTGGTGTATTAAAATTTCAAAACAACAATCTGAGTAATTTTATAATATTAAAGTAAGAAAAATTAATTAAAGTGCCTTGTACCTTCCCATTATATTCAACAAAATTAACCACTATTTAACTTTCTATAATTTGAAAAACTGTTTATTCAAATTCCGTTTAGTTATTTAAATTCATTCTATTTTATAAAATTCCGTATTTTATTATTATATTAAATGTTACGCTCCCTTTCTTCTTTCCTGGCGTGGTGTCAAAATTTCTTATGCTTAACACAAAAAATAAATAAATATGTTTTCTACAAGTATTTAGCATGATATCTGGTTGTTTATAGCATTTTAGAAAAGACAATTGTTTAAGTTTAAACTAAAACAATATATTTCATATTAAAATGTTAAGCCTAGAAATGAATGTAATATGTTCCCTATAAACAAAACTATTTTTATGCTACCAGAAATTCCCAAAATTTAAACAGCAGATTATTTTTAGTTTGCTTAGTTTATTGGTTATTCGGAAAATCCTTCTTCTCAAATTTCCAGCTCTTTACATGCGCGAGTAGTTGAAACCACAAACGTACTTCAGTCCCTTTGCAGTTACGTTTCAACTGGATTTGTAATTTTATTCCTTTTCCTTCCGGTCTCGAAACAATGCTTATTTACCCTGACACCTAACCTTCACACAAACAATCCTTCATTAATATTAACACTAGTCAAAATGAGATGCTATTCTAATACCTGCCTTATCCGTTTTAAATGCTGAAATAGAATTCTAATGTTTCTTATCTTTCAAACGATACATTTACTACTGTAGAGTACTCATATTAAAGATAATTTCTACTTGACCATGCTTTAGTATTTTTGTTGTTGTTTCTTAAAAAAACATTGTATAACAAACGCCTTTTTAAAGTTTAGATGTAAACGATAAATTATTTCTGCAATTTTGTTGAGCTAAACTGAATATAATGTATTCTGCCTTTACAAAATTTATTTTTAAAATGTTTTTATAAATTCTCAAAATGTGACTTTTTATACGACATTTATACGACATTTAAATTTTGTATTACGGAAATATCATATTTTATCAGTCACCAGATAGTTTAACTTCAACTGAAATATGCGAGTTTAATAGAGTATACTAAATAATGGTAGTATAAACTCTTTAAAAATTAATTTTTAAAAATCTTATTTATCATTTTAATTAAAATTTACTTTTCTGCTTATTATATTCATAAAATAGTAACTAATTTCAGTAAAACAGGTAGCTTGATAAATATAAAGGTATAAGAAAGATGGCCAGGAATTTAAAAATGTATATAAATTAGCTATATAGGTATCAGATAATTGTTAAATCTTTCTTTATAATTTTACGACAAAGGCCTGTAATAACCCTAGTATATAGATTTTCAGTCTGCTTAAAAGTCTTAAAAATCTTCAGTTTTCTTAATTGGGGAAATTCAAGTAAATTAGTTAAAGTTCTTAATTTTCGTAGTAACAATTCTATTAATTCTGGTTCAAATATAAAAATATTTTGGAGTAAAAATGAGCGAAAATTATAATATTGTGGGCTAGTAATTATTTATTATTTTATAAAATATTAATATAATATTATTAAAATATTATTTTATAAAATATATAATGTTCGAAGTTAGTAAGGTAGTAAGCTAAATAATTTTTTAAATATGTCCCCAAAATTTATATGATTTTCCAATGATATAAGGTTTATTTGAATTTATTTCCACTCATGAACATTAGTTATTTTACCAGTTATTTTATTAATAAAAATATCCCATTTTACTATTGCTATATACAGGAAAAATAAGATTTATTCAAGTGCCTTAACTTAAAGTAAAAACTTATTTTTGATAACTTTAGGAATTCTTTCAGAGTACGATTAAATATCATTAAATTAAATGTACTGATGCGATATACAAATAAACTCTTATTAAAAGTATTGCAGCACTCAAGCAAATGAGATAGCGATCAAATTTTCTCCACTTTTCCCATTAAACTATCAAAATCGTTTCTACATGAAGCCTATTTCCTGAAATTGCGCTTTTATTTACTACTTGAGCTAAAAAGTCATCTAAATTTGAGAGTAATGAAATTCCAGATGAGATTGTACTGTTTATCCTAAGACATTTGCCAGTGAACTGGCAGAGTTTTGGAAACTTCGAGTTAGAAATATCTAATGTTTCTCTTTAAAATAATCATTAGTGAATAATATTTTCTATAATTTTTAATTTTCTTTAAAATTTAGTCCTAATCTTTGAGATCAATTTTTAACAAAAAGTGATGTTTCATTTATTTTTTCAAATATAAAATCTTAGTTATTTAAAATTGGCTTCATTTTTTTTTCAAAGAAAAAAAATTAACATTGGCTTTGTATTGAACACATTGTGTTGCACGTTATGGTGTAATTTTTCCTGCAGAAGGATTAATTACACTGTTGCTTAAAGCAGATTGAAAACAGGTATAGCAGCAGCGGGATTTTAACCTGCAGATTCCGTTATCAAAATTATAGTTCAAACATTCACCCATCCCACGGCTTGAGAAAAAAATGTGGGACGAGATTTGCTAGTTAAAATCCTACTACAGGTGTTTGCAGCTGTTCTAAATTGGCAGTACATATTTTACAAAATTGCAAGAATGAGTAAAGGAATTTCCTGAAATTACGACTTTTAATTCTTTAGCCTTCCTAAGAAAAATTTCTAAAATATATGTTCCGAAGTTACACTAGATTTTTTCCAATTACTACGGTCGCACGTTGGAAGAATAAGTACAGTTATGCCCTTCGTAAGGTAGTTTATGGGATGAAATCCGTCTGCTGGTATTGATGGCCATAACTATAGAAAATAGCTCTTAAGTCCGGACCACAGATGTCCTATTGTTTAGTGTTCGGGGCTGAAGAATGTAGTTTTAACATGGCTGGCATTGAAACATGAAAACGTGTAGGATAAAGCTGTGAACCTAAATTTTATTCCCCTGGGAAGTTGGTAGGTGGGAAAGAAGTGTAGAATCAAAATCAAAAACCCTCTTCCTTAGGATCATAAAAATTGAGGTGCTCCAACTTGGTAACTATTCGATTTACTCAACATCTATACGATTTATTTCGGAGAGGTAAGCGACCCGTTTCGAGGTTTCAAATGCTTTAAGTACCAGAAGAATTATTCAAAAAATCAGTATGTAAACAAATATAGATCTTAGCTTTCCAAGACAACCCAAACCTATGGCATAGAATGGATAACACATTTATTGCTTAGGAGCAGCGAAGGCTTTTGATTGGTTTTACCATTGTTCACGATGCACCGCACGGGTGTGCAATGCATCGTGGACAATGGGACGTTGTCGTGGACACTCACTAAAACTCTTTTGAGAAAGGTTTCCTCTCTGAGTCTCTATCACTACTGATAATGCATTGTTTTACGCGTTAAAGAAGCCAGTAAATAAACCGTAACTTACCTGATTATAATTGGAAAATGATCCAGTTATAACACATTAATGAAGTAGCGCCTTAACTGGGAAAACTTATTTAATCGCTTTAAAGGACAAAATAATCAAATGAACTCAGGCATTGTAATCTTGAAGTAATTACAATCTATGCAATATTATGCTATTAAAATTGAGTGAGTTCAGCAAAAAATTAATTTAACTCTAAATTATTTCAATAAATCCAAAGTGTATTAAATTAATTAAGATTAAAGGAAATTTTATTTAAAAAATAATAAATATAAAAGTCACAACGTATAATGCTTTATATTACAAAAAATAACTGCTAGTTCTCGTTTAATATCTCTATAAAAAGAGGAAAAACTTCTCTCCAAATTCGATAAAGTTTGTTGAGGAGACCAAAACTCATTCCATTATCTCCTCATCTTGATTTATCTCTAATGTGTAATACGTGGACATAAGCAGATAAACAAAATCATACTCTTCCCGAGTTCAATAAATGAAATTAAAGACCTATTGCTAGAATCCTACGCCTGTTAAACATAAGTTACCAAAGCAGAAAAAAGAATGGACTACTTCAAACAATTTTTTGGCAAAGTCATTCAATTACAGTTCTTTCGGTGTCTCCCTTTTGAAGATATTTCTTTTCCTGTTTAGTTCGGGGAGGCAACACGCTTCCACTGTCTCAAGAAGACTCTCTAGTACACAGAAAGAGGAAGTTATCGACCGGAACTGACCATAAATGGAGGTCAAATAGGTTCCCGACACGCAGCGATCTGACCAATTAAGAGCTACCTGTGTCCGTGGAATTTCCTGTGGGATTACACGAAAAGTGGGGGCGGGAAAGCCAATAAAACCCACATTCTCTGAAAGAAGTTTTGCTGTTAGCCTTTGTTTTTGCATCATTAGTGTTTCATGTGGGTATTTTTACTACTTTTTTATTTTTAATTTTAGCTTTCGTCTCTGAGAAATTATCGGCGATAAAACGCAAAATCCAATAATCGAGGAGAAATTAAGGGATTCTGTTTGTGAATTTCTTTGCACGAGAAAGCATCTCCATAAAAAGTTTAAACATGTGTGAAATAAATAAAAATTATTAATTTTATCTTTTACTTCAAAGAATAGATCCTTATAATTTTGTAACAAAAGCAAAAAGCTTATTCACAAAGACACCTTTATATATATTTACACATAAATTAACATTACAGAACCAAAACATCATCAACTTTTTTTATCACTTTAGCTATATAAATAACATGCTTAACCTCACACTTTCCATTAAACTTTCGATGACTTAGGCATTTAGATAGCCATCCTTATATTGAAAAAAACTACTTTGAGATCACTCTGTGTTATAATCAGCTTTAAATAATTTGAAACTTTTGAGTAGCATTTATATTTATATGAAGTTTTTGAATCATAGTTCAAAACATATACAGGTTTTTCGATTCTCTAGAACTTTTTGATAGATATAAAGGTTTCAATCTATTCTTTATAACATTTCAATACATATACAGTATAAGATAAAACTATCCGTGGTAACTCATTGAACTGATATCGTTAGGGATGTGAGTTACAGTCTAAAGCTCAGATAAAGACTGTCGCATTCACTAACAGCACTGGTACATGTAAATTGAGTTCATGGAACCATTCAAGATATATCGCTGGAGGGGGTGAAGACTTCTTGACGTCTTCTATTTCCTTTCAAAATACAAAGACATTTTTTGAGCTAAAATTGATCTTTCACTGTAGTTGTACTCTTCAAAACTAAAGATGCAACCCCCTATCCTCAAATCGAGTAGTCTCCGGCTCACGAGGTTAGATCATCCAAGTGACATTTGAAACAGCAACAGCAAATAATTTTTCACACATAACAAAGGTTTTACTCTTAATTTAATGTTTTCCTCATAATTTACAATGTTTACATCAATCGTTTACGAAACTTATTGAAAAGATGTAGTTTTATAAGAGGAGTACGTTTCTACAAGTAATATAAAAAAGAATTAACTACAAAATATTATTATGTAAAAACTTTCTTACTGAATATGCGCAAAATATTCTTTTATTATATAATTTTGTAGCCAACACTAAACAGCAAGTTATTACCCAAAAACTATGTGTGCATTAGGGAAAATTGAAAAAAACAACATCATTATATTAGACAGTGCCTTAACTAGGGCGTGGCAAAGGTGGCATGTGCCACCGCCGCATCAGTCATAGAGGCACCGCACTGGGATGAAAATGGGATACGAAAGAATACAATACAATCCGAGTAGAAATAAGAAAAAGTTGAAAATAATTGTCTTTTATTATAAAATCAGATTTTATTTATAAAGTCCAAAGTGTTTAGAAACTACATTTTTTTATTTTCCTTATTTTTTAAAATTCTTCTAGAAACTAAACTCGTTATAGATCCTTATAAATGTTTACCAAACACTCCTAAAATGCCCCAATATAAATCGGGGTATTCATTTTAAATTTTAAATTTAATAAAGCTATTAAAACTCAATTTAAATTTAGAAATTCATCAATAATTTAAGAAAATATAACTTACAAATAAAAAATATTCTTCGCAGATAAAATATTCCGTTTATCAGCGAAATAGTCCTCCAAGAGTTTTCAAAAACATTTTAAACATTAGTAAAAAAATATAAATGAAATATTTAAAAATTAATTTACAAGGAACATTTTAAGAATTAAGAAAATATTTTGAGAGTTCATTCTGAATGCATGATATAAAAAAAAATGTTTATATATTTTCTAACTATATTTGGCGGCAGGGGCGTAGATCAGTTTTTTCTCACGAATGCGAAAGGACTTAGTTACGGTTCTGATATTAGATCATATATTAATCGCTCTCTCTGTTTCTCTCTATCTGAAGGTAGCTACAATAATGAAAGGGTTTTCAAAATTTCTCAAAATAAAATGTTTATAATACAATGAAAAAGAAAATATTTTTTTCAATAATGAGAGGACCCTTACTTGTTGAGTATTCTCACATACAACACTGTGGAATTTGTTTGCCCCATTATAATGGGAGCACAATATAGGCGACTAACATTACTCCTTAGGATGAAGTGTGTCCTCGTACTTAAGGACCAAGCAGAAGATCCCCAGCTTTGGCCTGCCCCTTACAGAGGAATCGTTTTGAAACTTGGAGGACACTGCGGCCATGAACCTATTTTCCAGTCCATTTTACATAAATAAACACGGTTGATCTTTAGCTGACTTGAACACCAACAACGTAACTCTCTGGTTACGATATCGCTCCTTTTGCCGACTGGGCTACTACGCCTCATATAAACTTTAAATGATCCTTGTTTTTTCAAATTTATTTAACCCCTTCCGGTAAAATGACGAGTCTAGCTCGTCATTAGTTTTTCATTCCATACCGCACAATGACGAGCTACACTCGTCATGCGATTAAAGTTACTGTTAAATATGATAATTTATTTAGTTTAAAATTTCTAGTGTACTGAATTTGGCAACACTTTTATCACTTGTGAAAATCACAAGTCACTATTGCATATTGTTTACTTAGAATTTCTTGGTACAAGTCATTGCCAAATTAATGAGTCAGAATAAAAGAAAACCTACTAAGAAATGCCCTGTGTGCTACAAGAATCAAATTAAAAGTGAGACTACTTGGCGGTGTAAACAATTAAGAATTCCTTTGCACTTTGTTTTGAAAAGTACCACTAGCTTGAAGACTATTATCTGTATACCTTATTAATGTTTTGCTTTGATATTTTCTTAATTTTACTGTTTCTGATATTATTTAACACTATGTAAAAATTGGATTTTAATTAAGAATATGTAAGAATTGTAAAATGAAACAAGTTTTTTAAATAAGAATTAAATGGTTATTTCATGCACAGTTTTTCATTATTAAATCATACCGGAAGGGGTTAAGATTCAAAACCTTTGGATATGTTGGAAGAACAGCGACAGAGTGTAATAATTTCAAAGAGTTTTATACTTTTTAAGGAACCTGAAATGCTACTAAGTATATCCCTTATACATTTATGAAACTTTACATTACATTCTGGGAATATTTTTTATAATTATCCAAAGCATAGAATAGAAAATTATTAAATAAATATTTTGATATTTTCAAGCAAGTGCAGTAAAAGAGTATTTTCTTTAAATATTTATATATTTTAGTGTAAGATATTCAATTTCTTTATTTTATTTTCTCCTATATATTTCTCTTAAAAATAATCATCTACATTCTTCTACATTCGTAAGATGATGATTAAACAAAAGTGTTACTGGAAAACTTGATTAAAAATTTAAAATGTTTTATGAATGTATTTTTATTAACTATAACATAAAATATGTGTATTATAAAATACTCTAAAAATATAGAACATTAGAGTAGTAATTCTCTTCAGCAAAATATTTAAAGTAATATTGTATAAATTAAGTGAGAAGCGTGAGAAAATTTTTGGCTGCAAATTGGTTCTCAAATATTATAGGTTGAAAAATTCTGTAATAGATAGATAAATGTCTAATCTTGATCCTTTCAAGATTCTAATTTGCTTTGTGATCATATTTTTAAATTTATGAATGGTCCCTAAAAGTAGCCATCATTTTATGTTCATTAGAAATTGAGAGTTTCATTCTTTTTTATCACAAGGAAAAATATAGAACAGAAAGGTGTAATTAAAAAAAAACTCATTGTGACCTGGGACTATAGTGTATACTTTTTAATACGAGAATCTTTGCCTCTTTCAGTTATTCTTCCTCGTAACTATACGAGTTATTCATCCTTTTACTATTAGTATAATATGGGCGGACAACTATACAAGCCTCATTCGAACCAAACCTTATCCAAACCCACTTTGAATCTAAACTTCTGTGTAATATGAAGTTTTAATTATATATAAACCGAACAGGCATTACATTATGACAATCCTATTAATAACATGTAGGATAACTTTTAGCCTTCAAAAACACCAGAACCCGAGATTGTATGGACTCCACAAGGTGGTGATAGGTAATCTGAGGTAACTGGTATAAAGTGAGCATCAACTGGTCTTTCAGTTTCCGCACATTGCGAGGGAGTAGCTTGATAGCACGAATTTAGTTATCCATGTGGGACCACAAATGCCCTATTGAATTAATGTCAAGTGAATTTGGAGGTCAAGACATCACTTGAAAGGCACTGGAATGTTCCTCGAACCACTCCCTGATGATCTGACCGTTATGACGTGATGCATTATCTTGATGGTAAATATTATACCCCGTCGGGAATACTGTTGTCATGAATGGGTGAACCTAGTCTGCAACGATGTGCACGTAGCTGACAGACACCAGGGATTGTTTTATTTGGATTATGTGTCCTAATTTTCTCCATGGAAACATTACCTACACCATAATGCCCCCTCCACCGGCTTATCTCAATCCAACTGTGCATGGGAGCAGGGTTTCCTTTGGAAATCGGCGTATTTGCGCATGCCCGTCAATGTGCTGGACCAGAAAACGTGATTCTTCTGACAAACTTTCTTCCGTTCTTCTGATATACATTTTTGATGTTTCTAGGCCCATTCCAGGAGCAGCTGGTGATGACATGTCCTCAGGGCAAGGACATGCTTTGGCCTCGTGCTGCGTAGGTCCAAAGGCAGCAATGTACGCTTCACAGTGTGTCGAAGCTGTCTGGGTCTCCACTGCTGTAGATGGTGGGAATTTCGGCTATAGTATGTTTCCGGCCACTAAGAACAATGTATAGCAATATCCGCTGCCCTCTGGAATCAATACGCCTTGCACGAGACATCGTGGGCCAGTGACTTGTCGTTTCATCATCCATGCACCACTATCAAAATGGGCTCAAAACAACTGATTATCCCACTAAATGGGTTGTTTCTGATATTGTGTTTCCAGTCACCGATCCATAACATTTGGCCTTTATCGAAGTCCGATAAATCAGCTTCTTTTGCCATCATATCGCTAATCGTGCTACGTTTGGAAAGACAATGCATTGCAACTTTATATACTCCAGCATCCCGCGCAGAGGTTTTGTATCTGAGTGAGACCATTGTTATAAATGGACAGTGGTGATAATATAATATCTCTTGGGTGCATAAACTAGAACTAAAATCAGTCCCCACCATATTACAATATTCTTTATCCAAGTGTAATTTCCTATAAGAAGTTTCATTTCAATATTTCTTAAATTTCATTTTATTAGAAGTTAAATGCTTTAGTCAATGTATCAACAAACAATTACTATGTATAAAATTCAACATTTAGATAGACATAATATGTTTTAATGAGCTTACGGTATTTTACCCCAAACACTAAAAAAATAAAATTATTCATCAGTGATATGAAATATTTATGCACTTCTGTCTGTGTTAAAATCTTAAAAAATTCCAGTGAATTCTTCAGTTTAACTGTGCATTTAATCATTTCAAAACATTGCTCATTTTCTTTCAATTATCCGCCATCTGTTACAGAACATTAGCATCAAACTATAGTTTAATACAAAGATGCTTTTATGTATATGTATTTTTTTCAGGAGAAAATTGAACTCAAAAGTAACTGGTTGTTTTTTTCTTTACAGATATGGCCCATCGATCGGATATTTTGTGCTTAGTTTAGTTCCGATAAAGCTATTACTTGTGTGCAATCAGTTTGATAATTTGGCATTAAAGTCTGCGATGAATAACAGCTTTTACATGAAGAAATCTGTGGCTATGCCATTTTAATTTGAGAACTTATAAATATAAAGGTATGTATTGTAAAATCTCTTTCTTTATAAAGGGCATATACTCATTAAATTGTAAAACATTAAATATATTTTCATGCATAATATATGTTTCATTTCAAAATTTTTTAAATTCTTTATATACATATTATTTATATTTCCAACAGAAAATCATTTTTTTCATTTTACTACTCTAACTATTTTTACTGTCAACGAATCTATTTGTTCTCATAACTGAATTAAAGGGGAGATATTTGCAAGTATGTTATACAGGTTTCTTCAAAGTATACCCTAAGACGTTTCATTAATAGAAATTACATTTTATAACATTTCTTAAACTTTCATACACACACGTATACATACATACATACATACATACATACATACATATATATATATATATATATATATATATATATATATATATATATATATATATATATATATATATATACACATATGTGTGTATATGTATATGTATATATGTATATCTATATATGTGTGTGTAACCTGATATTTGAAATATAAATTTGCGTATCAATCAATGGAAATTTGTGAAACGAACAAATAGTTCAAATTACACTGTAACGACAAGGATTCCTTATTCGATTGAAAAAAATTATTCTATGATGATACAATGGTTGTATTTTTAATGCATTCTCTGTTTCTCCTATTCTAAAATTTTGGTTATTAAAGTTATCTAGCAGGTAAAGTAGAAATGATTTATCTACGAGTTTTTTTTTTTTTTATAATCATGTATTGTCCACTTTAGAGTATTGCAGAAAAAAATTTTCAGAATGAACACTTGTCTGTTTGGTAGGTCATTAGAAGTCTTTCAATTTCGTGTTAATTATAACATTGTAGGATATTCCGTAAAATAATGCCAATCCTTCTACCAGAAAGTTCAAACAACTCTCCTTGCAATGCGTGTTAGATTACTTAAAGTTCTTTTCCTTCTTTAGTGTTGCAGCCAAATGCCCACTTCCCTCTAATAGACCGTATGATGGAAACTGCTGCCTTTGGGCAAGAATGCCAAGTTGCTGGTATAAGTGTTCGTATTCGAAAGAAATAGGCTTTGA
Organism: Pardosa pseudoannulata; assembly: GCA_032207245.1. Taxonomy (NCBI): domain Eukaryota; kingdom Metazoa; phylum Arthropoda; class Arachnida; order Araneae; family Lycosidae; genus Pardosa; species Pardosa pseudoannulata. Next base: position 77,878,354 of record CM063502.1, on the reverse strand, counting down.
GCAGTAGGTTATTACATCATTAGCTCTTATAGCGCAAAAGAGTAGACCATAGTATTTCAAACCAAGCGAAGGATATCTAAGGAACAAAGTACCATATGTACAATCAGGAGTGGCCAACTTGAAGCTCGCAAGCCACATGCGGCTCTTTGAAGGACTATTTGTGGCTTTCGATAAATGTACCCGAGTTTCCTTTTCCCTTTTTGTGCTATTATATATTTTAAAAAAATATTATCATTCCGTATGTGTTTCAAAATGTCTTTTAAATTACTGACAACAAATATGAAATACTAAGTACAATGTTGTAACAATTTTCATTTCCGTCCAAGTTACTAATGATATGACTCAAAGAAAACTGCGCGAACGAACATAAACGGTGGTGTAATCGTCCATAATCAACCGACTCCAAACCAATTTTAAATTTGTAAACTTGAATTAAAAAATGGCTGTTTATCAAATTATTTTAATATTCGAACAGCATACATATGTGAAGCATTTTACTCTATTTTAAAATTCTTGAAAATCCAAACACCGATCAGTATTAACTAACCACTCAAAGAATTACTGAGAAGTGTTGTCCCCAATTATTCACCAAATTTTAAAGAATTATCAAGAGAAGTAAAATAAATGTGTTTAATTTTTAATATTTAAATTCAAAACACATATTGTATTTTTATTTGTATATGTTCAATAAATATAATTTCTGTAAAACAAATTTTAATACATTTTCTGCATACCTTTTAAATGCATATTTAATTGCAGCTAGCGAAAATTTTCAAATTTTGAAAAATGGCTTGGACTGTTAAGAAGCTTGACCACCCCTGATACATATGTATAAGTGTGTGTATGCATGTGTGTGCTTATGTATACATATATGCTTAAAATTTAAACATGTAATTATACTGAGAAAAACCAGTCCTTTTATAGTTTGGTGGGTCTAGATTCGGCATTTCTATGTAATCTCAGGCCTTGCAGGCATTTGCATGTGAATTTAATAATTCACAAGCAAAACTTAAAATCCGTTACCAATAGTCTGTATAAAATCCTTTATTCCATTAGATATTGTCTCGTCCAAAATCATCCGTACACGTCTTTATCCCTCATATTTCTCTCCAAAGGGATGTAAACTTTGTTTTCAAAAGTCCTGATCATACGAGACACTGAGAAATGATTTGCATTATTTGAAGTTCAAATATTTTGTTCAGTCTGTATATTTTTATGCGTAGACAACTACTTTACACCAGAACTTTGGAGAGAATAAGGTTAACTACTGTTTTGAAGTTGTCGATCTAAATCCCCCTTTCCTTATTGGTGATGATTCTTATTCTGGAGTTGGCGATAATACAAATGCTATCTGAAAGAAAATAAAGCCGATGGGGGTCTGGAATTTGAGGTCTTCTTTACTTCAGGAATATTATGTATCAACCCAGTATTTGTGTCCCATACATTCTATATGTTATTTTTTCACTACTTCTTCAATAAATATTATCTCCAATTCAATGCCCCACTCCATGATACATGATAGAGCGGCCATTTTGAAATCAGCACTCTCGTAATTTTCCTCTCTAGCTTGGTTCGACTAGTTCGACTATTACTATACTGGATGGGAAAGGTCGAATTTGTTAAACGGTCATATTTAACTTGCAGACCCCCTCCCCCAAACTGTAGCTTCAAAAGAGTTGCGTCAAATGGTTTTCAGTGCAAACGGACTAGTGTGATAACTAATATGTGACAAAAATGGAAATAAAATTATTAATATATTTCTAGACTTCTCCAACTTCTATAAATTTATGATTAATATATTTTGGAATAATAATCGTTATTGGAAGTAGTAAGATGTCATCAGATAAGCATGGAAAAAATTTGTAGAACATTTCAACCAGTTTATAAATAAATAGGGAAATTGTGTAGAAAAGTAGAAAAAATGTAAGGAAATAGATTAAAACATTTAAATATCTGTGATGTTTTATCTTTTATAACAAATTGGACGTTTTTTTCCAAAACACCCTCATAATATAAATGACATTTTCATAAATTTCAAAATATTTTTCTTAATTCTTGTGTGAACCTTTTTTGATAATGCAATTACATCTTTCAAAATTTATTTTCCTTTAACATCTTCCTCCTTTGAAAATATTTTTCCCTTAAGGTGTTTTTAACTTCTTCAACAAGTTTCATTCCTAAGAAAATTGCAACTTCTTTTTTGTTTTTTTGAAATGGCACAAAAACATTTAAAAGTATTTAATTATTGTTCAGAAATATGAGACGAAATAGAAACTATCAAGCTGTGGATTGTCTTTAAAGGAATTTAGTAAGACTTGGAGAAACCATCCATATATTTAAGAAAGTTCAAAATGCAATTTAAAACAGCAGGAATTTACAAAGGCAGAAAAACTGGATAAAATAAATTGTTACAAAACCACTGTAAATTTTTATAACAGCATAACAACAGTGCAGCAGAGACGATGTGATAGAAATTGTTTAACAATTATATGATGTACAAAATCTATTTTAATTACATATTTCTTTTTAAAAGGATTGTCATTGAATAGAACAGAGTAAAACCATCAGTATTTTGTGAATTACTTAAACTAACTCACATGTTAAAATCCCACTTTAGCGGTTTAAGAAAAAAATAGAGACTTTAAATGAAAAATAATAAAAGTTTCTGAACTAAAAGAAGGGATATATTACAAAGTGGGTGAAACTTAGTTTATTGTTAACTTTTGTGAGGTACTAAATTTGTCCATATGAGATCAAATTTCTGAGAATCCACACATTTTCCTCCATAATCATAGCATTGCTACCGTAACCATTATAATAATTTTGAGACCCCGTTCTATCCCAGATACCCGAGCACTTCTACTTCTCGTTAAGGTCTCGGTAGACAAAACTTCCCTGCTACTTTGTACAATGTGGATCAACATGAGGTCTGCAGCGTTTGTAGATAATCTTCGAACCTCTTTGTTGCCTCAATATGCCGTACTTATTTCAGTATCCCATTCAATGAAATAACGCTTTTAAGGGACTTTAGTACTTTCTTTGTATGAAATACTCTCGATGCAATATATGTGGATTCACCTTTCTTGTAGGAATCTTAACTGCTAACGCTCTACCTGGTAAGGAAAGCTTACTTCTAGCTTCGAAAGATGTATCCATTTTCAGCCAAGTATTTTATTGATTGCCTGATCTTCTTAAAGAGTTTCATTATCACGTGTGACCATTCTCTTTCGGTTACTTTTGGAAACTTTTTTTTAACGTGCAAAGTAATATATAACTTCCATTTTATCCAACTGCAGCAACCAGAAAAATTTTTCTGATCATTATTTTTTAATACAAAGTTTTGAATTTTATATGGATTTATTTACGCACTGTATATACAAAGCAGCTAAAATAAGTTTGTACACATATATTTATATAGAAAAATTAACAACATTGTATGCACGATATAAATAAATTCAAAAATGTAAGTTAAAGGCTATATAAAATGTATTTGGATTGTTATCTTGTTTTATAAATATATTACGTGTGTCTCATTAGTTTCAAACGACAACAAAAAATTCATAGTTTTTCTCTTTAATAATTTAAACTTTTCTGGCATCTGAAAAATACTGGTAGGAATTATGAAAACCAGACGACATCGTCGGTCTCATGTAGATAATTATCTACAATTTTGTGATTTGGATCAATACTTTATGATATTTCAAACCTGAACCATGAGTATTTGTTTCAGTGGCTTAACTAAAATCAGGACGAATAATTATATGTATTATAAAACTTCACATTAATGAACTGTTCTTACATACAATGGCATATAATTCTGCAATCTCGACATTTCATAAATGATATCCCAGAGTAATAACAATACAGTACATCCAGAAATGAGAAAGCGCTGTAATTTTTAAAGAAACTTCAGAGCGATTTAAATTTTTTATTATTAGAATTGCATATTAAGTTAGTTGTAAGCTATTTCTCAATTTATGTTCAACTGAAAAGATTAAAAAATTAATGGTATTTAATTGACAATTACAGTTATGCAATATATCTATAATCAATAAGCTATTTAACAGTTTTAGCAATAAATACACCTGATTTATATAAAAATATATTTATGCCAAATTAAAAACAAAACTTACTATTTGTGCAATTAATCCACTAAAATAATTAAAAGATAGAGATTACAACATTGGATATCCTTTTAATTCGCTATTGTATATTTATAGAATAGTTACAAAAATATGTATTTAAAAATAGCAGAAATTTAATTACAATAGTAAATAGCTGTAAGACTGCAACTTGTTTACTATTATAATTAATTTTCTCTTCTGTGTTTACCGTTTTCATAAGATCATTTATCAACTGCTTAACAGTGAAAGATATTTAATAAGGAGAAGTGCTAATAGAGTAATTGATCAAACTAAATATGTCTGATACATGAAAATAATAGTGGCAGATACTCCATTATGTGAAGCAAAATTCTCCATTAAAATCGGATTTTTTTTAATTATTCATCGTACTCAGAAAATCTGCTTTTCAACGATATTACTAACCTTTTAGACAATTTTCATTTTGTACAATACGGGATATATATCCAATTTAATATAATATTTTAATATATATATATATATATATATATATATATATATATATATATATATATATATATGTGTGTGTGTTCTAATTATAGATATTAATTTAAGATATTTATAATACTTAAATACATTGGAAATTTTCGAAACAACAAATACAGAAGAATTACATGAAATATATAGAATTACGAAATTAGTGACAATTTCAATTGACATAGTAAGTAATATATGTATGTTCATGTTTATTCATTTCTACAGTTATTTATCATGATAATTAGATTAATTTTACAACATAACTTTTTAAAAATTATAGATATTTGCTTTTACGCATTTATGCATTTATGTTTAGAAGCTTTTAGGCTGAATAGAAATATTTTTTGAAATATTAAAAAGTGTTTCGATGCAATGTATAAACTGTAAAATAATGAAAATATTAGTTTTTTTCACTTTGTACAATTTGTTTCCGAATGCAGTTAGTTTTTTGCCATGCATTTATGCTAAAATTTTACCTTTTGACTGAATAAATTGTAATATTCGCTACGTATAATTCAGGAATATTTCATCGAAATTGTAGAATTTCAAAATTAAATATAATTTAATTTTAAATTGCTCATTGAATAAAAACGGTATACTTTTAGTTTAAATATTTATTAAAATGTGCAATTAAACACACTTAAAATAATGAATTCATTTTTATCCCATTTTATACTGATATGTTTGATGAAGTGTTTCTATATTTTTGAAATAGACAGGTATTACTGTCACAAACTTCTCCTTGTAAATTTCATTCTATTGTGTTCAAATAAAACCGGAATTCTAATTTCTTAAACTAGCAAAATATTTCGGTAGTTTTCATCAGTTATGGTGGCTGACGAAATTCTAAATTTTGCAGCTTGAAAGCATAAAAAGCTACATTGAATTGCAATGGCACATTCCAAGCTTCCGGATCCCATATCCATTTTAACTGTTACAAGATTTACAGTTTCCCACGCTTTGATCATTATATATATATATATATATATATATATATATATATTATATATATATATATATATATATATATATATATATATATATATATATATATATATATATATATATATATATATATATATATATATATATATACATATATATATATATATATATATATGTATATATATATATATATATATATATATATATGTATATATATACATTTATATACATATATATACATATATACATATATATACATATATATACATACATACATATATATATATATATATATATATACTATATATATATATATATATATATATATATATATATATATATATATGTATATATATATATATATATATATATATATATATATATATATATATATATATATATATATATATATATATATATATATATATATATATACATATATATACATATATATACATATATATACAAATATATATACATATATATAAATATATATACATATATATACATATATATACATATATGTATATATATGTATATATATATATATATATATATATATATATATATATATATATATATATATATATATATATATATACATATATATACATATATATACATATATATACATATATATATATATACATATATATATATATATATATATATATATATATATATATATATATATATATATATATATATATATATATATATATATATATATATATATATATATATATATATATATATATATATATATATATATATGTCAGGTTTAAAAATGAGGTTTAAGAATTAAACGAGTAATTATTAAAAATAGTTAGAACTCATTAACGATAATATAATAGGAGAAAGAAGCGGAACTCTACAGCGGAACTCTACATAGTGAAGAAGCCGACGCGGAAGTAGACGTAGGAATTTTTTCTAGGTAGCAACGCCAAAAGTGTCAGTTCTAGCGGGAACTCGGGCTGATAACATCCTCCACGCTTGTCGTTTTAAATTATGAGAACAAAGGATATCTAAATGGCATAGCCATGGACAGAAGCATTACAATAAAGAAGTTTTTATATATGCAATGAAAGTTGTCTTCCATGCCTTAACCACTCGTCCATGTCATATATATATATATATATATATATATATATATATAATATATATATATATATATATATATATATATATATATATATATATAATATATATATATATATATATATATATATATATAATTAGTAAATCTAGCAATGTTGTTATATATATTTTTTCTTTAATTAAGAATATGAAATTTAAAGAATTTGTATAGTTTTAAATAATCGAATGGATTCATCATACCTACGGGATTTGGAAAGTGAGAAGGGAATGAAGCAAAGTTTGAATAAACTAATTGTAAAATAAATTATTATTTAATTTTAGCTTGATTAATATATTTTCAAATTCAGTTAGTAATTAACACACATTCCTTCTCATTATATAATTATTGGCTCTATCGTTGATATCGTAACTTGTAATGAGATAAATGCACTGAAATTTCCATGAAAATGTAGAATTTCAAAATTAAACATAATTTTATTTGGTATAATAACTTAAATAAAAACATGTATATTATGGTATAGATATAGATAAAAGTAATTTTAGGAGAATTATTACATACGTATCTTATTATAAACTGATCAAGCATATATATTTATATTCATATATATCAAGAAAATGTTTATTCATACAAGTCATTCATAATAAAGCGTTTTGAGGAATTTGTTACTCTTATACATTTATGTTTAGAGTTATTTATGCATAATAGTTATGTTTTCATGAACTTAAAAGATAATTGAAGCAAAGTATGAGCTGTGAAGGAATATTTATTATTATAAGGATTATTATAATATTAAGGGCTTTTATTGTTTGCATTGTATTTCTAAATTCTATTAATATTTCAACATATATTTGTTCTCAAAATATATCCATTAATTGAATATATCACTCTAATGAATAAAATAAATTCAATGAGATTTTTAAAAATATAGAACTTTGAAATTAAATATAATTTGTGTTAATTTAGTATGTTAAACAGAAAAAAAAACTAAAAAGTATATTTCTAGTAAAGATGTTAAAATACTTTTTAGATCGTTTATTCATACTTTTCTCAATTTATATGATATGTACCAGTTTAAGTTTATTTATTTTTATAATTAAAATTATTGCTGTTTGTCTCCCTTGCCATCCACAACTACATTGAACAAGGTAGAATGAAAACCGGAATGATATAACCCCCGAAAGTATTGTAGTATTTATGTTATTTCCCGACTCATGAGTTACGATGTGCGATCAAAATCTGTAATGTTCAACTAGGAAGTACAAAACTTTGCATACGCTACAAACCTACATAATCACAGCTAATGACGTGTTCTTACTTTCTGGCTGTAACTCTTAGGAGCGGCGCACCCATCAAATAGTAGTGTCATGCTTTCAAATATTTATTAAGTATCTAGTTGTTATGACGCTTTTGATTTTGTTTTGAATTTTATTTCGTAACAAGAATTGACGAACGCTGACGGAATGGTAGAGCTGCTCTTCGGCACCGGAGTTCGCGGGTTCGAATCCCGTTGGGGCATGGATATTCGTATCCATTTGGAGTCGGCTTTAAACAGTAGGTCCCGGTCTCATTAGCCGACGTATATCAAAACAGTAGGCCGTATAGCTCCAAACAAAACCAAACCAAACGTAACAAGAATATATTCATACTGCTGTTGTTGCCCATGCCACTTGAATGAGCCAAGAACGTGGGTCAGAGGCTACCCGAATTAAGGCGAAGGTGTGTGCCTTACGTCTGACGATCACCGTAGTGTAAAAGAATGTTTTATCTCAAGTGGGTCCTTGGAATTTTAAAGCTGGTACCAAGAAAAAGATCCCCAGGATTGGCCTGCCACCTTTCAGAGGTATCGTTTGAGAACTTGGAGAACATCGGGACCACTAACATATTTTATGGGCCCCAGTCACCATTAGTGAACATAGAAGACCTTATGTCGGCTGGAGACTTGAACCCATAATCCTTCAGTTACGATATCGTTGCCTTTTTGCGTACTGGCTTACGGTGGTTCGAATTTATCCATGAGAATATGTATATTGTTGAATGATGGAGTCTGTGTAAAATTATTACTGCTTTAAACTCCTCATCATAAACCTCATTCTTTAACATGGGCAGGAAAACAGAATGATTTAAATCCTCAGTTTTTTAAGCATAACCTATAGTCACATATATCAGATATTGTATCAGATATTGTAATATGCAGGTAGAAAGTGCGAAATGCCTGCGATAGCTACAACTTAAAACCCACACTTAATAAAGCTTTTCGGGCTTCGTTTTCTATATCAGGTAGTTAAAGTGGTATATCATGTTTTCTAATATATATTGAAGATTTAGTGATTATCATGTCATTGGTTTTATTTTATTTCTTAACTAGAATTTATTTATATGTAGATTGGTGAAGGATTGAATCTGAGGAAAATTATTGCTATTTCGTACTAGCCATCATAAACCCCACTCTTGAATAAGGAGAGGAAATCGGAATGATATAACTTCCTCATGTATGAAGCATCTCTGTTGTTTCCCCACTCATTAGTTATAGTGCGCGATCAAATATTGTAATTTGCAGCTAGGAAATGCAAAAGGATGAATTCCCTACAACCCGCAGTTAATGGCTTCCGGGCTCCATATCTGATGTAATAGTTACGAGAGGAAACCTCTAAAAATTCAGTGGTACGCTTCCTAATAAATATCAAATATATAGTGGTTGTTATGTTTGTGGATTTATTCGTTTGATTTCAAAACAACACTTTGTTCATAGAAATGTGTATATAGTTGAATAATTAAATCTATGTAAATGTATTCCACTATTAATGCCTTCATCATAAACTCTTCTATAACGTGGAAATGACTTCGGAATGATGTAACTCTGCAAATCGTGGTGTATCTCTGTTGTTCCCAGAATCATCAGCTATAGTGCACGATCAAATTCTGTAATATGCAGCTAGGAAATACGAGAGGCTGCAACACATAGCTAATAACCCTAGCTAGCGTTCCAGGCGGCCAGCCCACAAATTCACAGTAAAGGTTATGAGCGGCACACGCCGAAAATATGGGTGCCCCGCTTCAATCATGTTTCTAATAAATATGAAACTAGAGGGTCTGGCTTGGTTATGGTATTTTTAGTGGGCTTGCTTTGATTTGGAAATGCAAATTTATTCAATGCAATGCAGATATTGTTGAATAACTGAAATTATTTATCATTCAAAATATCAGGAAACTAAAATATAAATTAAACAGCAGCAGTCATATAAAATACTTTTTTTTTCAAATTATACCTGTTAATAAAAAATGTGCAGGGAGATTTCTTTGAGACATAGAGTTCTGAAATTAAATATTATTTGAATAATATGTTACATAAAGCAAAACTATGCAATATATTTCTAGTGTATATAATAATAAAATACATTTTTAGGTGTATTTCTTTATATTTAGTTCATTTTTTATTAATCTTTGTTACCAAAATTATGTTTAATAAAATGAACTCTAAATATAAAACGTTGAGAGTTATTTATTGTGCGTTTTCAAACATTTGCATATAGATATATTTATGAACTTATTTAAAATAGATTGTAAGCAATGTATTTGCGAAGAATAATAAAAATGTTATTTGTTTTTTACTTTGTATAATCTATTTCCAAATTCAAGTAATACTTTAACATGCATCTATCTTAAAATTATATGTATCTATTGAACATATCATAACGTTGAATAAAATATATAGAGGAATTTATGAAAATATAAATTTCTAAATTAAATAAAAATTCGCTTTATATAAAACTTTAAAGAACTAAGCGGTATATATATATATATATATATATATATATATATATATATATATATATATATATATATATATATATATATATATAATGTATAAATTCATATAAAATACTTTTTGAAATATTTAATCATTTTCGGACCGTAGCCAGAGGAATGACTCGACGGGTTCGAGTTCTAGAAATTATAGAATTCGCCGAGTTGTATTTTATCAATAACAAAAAACTATATTTTTAAGCATATATTTTTTTCCAGTTGTATATGTAATCAAAATTTCAATTTTAAATAAAAATTTCAATTTTTTAAAAGTTTTTTTTTCATTAATAAATGTTGTATAAATTTATTGAAACATATTAAAAAATCTAAAGCCATGGTCTTTTAGATGCATATAACATTAAATTTTTAATGCTTATTAAAATTAAATTTATATAATTTATTCAATAATTATTTTACATAAAAAATTGTGAAATGTATAATTGGCTCAGTCTAGTTAGAGCCACCCTTTCCCAAATTTTACCCTGGTAATGTCCCTGATTATTTTTAAAGGGATATTTCTGTCTAACATTTTCTATATTTAGGATATACACAATAACTGATGTTTCAATCACTTCATCATCTACTCCTTTCTATTGTGTGCTAAATAAACTGTCATGATATAACATCCCAAACTATAACTGTAATTATGTTGTTTTCCAACCCCTTAGTTGTGATTGTCGATCAATTCAGTAATGTGTAGTTAGGAGGTATAAGAAGCTACAATTGCTGCAACCTATGGATAATGATGCGTTTCAAGTTTGTTACCTCCAAATCCGTTTTACTTTTTACCAGCTGTACAACCCTAAAATTTTGGTGCCAAACTCAGACCTTATTTTCTTAATAAATATTAACTACGTAGTGGATCTAGTAGTGTTACGATTTTTTTTTTTGCTTTGTTTACCAAACGGAATTTTTTTATAGAAATATGCATATTGTTGACTATCTGAATTTATTTATCATACCAACTTGGATCAAGAAAGCAAAATGTAAATTGAGAAGATCGTTTAATTAAAATAACTACAAAAACTAAATAAACTAACTGCGAAAGAAAGTGATTGTCAGTGGTTTTAACTTTATGCAATACACCTTCTAATTAAGGTGGTACTTTAATTAGGTAATTCAATTAATTAATTAGGCAAGGTATATTCATGGTATACAAAATCACTGCTGTCGAAACACTTCAAGGTCTTCTCCTTTCTATTATGTGCTAAACAAACTGTAATGATATAACATCCCAAACTAATGAAGTAACTCTGTTGTTATCCAACCTCTTAGTTGTGGTTGTCGGCCAATTCAGTAATGTGCAGTTAGGAAGTATAGGAGAGTTCTTAAGCTGACCCATCTCTAAGACATACAGCAAACAAACTGAAGACCAGTCACTATGGCAGCAACCACGACAGCTATAGAGCCGCAACTGACCTACGCGAGGCCCGTCATGGTTCGAAGCATACTTTGGTCAACGCGGACGCAAAAGACGTTGTCCCCAAGTCAGGAGGTATAAGAAGCTGCAACTGTTGCAACCTATGGCTAATGATACGTTTCAGGCTTGCTATCCCAAAATCCGTTTTACTTATTACCAGCTGCGCAACCCTAAAATTTCGGTACCAAGCTTATATCTTATTTTCTTAAGAAATATTAACTACGTAGTGAATCTAGTAGGGTGAAGTTTTTTTTTACTTTTTCTTTGCTAAACGGAAATTTTTTATAGGAATGTGCCTATTGTTGACTAACTGAACAACTGAATTTATTTATCATACCAACTTGGATTAAAAAAGCAAAATGTAAATTGAACAAGATCGTTTAATTAAAATAACTACAAAAACTAAATAAAATAACTGCGAAATACTGTAATTGTCAGTGTTTTCAAATTTTGTGCAATACACTTCCTAATTAAGGGGATACTATCATACATTTATGCTCACATTTTTGCATACATCTATGAAAATGTTATGGCTTTAAATGAGGAAATGCATGAAATATTTTACCAAATTATATAATTTCAAAATTAAATGTAATTTGACTTGATATATAAATTTGAATAAATACTGTTGTATTTAATTGTTCTATACTGATACTTAACAACAAGACTTTCTATATTTATGAAATAAAATATTATAGCTGTTTCAAACTCACCATCGTAGCTTCATTGTACTACATGGAAAGGAAATTTTTGTGTAAACTTTCGAAACTAGTGAATCATCCCTATTATTTGGTCTTGTATGGTTATTATGTTTTCAGATTTCTTTCTTTGATCTCAAAATGGATAATTTTCATATTAATATCAAAATTGTTTAATAATTGAATCTCTTGAGCTTACAAAATTGTTAGAGGAAACATTATGTAAATTAAACCATAGCGTTTACATATAATAACTCTGTTATTGAAATTTGGAAATTAAATATAAAATTATGTTTTAATACAGAAATTTATTTGTGCCAAATAATAGTCTACATGGAAAACCAAAATATATTATTTGTTCTTAAAACTACGGATAGAATAATTAATATCTTCTATACTAAATGTATGGTTACATTAATATAAAATAAACTGGATTTATATATATATATATATATATATATATATATATATATATTTGTGTGTACATGTACATGTAATTATACAGATTATCACACGTATATATTCAATAATACATTTTAAAATTATTAGAAGAGACACTTATTAATGTCTAATTATGATGTTTAAAATTTCCGACGTAAGAAAAACTAAAGACACCGCATGATAGAATGTTCCAAGCAGGAGATAAATAGAATAATTACCTGTAACTATAGCTTCATTTCTAAGGTGTCATTTTTTCCCACCCGTGCATAAAAAATTATTAAGAAGTTGTCCAACGCATAAATTATTTCTACGGATAATTTATTTTAACTGTTGTATAATTTTTTTTTAAATTACCTGGAATTTTCTGGAAATACCTGGAATCTACATTGACAGTGATTATTAACAAAAAAGAAGTTTATAAAACATTAATACTGCATAATAGATTTTAAAAACTTGAAAAAACTTGATTGCTAATATACAAGTATTCTGCACATTTTTTAAATAGCACAGTACTTTTTAATTCTTATAAAATCAACTTCATATTCAACCTTTTTTTAACTTAAAATAGTATATGCTTGGAAAGAATACTAATGAATGTTATACTAGCTTTCTTCTAGAATTCAACGTTCTAAATTTTTTTCTTGAATTAATACAAAGTTAAAAATTATTTATTTTGTAGAGTTTTCTTGTTCTATGCAATATTGGGTATTTATTTCTTTGAAAATACACAACTATTTTACTGCAATATGTCTTTAATTGGATGAATAATTATGATATTTCAGTAGTATAAATTTTCATTACATCTAAATTTATCCTTAAATTTATAACTAATCATTTTTAAGCATAAAAATATTCAGTTTGTTTGTGAAGAACATATATTTTTTAGTAACAAAACATTTACAATATAAACAACTTTAGTTTCAATCTGACTTATTGAATGTTTTCTTAAGAGTAAATATACAATAAAATTGAAAAGAATCAAAATCGTTGTTATTTGATATTAATAATTTTTCTGTTAAATTTACCACATAATAAAAAATAGAAAGATAGTTTAACATTCATAAAATCTCTCTTTATATTATATAAAAAGTTATTTTAAGAGTTAAAGTGAGATTGACTTTTGCAGAAGTTAAAGTACCCAGACCTCCTGATTTTTGATCATATAATTAAAAATATTGATTTCAAAGCTAAGTAAAATTTCTTCATTCTTATGAGAAAAAGGTAACCATACACATATAATATTGATTAATTAAAAATCTTCTATATGACAGTATTTTATATATGCTATATGTCATCTGCATAATAAATGCATTCAAAACTGCATCTGACATTATTCGTATTAATACAGTTAAGGAGACACAAACATTTTTTTATGAGTACGGCATTAAATAAGTATTTATTACACAAGCTTACTTCCAACTTTTTTCGTGAATATTTTTGTTTACAATCGATAAATGATTACTTTGTCTAAACACATGCATAAATTAGTCTTTCAGCCCTCTTATAGTACTTAAATGAATTCTGTGGGGTTAGAAAAGAACAAGATTGAATTTGGGGTACTCAATTGTTTTAGATTCTCATTCTTCTATGAATTTTAGTCAGAGAATTTTTGTTAATGAACAGATTACTTCACATAGTAATGCCCGGATCTATCTATACACAAACGCACACACACACACACACACACACACACACACACACATATATATATATATATATATATATATATATATACACACACATATATATATATATATATATATATATATATATATATATATATATATATATATATATATATACACACACATATATATATATATATATATATATATATATATATATATATATGACATGTGGTCCAGAGTTAAGGCGAATGGAAAACAGTCTTCTTCATAATAATAATTTTATTAAATCGTTTTTTTTAAAGCAAAACCTGCGCCATTTTCATTGTTCGTGGCAGAGACACGCGTAGAGTGTTCACAGTTCACTGTCCACGTGCTGATTGAAACTTATCTGTTTGCAAGCTCATCAAATTGTTTCTAAATGCTTCCGCCTCACCGGATTAACCTAAAAGCTTACGCGAGCGTGGGTCTCTTTCATTTATTTTATTATTATAAAATGTGTGTGTGTGCGTGTGTGTATACTTAATTAATTTTACATATCTGTACTTTTTTAGTGCTGAAATGACAGAACACTTTTCATTGTAGACTTTTTTCAAATATCTAAAAAAAAAGGTTTAGTAATTTTTCCTGCAAATTCCTGAATGTAAAACTTATGTTAGCATTCATAAATTTCATCACAGGTTTTTTTCCGAGGGCAAATAGGGGACTAGACTACTCAGGAAAACAATAATTTTTGGGATCATCCTGTAAAAAATATGCTGATATTTTAGCATGTGGTTATAATGCAGCTTTAAATTATATTTGTATTATTTCCTGCAAAAATTTCATGTTAATTCTTGGATATATAAAATATTTTTATAAACTTTGCATAACATTTTCAACGCAATGCAAAACCATTTTCATAAATCTTGAAAAAGTTTTGGAAGAACAAAACCATGATATCAAGATATAAAATATTAAACAGTTTATTCTCTAAGAGCAAAAATGAACTGTGTAAGCTTAAATATATAATTTTAAATTTGCATATCTGGATAGTCTAATATATTTAAGTTAATTATATAAATAATATTAGTTGAATATCATTAAAGATGTCAGAGATATCAATATTTATTTGAGATTTTTACTGTAGCACTAAAATAAAACTCTCTCTCTCTCTCTCTATATATATATATATATATATATATATATATATATATATATATATATATATATAAACAAACATATATATATATATATATATATATATATATATATAACAATCTCTATATATATATATATATATATATATATATATATATATATATATATATATATATATATATATATATATATATATATATATATATATATATATATATA
This sequence comes from Pardosa pseudoannulata, assembly GCA_032207245.1. Taxonomy (NCBI): domain Eukaryota; kingdom Metazoa; phylum Arthropoda; class Arachnida; order Araneae; family Lycosidae; genus Pardosa; species Pardosa pseudoannulata. The sequence goes on along the minus strand of CM063502.1, from coordinate 77,862,344 downwards.
TATATATATATATATATATATATATATACTTATTTATTTATTTATTTATTTACAGAGAGGAGAGATAGATAAACATGTACTTTTGTTTCTGTTTCAAATTTTTCTTGGGTAGAATATTAAAGGCAACATAGTAATACATTTATTTCTCACTTTTCTAACAATTTAAACTATTTTTCAGTTGTATGTTTTTGCTTACATACATAAAAATGTCACTTACACGCACATACACACACACACACACACACACATATATATATATATACATATATAGACGAGTATATATATATATATATATATATATATATATATATATATATATATATATATATATATATATATGTATATATATAATGCATATATAGAGAGAGAAAGAGAGAGAGAAAAAAGTGATCGTTGCATTCTTAAAGTGTTTAAGGGTAATTACATTAGTAGCCTTCTACGAAACTTCTCTATAGAATTAGAGGGTCCCTAAAATTTCCTTAATGTATAAATGATTCGAAGATGATGAACAAAACAAAATTTAGTGGACGTAAAGAGAGGAAAATTAGTGGGTGAACGAGAAACTCAAGTTAATATTGCAGCAAGAAAGAGAACAGTAGTCGTGTCACGTGTTCGCCAAATTATGTGACACGCATACCCACCTGACAACACACCAGTCAACTTGGGATATTTTCCTGCAATGACTAGATTCTGCCGCTGATTTCGTTTTTGCAAAATTTATGGCGCGGTAACATATTAAAACAAAATTCATCATTAATGTCTAACTGCAAGAGAGGGAAGATAGACGTTTGTCGCACGAAGTACTTATTTTATAAGATAAGAAAAAATGTGATGCAATGTATGAAGTTTATACATTTTGATTTGTTAAACGAATGTATCTTAAGTGTGATAAAGAAACTGGTAGACGGATATAAAAGATTTATTTTGGTTTGGTACAAGAAAATATTTTAAAATCATCCAGTTCAGTTGAGAAAGATATATAAAGAAATTTTCCTTCCTAGAATATACTGTTATCTAGAATACAGATAACAATAAAATGAGCGAAGACAAATGTTAGATATTTTCTACAAAATGAAACACGATTAACATTATGAAATAATATATGTTCATTTTCTATGGATGTCATAAATATCAATCTTATTTGTAAATGAGAAATATAAATATGAATAATATTAGAAAATACTGAGCCTGGTGCAGTAAAAATCTAATCATATAGATCAAACTAAAACTAAATCACAAAACTGGAATATAATTATCACTGATACAAAATTTTGAAAGTGCCCACAAAATACATAAAACTACAATTTTATTAATTAATTACAATTTTTTAATAAATTTGCCTGCTTTTATATTTATGGAAAATAATTTTTCTGTTAATTTACATTACGTCTGCTGCATGATTAGTTAGATATGCAACTTGAATGCAGCAATTTCCTTCCACTAGAAATGCAATATACAACTACATTAAATGTATTTCATTAAATACATTAATTGCATTCTATTATATCAATAAAACACAAGATATTGAATTGTATAAAAATTTATTTTTTATCAAAAGCTTACTTTGCATTTCAACCAGATTTTCCACTTTTATATGTATGGGAAATCTCCCCTTTCCATAAAATTTAGTTAATTTTACTGGGGGTTTCATAAGATGTACCACTTTAACGATAGCTGACTTCTTCTACTGGAAATACAGAGTACTACTACATTAAACGAGTTCCATCAAGCTAATTAAAAAAGCGATATTAAATCTAGCACCTGAATTCCCACGTGCAGTTCATAACGACACATGTTATGTAGTCCGCACAATTATCATCGTTGCTTAAATTACCATAAATGTAGTTAATTAGGGCTAGAGCATGTAGCGACGCATGTCAAGATATTTTCACAATTACCCTCACTCTTTTACGTACAAGAACATTTTAATATTGCGCAGTGAGACTCCGTTCTAATAATAGTGTCCCGTTGACTTCTTAAAACTACAATTTAGCCCAACCGTATCTCTATAAAGTGACTGCCAAGTAGTGTTGTGCAATGGAAGTTGAGAAAGGCCCATGATTTCAATTTATTACTAAATCTAAATTACCTTATTAAACAAATTTAAAACTAGAAGCACGTTATGAAAGTTAAACTCTTATCATAATGAAGTAGTGCATTTAATTTGGATTGCAAGAGTTAAAACTATGTGCAGATGTAAGCCGAAAACATTTCAATAATTTGCCTTGTTCATTTTGTTTTTATTTCTGTGATAAAGTTGAAGAATATTTACGATCTAAGACATTATGTTATAGATACATTCCTACATATAAATATAGATATGTCATAAATGTGGGGAAAGTGGGTACAATTACCAAAGTCGCTTAAGATGCTATAAATGTCGTTAATTGGGTTTAGAGCTTGTAGCTACGCATATTGGAAACCTTTTTAGTTAACCATTTTGGTTATTAAACTAAATAGTTGAAATCTGAAATACATTTTACCACCTTGGCGCATTTATAGCCAATGCTGTGATAAATTTATAGGGATACCTTGAGTCAGTAATCAAACTTTTTTCCCTTTTCTTAAAAACCAGAGTTAGCGTGTTTAGGATTTTAATATTTTATCATTTCACTGAATATTAAATTGATTGTAGAGTACACAAAAAAAACTTTCAGAAATTGTTGAGAAGTTCTCATATTTGTTATTCAATATTCTTACGATATTCATGGTGTTTATTCAGTTTCTACAATAAATATTTTTATTACATTTCATGAGTTACCGTACCTGCCGTTTATGTTTTTCCCCTTTAATTGTTACTGACTATTCACACTTTGCTTACATGTTTTCACTTTCTAATTCATGGTATATGGACAGCAGAAAAGATCTTTATTTATTAGACATAGCTAAATAACATAAGGTTTATAGTATATGAAGAATATTCTCTGGAGAAGTGTAGTTTCACGAAAATAACAGAATGAATAGGAAATTAGATTCACACTAAATAATAATGTTTAAATATATTATTATTCTTAGATCATCATAGACATATTTCTTAGATCTTCATTCTTCAACAATTTCACTAGACAAATAAATTTACTAATTTCAATAAGAAATTATAAAAATTTCTACATCAAACAAATTAATTGAAAAGCCTTATGTGTTACCCAAGAATCGAAATCCAATTCTTGCATTGTTGTTTGTAGCCATTCATAATCACTTTTAAAAAATAAATTCCGGTCTAATAAGCCTTCCAGTTGATAACATTTCACCAAACTCCAAATGCATATCCTATATGATAATATGTAACCCGATAAATCGATAAGCACCAGTGCTAAACACTCTTTATATTTGTAGAATATACATATGTGTGTGCGAGATGCAAACTTTTGAAGTCAAAAAAGGAATTCAGGAAAAAAAATCAATTCTACTGCTTCAAATTTAAATACTGTCAAATAGTTAATTTAATATCCCTAAATAACAAAATTCTTTAAAACTATGATTTAAATAGGTAGTTTTCCCGTTAGGTCCCTTAAATATATGAAGAGAAATAAAATTCTTACATTTGAGTTTATTTTTCGTTATATATTCTTCAATGTCAGTGGTTCTGTCCTCATGAAAAAGAAAAGTTTTTCTTTTTTATTTCGTCATCATCTCTTTTCTGTATGAATTTTTAACGGCCAAGATCTGAATCGCTTTTTTGAGAAATAGTTCCGAGAAAAACATGCTGATTCTGTATTTATGGCTTCAGTTCATAATTCATCAGCATAACTCAGGAAATCCCATCTGATTTCACATTTCAATAAAATTCGTATACATTCTTCCTTCATCGTAAATTATGGATTCTGTGGTAGTTTAGATTGCTCGAATATTTATCTTCTCTTTTCGTTAGACTATTTTTATTTACTTGTCGACAAAATGGGTTTTTCAGATGGTATTTTGATAGTATCTCGTGTGCGGTAACTCAATATCTGTAATATGTAATAATATAACTTTTAATTCACTACAGTAAACAGCATGTGGCCCCCTCCCTTCTTTTCAACAATTACTTATCTTTTAAATGATAAATACGCTGGTAACTTTTAAACTTTAATTTTTATAGTGACGTTATATTGTCACGAATTATTAAACTATAATTTCCTTGGGGTCAATATATAAGGAATATATAATATTTTTATACAAGACGAATTTAATTTGATAATATTCAGGATGAATAGTACAGACTTTAAACTTATCTTATTTAATTCATTGTAAGTCCAAAGTATAACAGCTCCAAAGTGTCACACTTAACATATATATTACTAAATTTTCCTATATTCTGGCGATCGGAAGGTACTTGTATCTTAGCATATATTTTTTTTAGTTTTTGCTTTGAATGCATACACAAAATTGTCAAATGATGCTTTAAATTCAAAATTCAAATCCTCTAAGTACAATAAGTTATTTACGAAATTAGAACATTTGATCAGATGGCTTGATAAATTAATTGTAACATTAAAAAATATTTTTTTCAGAAATTTAAGCTCTAATTTCTTAAAAATATTTTTTTCAGTATTACAGTTGTAATATCCCATATTTTTTGACTATCGGGGCTTGTATATCAATGCTTAAATGTTATGCAGTCAAATCTAAAAGGAGCAACGTCTTTGATTTCTTTTGTTGCTGGGAAAGTCAAGATTAAAAAGCGAAAATGGAACGCTTAATACTAGGAGAAAGCTAGTATAACATTCATTAGTATCATTTTCAAGCATATAATATTTCAAATTAAAGAAGGTTGAATATGAAATTGATTTTTTATATGATATGGAGTTTAAAAGTACTGTACTATTTAAAAATGCTGCAGAATATTTGAATATTAGCAATCAAATTTTTCCAAGTTTTTTAAATCTATTATGCAGCATTAATATTTTATAGACTTCTTTTTTGTTAATTATCACTGCCAATTTAAGTTTCTCAGAAAATTCCAGGTAATTAAAAAAATTATACATCAGTTAAAACATATTATCCGTAGAAATAATTTATGCGTTGGACAATTTCTTAATAATTTTTATGTACGAGTTAAAAATAAATAACACCTTAGAAATGAAGCTATAGTTACAAGACATTTCACTTATCTTATTTAATTCATTGTAAGTCCAAAGTATAGTCGATCCAAAGTATCACACGTTAACCTATATATTACGAAATTTTCGTATATTCTGACGATCGGAAGGTATTTGTATCTTAGAATTTTTATTTTTAATTTTTGCTTTGGATGCATACACAAAATTGGCAAATCGTGCTTAAATGCAAAATTCAAATTATTTAAGTACAATAAATTATTTACCAAATTAGAACATTTGATCAGCTGGCATGATAAATTAATTGTAACATTAAACAAATATTTTTGATAAATATAAGAGTTAATTTCTTAAAACTTATTTTTTCAGTATTACAGTTGAAATATCCCATATTTTTGGCTACCGGGGCTTGTATTCAATGCTTAAACATTTTACAGTCATGTCTAAAAGGAACAATGTCTTTGACTGATTTGGAGGGTTGGGAAAGTAAAGATTAAAAAGCAAAAATGGAATTGAAAGAACTTTGAGGAATTTTAAGTGCAATATTATTTTAGATATTACAAACACACACTCACAAATATGTATACAGTATGTATCTAAATTCTATGATGTTCGCTAAAAAAGATTTTTCTATGAAATTTAAATGTTTTTAACCTGTTAGAATTTGAAAACTAAGTCAGTTGTCAGGTGTTATTTATTTTAGGAAGTTAAATGGAATCATTAGAAACCCTTCTTTAATTTTTCAACCATTTTCTTTACAGAAAAATCGTATTATTAACAAATCCCTTTAGGGAAAGTATTACTCCCTAAAGTTTTTCCCGATGAAATCAAATAAAAAAATCTTTATTTACGATCTAGATTAAATAAATTGCCAATTTAATGTTTAGTCGTTTCAACTGTGGTGATACTTTGTTGGAAATAAATTTAGATCGTATTTAATTGAAGCAGAATTTTGATGCTCTAACATGTTTGCCCTAGCAATTCCAAATTCTGTCGCTTTATGATAAGAAGTTTTATGATATGCTTTCATGCATCTCTTGAATAACTTATACTAAATTAATGTTCTTATGCGTATTCCGTTATTCAAAGGTTTTACTGACTGAAAGATAATTAACAAGAAACGAGAAGTTAAAAATTATATTAATCTATAGCAAAATGTATTTTAAATATAAATTATAACTTTTATATATATATATATATATATATATATATATATATATATATATATATATATATATATATATATATATATATATATATATATATATATATATATATATATATATATATATATATATAATACTATCATACGTAATACTACATGGTAAATTTTTAAATTTTTTTACTGATATCATCATATTATCATCACTCTAAAACTTAAATGCTGAAAAATGAATCCGAATGATGCATATTTTTTCTTAAATATTAAGAATATCATCATTCAAAAAGACTAAAATTGGGCACGTTAGAAAGGGTTAATAACTTTATCTATTTCGAAAATATAAGAATAGATTTAGAATACATTTTCCCCGATAAATGAAGTTTAATATGTATGTTCTTTCCTATTAAGTAATATTTTTGTTATTAAGTTACGATATTAATTCTCTCCTGAAGTTTAAACTACAACTACTGCTTATTAAATGTTAAAAATACCATAATTCAAAAAGAGTAAAATTGGGCAATTTGGAAGGGGTTAATACCTTTATCTCTATGAAGATATATCAAGGAAGGTAGCTAATGTTTATTTAAGAATACATTTTCTGCCCCACATAAATGGCGTTTAATATGTCTGTTATATTTTATTAAGTAATATTTTCTGATAATAAATCATGATATTATTTCCTTCCTGAAATTTAAACTATAGCTCCTACTTGCTCAGTAAACCTAGAGACGGGTTACAAGTCAAAAATTCTTATTCAAAACCTAACTACTGAAAAATGATTGGAGTACATTTGCTCTTTAAGAGTAAAAGTGCCATGACTTATAAAGAGTTGGGACCCTTTGAAAGACTAAATAATTTGATTTCTTTCGAATATAACAAATTTGAATAGCTAATCAGTATATCAAAAAATTTTTTTTTTTCATCTAGAGAAATAAAATCTAATATCATTCTGTTTCAACGAAATATTATTTAGCAACACTGTATTAATTACGGTTGTTTTTTCTTTTATCTTTCACTATCAGCGTGAAAGAAGGCGTTCTCATCTTATAGGAAACATTTTCATGTCTCTGTAGGCATATTGATTACACCTATGAATTTTCATACATTTTTTTCTCATTGGGTGATTTTATAGCTCTTTTATACAATAAATTAAAAAATATTCCATAAAATGTTTGACTTGGATTTTGTAGTCGATCTGAAAATTGCACTATTGGTAGTTGTAAATATAGAAATTAAAAAAAAAAAAACACCAATTTTTCACGATATTTTCTTTAGTTTTTTAATAGGATTGCATTTTATATTAAATGAAATATTTGGGTTTTAAAAAAATAATAATAACGAAATTAACAATAGAATTGCTAGTGTGATCATTATGGCCGTTTCCTCTTTTATAGGTTGAATTCCTAAAAAACTGTCTATAGTAGAAAGTCAGATTTCTTTTAGTTTTCCTACAAATCCTTGATCTTTATTGGTACCAAATATGAACTGAATGGAAATAAAATCAAGGAAGTTATTTGTAGTTAAACATAAAAGTGCGACAAACGGTCAAAGTGGCCGGTATTACATTTAAGCATACTCTACGTGTATTCTCCTTTAAAAAGCTGACTTTTTCTCCGAATATTACCATTCTACACATTCCTTTCATTCATTCCTTTTATGCAACAGGAAATACTACCCACTTTCACCTTCTATCATCTCTACCTGAAAATAAAGCAATTATGTAATGCATTATGTAAATCCGTATATAAATACACGAAGAAATGTGACAACAGATAACTATTTTACTACATTATCATTAGCTAAAATGCTTAAAAATATTTCAAAAAATCCAAAACTGGAGATGAAAATTTCTGAATCCATTAATAGATTTTCAAAGAAAAGACATCAATACCAGGTTGGGAATTGCAAAGGAAGCAAAAGATGTTATGTATATAAAAAATTTTCGAATTATGGAAAAAGAATATCTAGGATTGAAAAAAAATGTTTTCTGTAAGAATAAAACTGTAATAAAATATATTTAAAATGAGGCAAGTGGAAATTTATTAAATAGTATAAAATTTTATTATTTATATAAAAATTAATAGAAGTTCTGTTCTTTACATAAATTATTAAACTTTTATTTAACATTAATTAAAAACATAAAAAAATATTGTAAAACTCTTAGATTAAAAAATACATTTAATTCATTCAGCTGTCAATTCGACCGCTGTTGGCTAGGTAGGGAGAAATCTTGGATCTTCTAGTGCTAAGAGCAATAACTCTATTAATGTTATACACCATATAGTGAGTAAACTTGCATAGGAATGGAATCATAAATCTTTTATTGAATAGACATTGTGGTATGACGAGAAATTATTATTTTTCAAAAAAAATTTCCAGTAATGTAAAACTTAAATGGTTTTTATTTAAAAAAAAATCAATTACTTACTTATGGTCAATGACAATAAAGACTGAGAGAAGTGGCTCATTTCGGAAGAGCTTTACAGTATTTTAAATAATAAAAAAATACAATAAGTTATGTAAATAAATCATATTTTCAGCCCAACGACAGAAGTCTGTTTAATATAGCACGACTAGCAGTAAATATTAGAAATTTTGCGATTAACAATTTTACAGAATTTCATCTCGTTGACCTTAAAACATAAATGTAAATCAATGGGGAAATTTGCTATTGATAAGGGAATGATAAGTAAATTAAGGCTAAAAGATCTTTTGAGGGCAAAAATATCGGGAGTAAACTTGCAAGAGAATCATAAATCTCTCATTGAGTGAGGGAACATTGTGTTGTCTAAACCATGAAACTTGTTCATCATTAAACATTCTGTCAAATAGCCTGTAATTATAGACTATCGATGCAAATCCAACATAGAATAGAGACGTTGACGAACTTAATAATTAACTTCATTTTCGGTTAATATCCCCGAGACGTTGTTTAAATTCATCTGTTTATACTAAAATAACTGAAAAAGAACAAATAATAAAATGACTATTTTGGGAAGGAATTAATTTCTCTAATATTCTCTATTCAACTGGAGTTATTCTTACTAAATATTTCAGTAAAATCAGCAAGCTTGAATCAAGTTGTTTATATGGTTGTCTGTAGGTGTTCGGAATCACCTTTTAGCAAAGTTAATTAGTAGCATTTAGCAGCTTTATTTTTATAGTTTTTAGCATTTTATTATTAATATTATCTAGAAGCTTTTATAGTCTAACAAATCAAACCTTGTTATTGCAGGAAAAATCTTGTACCTAGTTAGCATTCTCCAAATTGACGTAAGATGATCGTTTGTAATTCTATATCTGATGGGAGATTTATTTGCCTTCATAAATTTAACAAAATTCTCGAACTGATGCTTACTTTCAAACACAGAAATACTTCTGCATGTGAATTTTCAAATATTTTATAACCTGCATGTCAATTATTTCTGATGTTCAGGCAACAGAATTCAATAAATTTTTCTTCAAATCAAATATGTACTGGATTTTAATTGCTTTATAAATAGGTAGTAAACTTAGCTGGAAATTCAAGTATTATAAACAGCGTTACTAGAATTTTTAAAATTCAGTTAGGAAATTTATATTAATTCTTCTACTTCCTACGTTGCTTGGGGCAAAGAACCATACGTTGGTGGCAACATGTGCCTGCGGGCGCGACTATGACATCATTGTTTTACAAGATCTTTAAGGAGTCATTGTATTATTCAAACTATAAACTCTTTACTACAACAGCGTATTCTCCATTCAATTTAAAGTAAAAGGTTCTGCTCTGTTTAGAATAAAGTTTTCCTATGTTTCATCAAAAAGGTTTTCACCATTTAAAAAATATTTAATTGCGTTATATCACACAATACATTTTTAAATATATGAAATATATACATTAAGAGTAAAAACCATAAATTTACTTATTTACCACTTACTTACTTACCCATGAAATAACTTTTGACATTTATAAATTAGAAACTCAATTTTATTTCAAATAGAAGCTAATTACCATTTTAATTCTGGTAGCCACAGTCATATGAATACAATTAGTTTTATATTAAAGCATAAAATATACCAATATTTTTAATTTCAATTTTTAACAGTTTTTCAAGTTTTAAAAATGTCTCAAAATTTTGATTTACAAAATAAAACATTTATTTTATTATACATTGACTCGTAAATTTGCTTATTAATATAGATATTTAAAAAACTATGTTGTGGGTAAATTAATTTAACTTTTTATCAATTAGAGCATATATTTTATATTTTAAAAATTAAAGTACTTGAACTGACAAAAATACATAATATTTTAAATTGGACATTTATTAAAAAACTTCACTGTAAAATGAACAGATTATTTTATAATGAATAGATAAAATGCTGTTATAGTGAAAAGTTTGTCTCGAAAGGTAATATGTCCTCTTAATGAGATCATAAATAAAAAATATTTATTATGTCATTTCATGTAACATACACACTTTTAAAAAGCAAAATACACACATATATCTATAGATATATATTATATAAAGGTATATTATGTATATATATATATATATATATATATATATATATATATATATATATATATATATATATATATATATATATATGAGCTAAATTAGTTTTACATAAAAATGAAAATATATATCTTTTTCATTCTCTAATTCTAAATCTTGGAATAGGGCAAAATTATTTTAAAATTTATTGATTTTTAATACTTAGATGTTATCATGCTATAAAAATAAACTATAAACTATGTTATATAAATCACATTAATACATTTCTGATAAAAATGATTGAAAAATATACTTAAGTCTAAATTAAAATTTTAAAAGCATTTAAATAAATAATAAAGTATTTCAGAAAATATTTAAAGATAATTTATATATTTAAAGTTATGTCCTAAGTCAGTAAACTTTACATTTCTTTTATGTACTTATATTCATATATATGTTCTTATATATGTTATACACATATTTAACTATCTGTCTATCTATCTATCTATCTATCTATCTATCTATCTATATATATATATATATATATATATATATATATATATATATATATATATATATATATATATATATATATAAAAACTTCACTGTAAAATGAACAGATTATTTTATAATGAATAGATAAAATGCTGTTATAGTGAAAAGTTTGTCTCGAAAGGTAATATGTCCTCTTAATGAGATCATAAATAAAAAATATTTATTATGTCATTTCATGTAACATACACACTTTTAAAAAGCAAAATACACACATATATCTATAGATATATATTATATAAAGGTATATTATGTATATATATATATATATATATATATATATATATATATATATATATATATATATATATATATGAGCTAAATTAGTTTTACATAAAAATGAAAATATATATCTTTTTCATTCTCTAATTCTAAAATTTGGAATAGGGCAAAATTCTTTCAAAATTTATTGATTTTTAATACTTAGATGTTATCATGCTATAAAATAAACTAAAAACTATGTTATATAAATCACATTAATACATTTCTGATAAAAATGATTGAAAAATATACTTAAGTCTAAATTAAAATTTTAAAAGCATTTATATAAATAATAAAGTATTTCAGAAAATATTTAAAGGTAATTTATAATATTTAAAGTTATGTCATAAGTCAGTAAACTTTACATTTCTTTTATGTACTTATATTCATATATATGTTATATATATGTTCATATATATATATATATATTCATATATATGTTCTTATATATGTTATACACATATTTATCTGTCTATCTATCTATCTATCTATGTATATATATATATATATATATATAATGTATATATATAATGTATATATATATATATATGTATATATATATATATATATATATATATATATATATATATATATATATATATATATATATATATATATATATATATATATATATATATATATTTGTCTGTGTGAGTGCGTGTGTATGTATGTAGCTACGTACTTACATATTTATATATAAATTATTTTTTAAAAACATTTTATCAATCATTTTTGTCTTTTTTAAATGCGTTTTAGTTGTATTCATCTTAATTCTAATGGACAACAAAAAGTATCATTTTATTGGAAAACCCTTAAAAAATTGTACAATACAGATCGATGTTTTTACCCATTCCACACGGAAGAGGTAATTTGATTTGGTGTCTGTAGTTCCGAAGTGTTCTCCCTCGTGATTTTCTCCTGAACTGTAGGGTTAACAGTGTCAATAGTGAAAGCGTATCTTTGCTGAACTGCATTAACTTCTATCAATCATACGACTTTGGAGACACATGCTTTGGGATTTGAATGTTGTGTTTTTCAGACAGTTTCTTTATTGAATCTGGAGCAATGTGTCACATTATTTCTGAATTTGTTTCTAACTTGTAATTATTGATTTACTAAAGAAAAGTTTTAAAGGGGTATTTGGTTTCCTTTTTGTGTAAAAGGAAATAAAGAATTAGATAATGCAGCTTATTATAACGGATATATATATATATATATATATATATATATATATATGAAATTTTAATGATACTTAGTAACGTTTGGATAGTATTTACTGAAAAATTGTAACACATGTAGGTAAATCTGTATTGTAAAAAAATGTTGTAATATACATCAATGTTTTTACCAATTGCACATCAGAGAAGTAATTTTATTCAGTTTCTAGTATTTCATAGTATTTTTCCTCCTGATTATCTCTTGTATTTGGTATAAAAGTGTCAAAATTAAAAGTATGTCTTTGCTCATCTGCATAAACTTCCATCAACCGTACGACTTTGTAAACAGATATTTTGGGATTTGAATGCTGTGTTCTGGGGTAAAGTCCTCTATTGAATCTAAAACAATGTGTCCTAAACATTATTCCTAAATTTGTTTCTAACTTGTAATTATTGATGAATAAGATTAAGTTTAAAAATAGTTTAATGGAAAATAAAGGTTTAGATAAAGCAGCTTGCATAACAGAAGTATATATATATATATACTTTTAATGATACGTATTATTTGGTGAATATAATTTACCTAAAAATCGATATTGTAGCATATAGTATATATAGTACAATCTATATTCTAAGTTTATTCTTACGCTGACCCATCAGAAGACATACAGCAACAACAAACTGAAGACCAGTACTCCACTACAGCAACCACAACAGCTATAAAGCTGCTGCTGACCTACGAGAGTTCCGCCATGGTCCTATTTTAATTTTGTCAAACGCGGTAAGGAGTAAACTCTACATCCGTAAGCTCAAGACTACCAGGAATAACTGAAGGCCCAGATCACTAGGGCACCTCGGGCTCCTGACACCCGTATATACCTAAAGGAGGCATACCCCTGAGGTATATCTCATTTAGCACTTCCCAGAGGAAACGTACGGCTTGAGCTCGTGGCAGCGAATGTGAGAGACCATTACAAATTAGAGATGTAATTTGATTCCATTCTTGTAGTTCCTAGTTTTCTCCTGTAAGTTCAACACTGTCAATGCCGAATACGTAACTTTACTGAACTGCATGGACGCAAAAGGTCTTTAGCTCAAGCAGTTTCCTGAGTAGAGCTAAATGAGAGACCATCTCAAAGGTATACCTTTAAGGTATATACTGGTATCACGGGACTTAGTAGGTACCCTAGTGATCTGGGTTTTCACTTCTTGGTAGTCTCAAGCTTACCTCTGTATAGTTTGCTTCTTACCGAGTCTGACAAAATTAAAATAGTAGGTCAGCAGCAGCTTGGTAGCAGCTGTGTTTTGCTATTGTGATTGACTGGTCTTCAGTAAGCAGTTGCAGCTATATGGGCATATAGTGTGGACCAGCGTAAAACGAATTCTCTTACTGAGCTGCAGTAACGTTATCAACCAAATTTAGGGACACCTGCTTTAGGATTCGTATACTGTGCATTATAAACAGCTTGTTTATTAAATCTGGAAATATGTATTGCACTACTTCTTCTTTATATCTAACATACAAGTAACCATTCACAAGAATAGGTCAATAAAATGTATTCTAAAATGGCGATATAGTACAGCATAAGATCAAGTAATCATAAAGAATGTATAATTATAATGATTCTAGTTAGTTTTTTGTTGGAAAAACTTATACCGGAAAATTGTAAAAATGTTATAAAACACAAAAAGTTCACAAACTATTTATTAAAATTCTACGTAAGTGCGGATGATTTAAATACTAGGAGTTAAAAATGTTACGATTGCTTGTAAAGAGTAACTTGCAAGTCTTGTTTAGTAATTTTATCTTTCAGTTTTATTCATCTTATTTAATAACTGGCAGTAAAATAATTCTACTTTATGGGAACACCTTAAAAGAATCTTACCAAACATATAAATATTTTCATAGATTTTTCTCTTAGGGTTTTCTCCTGCACTGTATGATTAACAGTAACAAACAGTGATTGCATATCCTTGGCAAACTGTATTAACTTCTATCAAATAGATGACTTTGAAAACACATTTTTTGGGATGTAAATGGAGTTTTTTAGACAGTTTTATCATTTAATCTGTTACAATGAGTTTAATTATTTCTAATTTTTTTCTAAAACTTATAAGTAATAATTTATAACAGAAGATTCTGAAAGAAAATAAAAAATCCAAAGTATGTATTATTTTGTTAACCTTTTTTAATAGTTTATCAAATTACCAGAAAAGGGCAAAAAATGCTGTGTATAGAGTTTAATCGGCATCCTGAAAAACTTATATTAAAGATTAATGTTTTTACCCCTTCCACACCGGACAAGTAATTTAATTTGGTTTCTGTAGTTAGTAAGTTTACTTCCTAGTGATTTCGTACAGAACTGTTTGGATAACAGTGGCAATACAGAATACGTATCTTTACTGAACTACATTAACTTCTATCAATCATACAACTTCGGAGACACATGCTGTGGGATTTTAATGTTGTATTTTTCAGACAGTTTCTTCATTGAACCTGTACAAATGTGTTGCATTATTTCTAAATTTGTTTCTCAATTGTAAGAATTGGTTTACCCCAACATATTCTAAAAAAGTATTAGGGATATAAAAGATAAGATAATGCGACATATTATACATAAAACAAAGTATGTACGAATTTAATGAATTCTTAAATAACGATAATTTGAAATAATTCACTATTAATGGTAAAACTAAACACTTGATTATATAGATTTTACAATACTATTATTAATTTTTATGTATATCCAATATTTTTTTACACAATTAATAGTTATTTAAAAAATAATTTTCATTATCTGTCGTAAAGCATACAATCTAAACTGGATTTCCCTCTCACCTTTATTTTTAGGGGTTCATAGCATATTTTGAAATGAAATATTTAATTAAAATAGTCTATATTTGATTCAATATAATATAAAATGTTCTGCTGTGTTTTGAATAAATATTTCCTATATTATTAACCCAGGTATAACTTTATAAAATCTCTTTACTTTTGTTAAAGGAAGCTAGACATTGTAAAAACGTAAAATACATACATCAAATGAAAGTATATAGAAACCCACCTACATGCAAATAAAACTTTGAGAAACATATTTTTTATATCAAATGGAGGCTTATTATTATTTTTAATATGTAATCTTCGATGATAATAATACAAACAATATGTTTTTTATAGCATGATAAATGCTGTTATTTTATTTACACTTTTTAAGTGTTTTATTTTTTCATTTTTATATGTTAGATACCTCTTAAATTATAGACTGTAGAATAAAGTAGATACTATTCTTCAACTGGATGCAAAAGTTAATTTTCTAACAGAGATGTTTCAAAAGTTATATTGAGAAATAATGATTATATTTTCACTTGGTGTATATTTTATATATTATTATAAAACATTTACTATTTCGAATGACAGAACTAAATATTTTTTGAATTAGAATTTTATTATAGAACTTGGCAACATTTCATTTTATTAGGAAATGGTCCAAAAGAATAAGAGGGATGGTAAATAGCGGTGAAAAAGTTAGTACAAAGAAATCCACAGCGCTATGTAGGCTCGAATCAATTCTGCCGAATGATGACTGATGAATTTTTATATATATTATTAACTCTTGAGATTAACAAATAGGAGAATTTAATTTAAGCAACTTGTATAACAATATTATATTCCGTTCTACTTATGGATGAGCAGAACTTATTCATCCATTTATTAGAAAAGAAAATCTCATGAAAAGATATTTGCTATTATACGAAAATAAATTACTTTAACATGAACGTTAAGCTATTCTTTATGATTTAAGTTTATCTACTTGGTGAAAATATATTGTTCACCCCTCTACAAGTTATAGAAATTTTAATCCAAAAAAGTATTAATTAATATAGGCAATTTAAAATTCGGAGTATTACTTATATGCTTACTATAAATCTTCTGTAAAAAGATCGTACCAAGAAACATAAAATTTCTTTAAACAATTATAACAGTTTTCAAAAAGGGATAATACATATTAATGTGTTAAAATAAATAAAAACATTATAATGAAGAAAATTTTTAAGTACATGATGCCCACACAATTTGATTCTAATGTTCATTTCCACCATGTAAAATTTATTTTAAAAGATAAGAAGAAATTGTATACTTTAAATATTGCTCATAGAAACATAATAATCATCTTTAGATATGAATAAAACCCCTATGCATGTTTAATCCCTAAAGTGATCCACTTTCACTAACTATCTGTCTAGAAAAGGAAGCAAATTAGCGTATACATGACACTGAATCTAAATAGTAGGATTTACTACACTAGTAAGCTTGATTTTACTTTGATTTATTAGTTGGACCTCATTTAAAAAATTATCTCTAATAAATTACTCATAATTATTAAAATGAGGTTTTAATTTCATCTCTATTTAATATATGCATATATATATATATATATATATATATATATATATATATATATATATATATATATATATATATATATATATATATATATATATATATATATATATATATATATATATACATATATATATACATATATATATACATATATATATATATATATATATATATATATATATATATATATATATATATATATATATATATATATATATATATATATATATATATATATATATATATATATATATACATATATATATATATATATATATACATATATATATATATACACACATATATATATATATATATATATATATCCACATATATATGTGTTCATGTGGTAGAATGCACATATGGGTGGGTGGATGGAAAAATATATCAATTTTTATGCGGTCTTTTTAAAAATATTTTTTTTTATTTCTATGCAATAATTTCAAATATCAGCATTACGTTTAGAGGTTTCTATATCTCACAATCACGCTATATGGAAAGAAAAAAATATATTTCTACATGTTGCACATTTAAAGAAAATAAAAGAATTTAATTAGATCCCATATTCAGATTCAACCTTATTACACCCAGTCATTCAGTATTATTCAAAATATTATGCCTACCATTTCCAGATCCCTGGCAATGAAGCTGTTAATATTTTACCCTTGTCATGAATTACGCGACCTTTCTCTTCAAACATCTTTGTCACCTGACCTCTTTCTTAGAGAGAAAGTAATTTGATCGCTTGGTAGATTTGTTGGGGGCACTTCGTTTCTGATCTCTGAACAAAATGGGGATTTTGTCAATGTCAACACAGAATGTATATGTTTCGCTTATTTTCTTTGCATAAAGTTCCTCCTGTCATTTGAGAAATTCCACTTTTTCAAAACGATAATATGTCTCTATAGGAATCACAATTTCTTCACATTATAATTTATTACCTTCCTTTTCTGAATCTCTGACAATTAATCTGTTAATTTTGCACCATTGTCGGGAATTAAGCGACCTTTCTCGTCAAAAAATAACACATTTTTGTCATCTTTCCCAGAAAGAAAGTAATTTTATCTTTTTGTAGATTTGTTGGGGAAGGGGGGGGGGACTTCGTTTATGTTTTCTGAGAAAAATGCGTATTATGTCAGTATTAACACAGTATGCGTATGTGATTCTTTTTTTTTCTTTTACGTAATAGCATCTGTCATTTGAAACACACTACTTATTCTTAGAAACGATAATACTTCTTTATACTTTTTTCTTTCACTTTCTAAGTAAATGTTATGTAAGAATGCATAGAAAAACATTTTAAAGTATCTTTATCTCAAAAACTGCATTATTCTGTAAAAGAACAATGTTACAGACTACATTTTTCACATTGAAGCAGAATAAAAGCAGAATTAATTATATTCCAAATTCCCTCTAGTGCTTGTTATACTCAGTCAAGCAGTAATAGTCAAACTATTAAACCTTCCATTTTTCAAATCCTGACAATGAAGCTGTTAATTTTGCACTCTTGTCATGAATTACGCTACCTTTCTCTTCCAACAGTGTCACGTCTTTGTCACCTGACCTCTTTCTTAGCGAGAAAGTAATTTGATCTCTTCGTAGATTTGTTGGAGGCACTTCATTTCTGATCTCTGAACTAAATGACGATTTGCGAATTTCAATAGCGCATGCATACGTTTTCTTTTCGTTGACTTGAATTAAATTGCATCTTTCAGTTGAATACAAGCTTCTGACTTTTAGAAATAATAGTATTTCTATATATATTCTGCTCAACTTCTTCACACTTTAGTTTATAAATCGTGTTACGTACTGTACAATGAAATTGAATAAAAGCAAATTAGTTATATTCTACACTCACTCTTTAATCCGGTGAGTGAGTAATAGTCATAATATTAAACCTTTTATCTTCAGAATCTTGACAATGAAGCTTTTAATTTTGCACCGTTGTTAAAAATTACGCGACCTTTTTCTTCAAACACTGACATATCTTTTTCACTTGACCTTTATTCCAGAGAAAAAGTAACTTGATCCCTAGGTGGAATTGTTGAGGGCACTCTGTCTCTGATCTGCGAACAAAATGGAGATTTTATCAGTGTCAACACAGCATACATATGTTTCACTTCTTTTGCTTGCATTAAATTGAATCTGTCATTTGAGAACAGACTACTCATTTTTAAAAATCCTATAATATCTCTAGACAGCATGAATGCATTTTCACTTAGTTTTATTTAAAAGAATTTTCAATAAAGTTACAAGTAACTGTGAAAAATCAATTTAATATCTATCTATTTTTTTGTTATGTCGTATACACTAGGAGGGCAAACTTAGTGCTCCCCAATTGCCAAAGAATTGTGTGCTGCCTCTTGCTCTCTCGCAAAATAGGAATATTTTACATTTGAACAGTCATTTTTAAAGAAGGTATAACATATATTTTTCATTGATTGCACAAATAATATATTGATTAAAAATTTTAATATCTCATTTACAACAAATATAGCCTTATTAATTATACGTTTAGATAATTTGTTTTTTCCATTAGAGTCATACTGAAATCACATCGACGTATATTAAGTCTCGTTGTTAGAATTAATAGATACAATCAACCAAAATTGTAATAAATCATAAATTATTTCTCTTTTATTAAAAGTAAGCGTTAGAGATATAAAATTAATGTGTATGTTGTTTCGTATATTACTGCTATAAGTTTTTTAATTTAAATATGTTTTATTCAATATTTGCATGTTGTGTAAACAGTTTTATGTAGAAGTAAAAGTATAATTTTCCCCCTTTCCCCCCAAACCGTTTCTGTGAAATAAGTGTGGATCGTGGTCTATGTACAATCAAACGAAGTGACCATTGAAGAGGTTGAAAGGTTGGATGCCTTGGCACATAGGTTATCCCCTATATAATAATAGTCTAAGTTATATGTCCTCGAATTTATGAAGCGGTTGGACCTGGAATGAATAGGGGATCCATATTGGATTCTTGATGAGATAGGGTTAGCAAAATTCAAGGCAAATCTTTAAAACGTTCGAAGTCCAACTTTTCGAGCGTTTAATGCCATTATTTCAAGTTATATTTTCCCCAGTTAAGAACAGACTATTAAGTTATTAAGTTTATCACAAAATAAATAGGTAAAATAACATTTTTTCTAGCATTATTTTCTAGCATTATCATTTCTTTAACCATCTCATTTATGGATTTCTTTTTTAAAATTATTTAAATATCGTCTGCATTATTTTGGTACGTCTTATCACTGAACTTAGATGTTACTTAAATACTTTTCTTTTATATTTGGCATAAATAATAGATTAAGTACATATGTGATAATTTTAAATTTAGTCATAGATTATTTTTATTGTAATGAAAATTTTATCACTGATAATAACAACTTCTTTTCCTAAAAGTCTATGAGTCTATTTCACACACTAATAAATATCTAACGTTTAATTTATATATCTTTGAAAATTAAGAAGTTTGATTGTGTGTTTGTTTTTTATTCATAACCACACAGTTTGACTAAATGAATTCAAGTTGATTCTAAACGGCAATCACAGTATCGATAGATTTTAGAGGAGTATGAAGATAAACAAATTATTGAGCGTATACCAGATAATTCTTATCCAAAAAACAAACCATTTTATTAACTACCTCATAGGGTACTTGACAATTCTGGAAAATTAAAAATTTTACTAATCCCGTCATATGACGGGCTATATGCTACTTTTTAAATAATTATAATTAAAAATAGAGATTATTTATCATGTCTATAAGAAAACCAAGGCTGTCAGTCTCATTCCTTTCATTCATTCAGATTTTCCTCATTTTACTTTATAATTGTTTTAAAGATTAAAATTGTAATCAGGGATTCAATTTTTTAACCCCTTAAAGCACGAATTTTTTTAGGAAAATCTGACAAAAAAAATTATTTGCATTAAGACAGAAAAAGAATATATAAGTATAGTGTAAGTTATTTTTTGCAATTTTATTTCTGGGTGGTGACTAGAGAGCGAGAAAGGGGGTAAAAGTTATAAAAAATTGCTACACAAACAAAGTGTAAACGATTTGATTGCATATTTATTTTGAATTTTGCCCGTGTCAGACACGGGCAAGTGCGTTAAGGGGTTCATTTTTAAAACTCAATGAATTGTTTTTAACGGAAAACTCAAATGAAAGTATAATTTCATTCTCGATAGTTTCATATTTATATTTTACTCAAAGAGTTAAAAAAATTAAGGGTAAGAGTTCAACATATATTCATAGGAAAATATTATATCTTTCACCGATCGAAATCTGAAGTCCAAACCTATTTTAAGTGATCATACAAACCACAAAAGTCACCAAAAAAGAGGAAAAGTAAAACACAAAAAGAGAATAAATGGAAAATATAATTGTTTCCTTTCTTTTCCCATGGAAAGAAAAACCACTAATAATTGTCCAAAGAACTTCAGCCAAGGCTTTTATGACCCTAGCTTAAATCATTGCATGGTCGTTTACCATCCCATATTTCTTATGGTTTGCCTCACTATTACCGACCTACGCAACTTCTTAATACATAATTATACGTTTGAACCTTGTAACATTACGCACGGGTCAGAAGGGAGAAGAGGTAATGTAGTTCCAGTACTTACACTGGCGCCTGCTACTAAATTTCAAACGATGTAAAACAAACGTGCTGGAGGCACCTAGTCTCTCGTTTAAAACACTAATATTTAATTGCTGGGATTTAATTGTATTTTTGAGATTAAAGCATACTAATTTATTCAAATATTTTAATTTGATACCCTGATTAATCAATGAATTTTCTAAACAAAATATTATTTTAACGTAATAAATTATTTTCTTTTTTTTCTTCTTTTTTTGTGTGTTAACAGTCGAAGTGAAAGTGTATAATTTAGATTGCAGCTATAGAGATTGCAGATAGTTGAGAGAGTAGGTTTTTTTTTTATTTGTGAGTAATATGTGTTGGTAGATACCAAACTGGAAATATGAAAATTTTTGTATAATTGCAATGAATTATAAATTAATAAAAGTTAAAAAATAATGTTCTCAAAGAATTGTTAATCGTTATTTCGTCGAAAATTTAAGCTTAGTTTCTTGAAAAATATGGAGATTTAGTGACTTGAAATTTTGTACATGAATATGAGGCCTTATAATGTGTCAATTACCTATTTAATAATCTCAGTTCTTTATTAAAGATCTTTTTATACACGTATAGTTGCTTTTTTGAAACATTGAAATACGGAAAATCTAAGTTACTAGAAATCTAGAAGTATTAATTGATTCTAGTTATATAATATGATTTGGTTTGATTTTGAAAGCTATAATCTATTTTTCACTGCATGAGATAATAATATAGAGAAGAAGATTTAACATAAAATTGGGCAAGATATAACAACTTTGTAGAAAATGCAGCTCTCATTTTATACCTCTTAGCTATGAGTACAAACGTGGCTCAAGGATTTGCTACTTATTTAATAGAATAGTAGTACTGACTTAGAAATTAGATTTCAACTGTTGTAGAAACGTGCTAAAGTGTTCACGCGTTGATTCAGTTTTTTTGCCGTAAATATAATTAAACTGCCTTTTTAAACGACAACGTTTCGCACTAGATGTAAGACTTGTTTTGCAAGTTCTGTTACTAAGTGAGTTCAAAGTCGAAACATCTACGGATTTTTTTTAAGATTCTATTTTGTTTTCTTGTATTTTTTTTCATATTATGAGATGTTTGAATTGAAATTAGGCAACTTTAAAGTTCTCTATAAAAAAACAAGTTTTATTTCAGGACTTTAAAGAATGTTTTTACTAATTCAAATGAATAAGACAAAAAATGCTATGCATGAGATAAAAACACCGAAAGTATGTCAGTGAATGCTAATGAAGCCAATTAAATTGGTAGCATCAGTACAGTCTTAGGTATTTTAAGATTATGGTATGATATTAAAATGTAGCATTACAATATTCAAATATATGTCCAGTCATTGTACTACTTCATTTATTAGACAAGCGTTCTAGAAAAAAGGAATGAAAATCCTGAATCCAATGTGATAAGATATTCATATTAAATTTAACTTAATGTAAAGCAATACAAATATTTGAAAATATATCATTTTGTTTAAAGAAAATTAAACAATTTATTAATCATAAAGCTTGTCAGATTTTAAGTTTCTTTGAAGCCAAGTGAATAAATATATATTTATAAGCCTGCAATCTAAAATCTAGAAAAATATGAATATTACGTTTTGAAAAAAGTCTAAGAATTATACATCATATTGCAAATGAAAACCATATGAACATTTAAACATTTCAGCCATTATTCTTTAGAGACCATGATATTCCATTAGTAGTTGAGTCAAAAATTTCTTATGTGTCGTCCGAAGAGATTATTATTTTATAAATTTTACCATATCATATGATAAAAATTAGTTTTCTTGTATAAAAGAAAATCTAAAAGATGTTGGTGATTATTAGAATGTTTTGAAAATATAAAGAAAAATTGACTGGGAGAATGCTATTTACATCGTCAAAAATCTACGAGATACTTAAAAAATAAATTAAATAAGATTTGAATATAGAATATTTTCATAAAAATATAAAATCTATTTCACAATTTCACAGCTTCATATAGTATTTTTTTAAAAATGAAGTATGATTTAAATTTATGTGATATAGTGTGTTATATGACATCTTTAAGACAGTTTTTGTTCCTATGTTTTATTCCTTCTGACATGATTTTCGAAATCGCTAATAAGATAAAATAGAAATGGAATTTCAATCTAAATTTACCTTTATAATACTGGGAATTTCAATCTAAATTTACCTTTTTAATACTGGGAATTTTCAATCTAAATTTCTTTTCGATAACAAATGGCTTAAACTTCACAGATAAATTATTCCGGTTATACCTTGTGCGATTTTGTGGGCTTTCAGGATTTCGGATAAAACATTACCAAACGTCATTTACGAATTAGAAAATGAGCTCAGCAAGTTTCCAAAATCTAATTAAAGTTTCTACTTTTTTATCTCATTGCCTCGGAAAAATTTGAGACTTTGAAATTATAATTTTATGTCAATATTCTTTAAAGTGAATAATTGAGTTAATATTTTTTATACTTGTTTTTTTATTTTGTTTAGTTCGGATTGCATTTAAACGCTTTTGAAATTAACTGATAAATGGATTAGTAAAATAGATTGTATCAAAGTTAAAATCTAGATAGACTACAAGAAATCATGCAGTTTGATATGGTTCATTTTATCCGGGGGTTATAAGAGAAAACTGTTATGAAATATTTATCTCTTTCTTATCTGCAGGTTGAAATGAACCTGTATAGTTTCCTGAATTCAGATTATTTATTCAGGTAATTGAAGATAAATGTATTATCATACTTACAGGTTGTATCAAAGTTAAAATCTAGATAGACTACAAGAAACCATGCAGTTTGATCTGGTTCATTTTATCCGGGGGCTGTGAAAGAAAACTATTATGAAATACTTATCTCTTTGGTATCTGCAGTTTGAAATCAACCTGTATAGATAAGCTGAATTCGGATTAATTATTCCGGTATTTGTAGATAAATGGATTATCATACATACAGAACCATAAAGTATTAAAGTTAAAATCTAGGAAGATTACTACACACAGAGTAAGTTACCAAGTTCATTTTATTCTGAACAAAAAGATGATTTAATCTGCATATTTTTTAAATAAATGAATTGATATGTAGCTGATTTTGTATTACATTTAAAATGAAGATAGGAAATCAACCACAATATAGTCGGATCCTTAGATTTCTTTCTGGTGTTGCAATAAAAAAGAATTATGACAGATGTATTTTGTTAGCAAATCCTGTATTTTATTTTCCGTGATCAGAAACATTTTCTGCTTTTTTATTTCCTTTCATGCTTTAGAGTGATAAACACATAGATGTAGTACTGTATGAAATACTAATTATCAGTCATGTATTGTTGAAATTGTAATGGTTTTAAGTGCAAAGATTTGTTCATTATATTTGATTAATAAAAGTGTTAATTCAACAAAAAATCTACTAAAAAGGAAGAAATACAGAAGAAATATGGTATCTAGGATAAATTCCTTAGTCTAAATAAGCAGAACATTTCATACTTACGAGGAAAATGTGTCAATAAAAACACTACTAATTCAAGAATAAGATTGTTTGATACCATAAATTTAATTGAATGATATTCGTATCATTTACCTCACAATCATACGTAAATATTTTATTGCCTGGACTTTTCTTGAAAAGTTCAAATCACTATCCATAAAGGATGGACATGTTCAAAATTATTTGACAGTTCATCCGGTAGAGGTCTTGGGGGCTATTCAAATGCATGCTCGAATAGCTTCTCTCTTGAAACGTGTTGATGCATAGATCCATCAAAGATGTCGACGGCTGCTGAGGAATAGAAACTGATGATCTGTCATGAAACGTTATCCATGGACCTAAAATGGGATCCTTAGTCCTTAGAGATGTTTCATTTGATTCTGCCTTATAGATATTTTACAGTCTTCGAAATAGGTATTTGCCTTAAGATAATTTACAGTGCAATGGATCATCTTAAGATTCTTTCTTGGTAATATATGTCGAAACTGAGAACATAACCATTAAATACATCTTCGTATATGTGACAAAAAAATTCTTTCTACGATAGTATTGTAAAACACTTTATATGTTTAAATATTTTATAAACTAAAAACAAATGTTAAAACATGAAAATATTATTTAAGAATTACCATTGACCATTGTTAAAAAAACTCTTATTGTATAACTAGTATTTCAAATCAAGCAATTTTTGTAAATAGCATAGCATGAATATTTACGACAGAAATATCGAAGCATTTAATAATTTTACATTACTTATCTTCCTATTGTTGATTGATAAAAAATTTCGAGTATCTGTAACACCAACTGTATTATGTGGGCAACTGTAACACCAGTTGCATTATTTTGGCTTTGTAATAATACTTTTTATTATAAATCTCAAATGCAATGCAATCAAATGCTGAGAAAGTGATATCTAAAGCATTAATAAAAAATCTATTAACACATTAATTTCTTCTAATGAAATTCATAATCATTCAAAAGTTCTAATCATACGAACAATTCGATTATACGAACAACGAATAATTCAAAATAATCTTATTTTATAAATTTTCTATTTCTGTAAATTTGAATATATGAAAAGAAAATTTTAATATAAAAACAAAATTCAACTTTAATAAAACTTAAAATCAATATAATTCAAATTAATACAAAATATGTGTTTGATATTCAACTTTATATTTTATCTTGTCTAAAAAATTGCTTTTTTGGTACTTACCTAAAACTTTAAAGGTTAGCTTTATATAATGACCATTGAAAGCAAAGTTTCAAGGATTTCATGGCGGTCTTTTCACCTTTATCTGCAAGTTCTCTTCAAGTAGAAGTGGAAAACAAACTTTGGAGCACCAATCGTAGCTAATGCAAAGATTAGCTTAAAGAGGTCACTAGCTTTCAAGTGCCCCAAGGAATTACAAAGACTTCTCCAGCAGTTTAACTTCTTTAAAGTTAGATCTACTATTGTCTGACGAAAAAATATATAATTTTCTTTTGTTCTGACACTCTACACAGACAGTCTAGTTTTCTGTTAAGCATGTATAAAGTAATAAATTTTAAATATGTGGAATAACATATTCCCCATACAATCATCTAATATTACAGTTCCATTTATTTTCTTACTAGATATACCCAAGAAACATTATAGTCAGAATCCATTAGTTTCATTCCCCTTCAGTTTTTTTTTTTTTTTTTAGTTTTATGAATGTAACAGTAGTGGTATTAATAAAAACACATAGATATTTTTGAATAAAAATCGAAAGAAAAAATATTTTCTATCAAATATAAATTTATACCTTCCTCCTTTTTAGGTTATATAAATATATATATATATATATATATATATATATATATATATATATATATATATAATTCTAATAATAAGCTGTAAAATAGTGTCTATAATCAAGGGCAAGTAAATTTGAACTAATATCAATGTTAAGTACAAAAGCTAGTTTTATTTCGAGAGTCAATGTATGAACTACAGTTTATAATTTCAATATGCAATGAAAGTTGTATAAAATATTGTGTTTAGAGTACTTGAAATATTGTGTAATTAATTACAATTTTCTACGGAAAGAAGTTAACAAAATCATTATAAAGCTATTAGTCAGTATTTTTTAGATTAGTTTTTAAAAACCATTATATCAAATATCACTCTTCCAAAGTTTTTGTAATTTGTAAAAAAAAAAAAAAAAAAAAAAAAAAAAAAAAAAAAAAAAAAAAAAAAAAAAAAAAAAAAAAAAAATTGATTTTTGTAAATTACGCATGACTGTAACTCTTGCTTATTATCTTTTATTTTGGTAACTACAAAAGATAAATTTCAGTTGATACGAGAGTAAAGATAGAGTTTATATTAAAATATTAAAGGAAAAGTATAACAGAATTTTACCTTTAATCTGTTTTTTCTCAAAACTATTATTTCGAACCCTGTGTGCAACATTACTTCAAATCTAAGAAGTATAGACTATTAAAATTTTGGATATTTTTGCATATAGTAATGTAGCATAATCTTCACCTATGTTTAAGTAAATGCTTTGATTATTTTAATTTTTTTATATTTTTTAATTTTTTTTTCTTTTTTAATACAATATGCTAAGATATATTTTTATGTAAATCGCACTACATATTTTTAATGCGGGTTATAGAGTAACCATCAAGGAAGCATAATTTAAAATTTACGTGCTTGTATGCAACAGTTCTTTTTTGAATGGGTGCACAGTGCATACATAAGAAAATAGCAGTATTTTAAACACAACTTATTTTGTATATAAAACATTTTTACTACACATTCATTTATTTCTATTTTTACATAATGGTTAAAAAAGTTTGGTATTATTCATCCTGATAAACTTAAAAAATCATTGAGTTTTTAAAGGGGATTCCAATCGTCCCCCTCCTTTAAACTTAACTCTTGTAAATGTAACGGAAAATAATGGAACTATTAATTTGTATGTACTTTTTTTCCTTTAAAAAGTCATTGTTATCATTCATCATGAATTTTCTATTTTTCTGTATTATATATTCGGGAGTTAATAATAATAAGTAGGATTTACAGTAGTGCGTAATTTACAAAAATGTCGTATTAAATTTTCCTTTTGAAGTCGTATGGAAGTTTGACTTTTCCATGAAATGATTTCGATTCGTTGTTTCTAGATATATGTTTGTACTTAAAGCCTTTTTGATAAACTTAAAAAAATCATTGAGCTTTTAAAGGGGATTCCAATCTTTCCCCTCCCTTTAAACTTAACTCTTGTAAATGTAACGGAAAATAATGGAACTATTAATTTGTATGTACTTTTTTTCCTTTAAAAAGTCATTGTTATCATTCATCATGAATTTTCTATTTTTCTGTATTATATATTCGGGAGTTAATAATAATAAGTAGGATTTACAGTAGTGCGTAATTTACAAAAATGTCGTATTAAATTTTCCTTTTGAAGTCGTATGGAAGTTTGACTTTTCCATGAAATGATTTCGATTCGTTGTTTCTAGATATATGTTTGCACTTAAAGCCTTTTTGAATTGAACGTGTTTATTTCCTGGTATAAAGTCTTAAATGTAAATATCCGGTATTTTTTATGGTCTTGGTAATCTTAATTCACCCACCAACGTAAGTAAAGAATAAAAAAACAACTATAATTATCCTCAATATTTACGTATTATTTTCTTTATTTATTAGTTAATTCCTTTTTTTGTATGTGTCGTGAGCCTTTATTATCAACTTAAATTTTGATACCGAAAGGCCTTATCTGTAATCCTTAATGCAGAGGCCGATGCTTCAGTATCGCTGTTAAGCGTTTTAAAGACGGTTATTATATACTTTTTCTTTTTCCTTGATGCTGTAATTAAAATTATAGAGCCTCTGATGTTTCATAAGGAGTCTTCTTGTCCCTTTCTCTTTGTCATATATATGTCTCTTCTACACATGCCATATTGCAGCCTTCATTTATTATAGGTGCAGCTTTAATGTCGCGAGTCTCAAAGAATCTATTATCATTACAAATGAGACCAAGTTCTTGTCATGTGTGTCGTGTTTATTTCCTATATCAGCAGTTGGAGTAGGAGGCCTCTTTTAAGGGATATCTACCTGCCGCATTAGCATTAGCTTTTCTTCACTCATTAGAAGGATGTATTTAAAATAAAGCCATTACGAATCAGCAAACTTAACAAGTATTTCACGGAAGCTTAATTAGGAGGCTGCATCATTTTTTTAATATGGCAGATTCTTCTTTTTAACTTATTTAATAAATTCAAAAAATTTAAATGAGTATTTTAACCCTATACTGCTACTAAACATTATTTTGATTTTCCACCTATATATATATATATATATATATATATATATATATATATATATATATATATATATATATATATATATATATATATATATATATATATATATATATATATATATATATATATATATATATATATATATATATATATATATATATATATATATATATATATATATAATATATATATATATATATATATATAATTCTAATAATAAGCTGTAAAATAGTGTCTATAATCAAGTTCAAGTAAATTTGAACTAATATCAAAGTTAAGTACAAAAGCAGGTTTTATTTCGAAAGTCAATGTATGAACTACAGTTTATAATTTCAATATACAATGAAATTTGTAAAAAAAAATTGTGTTTAGACTACTTAAAATATTATGTAATTAATTACAATTTTCTACGGAAAGAAGTTAACAAAATGATTATAAAGCTATTAGTCAGTATTTTTAGATTAGTTTTTAAAAACCAGTCAAATATCACTCTTCCAAAATTTTTGTAATTTGTAAAAAAAAATTGATTTTTGTAAATTACGCATGACTGTAACTCTTGCTTATTATCTTTTATTTTTATAACTACAAAGAATAACCTGTAAAAACACATAAAGTTGATACGTGAGTAAAGATAGAGTTTATATTAAAATATTAAAGGAAAAGTATAACAGAATTTTACTTTTAATCTGTTTTTTCTCAAAACTATTATTTCGAACCCTGTGTGCAACATTACTTCAAATCTAATAAGTATAGACTATTAAAATTTTGGATATTTTTGCATATAAGAATGTAGCATAATCTTCACCTATGTTTAAGTAAATGCTTTTATTATTTTAATTTTTTTATACTTTTTTTAATTTTTTTTTCTTTTTCAATACAATATGATTGAGATTAATCATGGCTATTTCTTTTTAAATTAAACCTTTCCGGTATAATTTTCTTTCTGTTTTAAGAAACTTCATTTGACTTCATGTGATTCTTTTAAACTAATTTCATGGTGCTGCCTATTAATTAAATAATTTTTAAGATTTTTTTCTACACATAATATTTACAAAAACATGAAGCTTTACCGATGTTTAATATTTACCAATATCCTAAAACATTTCATAGGAATATTAAATTTATTAGGAATTTATGAATATTAATGCACATGAACTGTTGCATAGGGAATATATAATTTTCTTTTTTAAATAAAGCCAATAAGTGAAGTAAAATTTAAAATTAAAAAAAAACCAAACTGCATAATTTTTTATATTTTAAAGAAAGTGCTACGTAATACATTTAAGTAAAACATTATTTAAAAAACACACAGATATCTACTGAGATTTGACATGAATGCTGGACAGTTGTCATGATTACATGAAGCTTTACCAATGTTTAATATTTACCAATATCCTAAAACATATTTTATATCAATATTAAAATATTAGAAATTTACGAATATTAATGCATATGAACTGCTGCATAGGGAATATATAATTTTCTTTTTTAAATAAAGCCACTGAGTGAAGTAAAATTTTAAATTTTACAAAAAACCAAACTGCGTTTTTTTACATTTTAAAGAAACTGCTAAGTAATTCATTTAAGTAAAACAATATTTAAAAAATCCACTGAAAGTAAATGAGATTTTATATGAATGCAGGACAGTTTTCAAGAAAGGAAACTTAGGTCCTTGATGCCGAGAAAAATGTATATTGAAATTCTACATATAAAAAAACACATGTTATATTTCATTCTGGAGTATTTGATTGTTTAAACACATGTATACGTCATCACAATATAATTAGAAAGCAAAATATGTTGAATTACATTTTGATTAATGCATGAGTTAAATATCAGAAAAAATTATAAGACATAAATAATAAAGTATTAATTAATAACGCAGAAAATAAGCTATACATTGCCACATTTCGTTTTAGGACGGAGGTACTATGTATTATTTTATACGTACTTGACTTATTAATTTCATGTTATCCTTTCGAATTAAATCATTATTTAAACAGATAGATTTAAGAATATCTTTCAGTATATTTTCTTGTCTTTTAATTAAATTATTAATAAATCAGGTTGCATTAATAATGTCAGCAACATTTGTTAGTACATTACTGTCTTCAAAAGTTGTAGAATTTCATCCTCATTCTTGAAATGTTATTTCTGCGATGTTTATCTCAGAAATTTTAGCACGTGAATTGCACGTGAATAGTCAAGTCACATCTACGTACTCAGATAATCCTCCTAATTCTTCTGGAAGTAGATCGAATTCATCACTAAATTCATTATTCAAGCAAAGAGTCAGCAATTGAAAAAATCCACAATTTGTATAAATCAAAAAGGGTAAGAAATTGCTTCTACAGAAATGTCATTAGGCCAATAAATAGGTAAATGAAAGTTAGTGTAAGAATAGCTTATGTGGAAAAGTTAATGCACAAAATGTTTCTGTGAAATATCGAATGTGAGTTTTCAGATAGAGAGAAAAAATATCTGTTGAATTGCATTGTTGTAAATCCTTGATTTCTAGAAAAGTTTTATATCAATGAAAATTCATGATTAACAAAGTCATGATATCTATAGTTATCTATATGCATACATACTTATATGCATGAATGGGTATTTTCAATATGTATAGATCCATATATAGATGAAAATAGATGTGCATGTGTAAATTAGTCAAAATATGCTAATTGTATCTATACATAAACATGTATACTCGGAGAATACTGGTTGCTTCAATTAGTATATTAAAAAAAAGTAATATGTTTTGTTCAACAAAGCTAGCTGGTAGCTATAGTCGATTATCTTTACTTTTTATTTCGTACATCGTGCTTCTTAGAGCGCAATCTTTCTACATTTTCTATCTCTCTAAAACCTAAATTTTTGCACTGGAGAATTTTTATTTATAGTTTATAAAAAAACCATTGTTTTCAATTTTTAAGTTTAAAAAATCTTGAATTTTATTTAACAGTTAGTTTCTACACGTATATTATAAATATTGTAAACTTGTACAAAGAAAAAACTCTTTCAGATCAATGTCGAAGATTTAAGCAAAATACGTTCTTTGATGCTTAGTTTTAATCTCCACTAGGATTAAATATACACAGGAGACTTTGATGTAAAACAGATTTTTACGAACTTAAAGAAAACCTTTTAAGCATTACCTTCAGTAATGGTGAGCAGTGATTTTTTTTTATAGTCTTTAAAATTTTCCCAAATATTTTCTCCATTACCAAAAAATGTATGAATACCTGTGTGTGCACTATCTGTTTATTAATCGATTAACTCTTGGAGACTATTGTTCAATTTTTTAATAAAAGTGCACAAATGATCGTTCTAGATATTCTATTACTAAAACTATGAGCCTGAATTTCCTTAGCGCCAGTCTCACCAAAGTCGATTAATGCTAACCGCGATTAATACATGGCGCCAATCAATGGTAGGAGTGAATTATCCATTTAAACAGAGATTAATCATGGTTAGCATTAAAAGTCTTTAGTGAGACCGGCCCTTACACTTTTTAGTGAAGATTCCTTCATGAAAACACTTGGAGGACAATATGGAATTTTAAAAAGAAAATTAAAATTTGGTGAAACTTGTCCCAAAACATTTGGAATTGATCTATAAATTTCGCAAAGTATTAACGTTTGTATGTCTATTTGTTTTAAGGTTTTTCTTGAAAATAAATGTTTATTTAATATCGCTGAAACATTTGTTTACTATATGCACAGAATTTGATCCTAATTTTGTGAATCTTTCATATGTTTAAATAAAAATATTTAGAATAACTTTTACAATAATTTGAATTGAACAACACAAATATTTTGTAAGATATGAGCTATGAAATAAATAACTTTGAGCTACCCATTAGCAGACAT
>CM063502.1:77806508-77824008 GCA_032207245.1 Pardosa pseudoannulata | reverse complement strand
ATATAGATATATATATAAATTACATACAGATATATATATATATATATATATATATATATATATATATATATATATATATATATATATATATATAATATAAATATATATATATATATATATATATATATATATATATATATATATATATATATATATATATATATATATATATATATATATATATATATATACAGCTTCTGAACAGTCTTAGATCACTACAAATTATTAGGATTACCCTTTATTTTATCTTCGATTCTTAACTTAGGTAAAATAAAAATAACAATATTTTAATTAATCAAGATTGTTCTTCCTTTTTGTTTTGTTAGATGTTAACAGATTCTGACGGAGATTAAATTTCAGGTTACGAAATCATTTTTTCTAATGATAGTAGGGTTTCAAATGAACTCCCCTTGAATAGAAAATAACCAATATCTTAGACAAATTTGACCTTACTTTGAGTACAATGCAGTAGGGCGGACATGAACATCACTTATACCACTATTTTTATGCATTGTTGGAAAGTCTTACATTGTTGAACCTGTTTTAGTAACGTAAAAATATAAGATTTATAAGTCAAATAAATCTTTTTCCGATTTATAAATCTGACCTGACTGATTTGTTTTAAATTAACTCATTATCAAGGGAAACAATTTTCATATTTAAAAGCAAATATGAGAACAAATAATTAAGCATCAAATGAGAATAAATTACTATGAAAATACCTGTTTTGTTAAATACAGTCTGTTTTTAAAAACTTTTTAATGTTTTGAATTATCTAATTTCTACAGCATACTAAAAGAAATATTTCTTACCCTTTTCACACGTTCTTTCAATTTCTATGCCTATGTCAACAGTCCTCTCCCTTGATAGTTAAACAAAAGAAAAAAATTCCACTGATTTTGGAGTCCCGGTAATATTTGATTTATTTACTCAATTTTGACGTACATCACGATACACATTCTGAGTACATCACGATAGGTTTGGTTTGGTTTGGAGCGTTGCGGTTTACTTTTTGCAACACGAGGGTTAATGAGACCGGAACCTACTGCTTAAAACCTATTCCGAACGAACATCCATGCCATAGTGGGATTTGATCCCATGAACTCCGGCTCCGTAGGTCAGCACCTTAACCCAGCACCCATCGTTCAGCTACAGGAAGATAGGAGGGTGACAAACGTTAAATCTACATCATTGTATCAATTTTTGGAGAGGGCTACATCACTGAATATTTTGTATTGGTATAAAAATTATCATATTTCTCTAACACTTAAGGAAAAAATGGCAAATCTTTTGTAGGTTACCTGATCAAATCTACTTGTAATGAACCTATAACGAAGGGAAAATTTTCTCATTTTCAACAACAAATATGAGAACAAATAGATAGCTTTCAAACAGTAATAAATAGTTATGAAAACCAATTTTTTGTTAAAAACAGTCATACTTCGTTCATTCAAATTTCAAGGTGAGTTTATAGTATTTCAATAAATTAGAAATAAGTTCTTGGAATACCATGTTGATTTCATTCGAGAACATTAATTTTAAAACCAAGACGCGTAAGAAAAGTTTTACAGCTTTACATGAATTCCTAGATTTCATACTAACTGCGTATTCCAGGCTTACAATGAGACGTCAGATAACATAGCTATACTTGGAAAGTCCTTTGGAGAACTTTCTGATTCATTTTACACATTCTGTAACTTTTAAAACTATTGCTGAAGATCCTACATCCGGGAAAAGATCATCAATATATCTTTTAACAGAGAAACTTCTATAAATTTAAATTACCCTAACACTCTTTTCGTCTCAATTCATTAAACATTTTGAAAATTGAATTATGTGGAAATTCATGAAGAAATTCTTCATTATGTATTATCTAAAAATTCGACTTACTTAAGTTTGACTGTATATGTGGATTTTGTTTGATTTAATGCATGTGCATGAATAATTTAAAACTGTTCACTAAGAACGTATCTTGCATTTCTGATTAACAATTTGCAGAATAAGTATATTTTTTATATTAATAATATTTATGGTTTAATATTTTTCTTAGTTTCATTTAGTAGAACTGTTATTTTATATTCATTATTTGTTACAACAGTCTAACAATTGGTGATTGTCATACATGAAGAATCTAATAATATATATCTAGATATTAGTTTATAAAACTCTCACTATGTATCAATATATACTTAAGCATTCTATCCAAATAATGATAAGATACTAGAGCCTTCTTTTAGATATTCGAACATTTATTACTTTGGTTTCCATAAACCTCGGCAAAATAAATGTTGGCAAATATAAGGTATGTTTTTTCTTCATTCCGTACTAGAGTATTTTCTGGAAATATGTAAAGATAAGATTACTTGTCCAAATGCAATAAAACGTAATGACAAGGTATTGTCTTACATTAGTCAGCTGATTGTTGTTAGTGATACTTGAATGCTTAGAACACTAAACACTGTATTAAGAAAATTTTTATTTTTATTGAGTATCAAATATCAACTTTGAAGTAAATTTGGTTAGTAAATTCACCTATTTTGTGAAAATATAAGATACTATCATAGTCCAGAAATGAATAAAATGATAAGAAAATAAATTTAACGATTAGAAGTATTTACTTTTACTTTGCAATATTTTTTCTGCTGTCTCAGAACATTTTACCATATAGGGAATGTATATGTTAACTAAAACTAACATACCAACTACCCTCAAATTAACAACTGTTCAATATGGTTGTTGTCCCAGGAAAGTAGGAAAATAGAAATTATTTCTTTCAATATCTAATGAGTTTAAGGATAGTATTTTATACGAAAACTTTCCACTGTGTAGTTTGATAACGTTGACAGGTGAAACATATTACAAAATCAAGGCTAAAATCAACAATTGAAAATAATTTAACTTGTAATCAATCTATTAAAAGAATTTAAATGTTCTTAGCAATATATTTATTTAAATGGGGTAACACTTTCATGGTGAAATATTAATTTATTATAATATTCATTATCGATTTCTTCAACAGTACCTTCATAAAAAAATGCTTCGTATACATTTCTTTTACACGTAATGTAAGCATTTTTATTCAAAGAATACTTTTTGCAAAAAATAAAATTTAGTTGTTGTCAAAAGCATTCGGGGAAAATATAACGAAAAAAATAAAACATTAAAAATATCCATTCATTCTGTGCAAAATGGCTATAGAAGTCTATTAAAATGTACAGAACATAGTCATTTAAACTATTTTTTTATGTCATAAGGTAAAAAAATTATGAAAATTTTTAAAGGAGATATGACATAAATCACATGAAATGTTTCAAATACACAAAAAGTTTGAAGCTTTACTGGTAATAACTAGTTTAAGAAATAATACATCCATAATAAAATGATATATGCTAAAATATTCGCTTTCCTTCAAAGTCTTAATTGTAACCACTTCAGAATGAAATTATAATTTAATTAATTTTTTATTACTAATTTTTATATTTCACTTATTTGGTTAAATACTTAAAGCAGCTCTAAAAATAAAAAGTACGCTAAATGTAATAAAGCTAAAATAAAAACGTTCTTACTATAGTGTTTTCCAAAAGGGGTTTTCATCCTTAGTAATATGTCGCTTATGTGCTCAGGTGAAAGAAAGGGCATAAGCCCGCTAGACCTCCCCTACAGTGCGCGCCTGCATACACACACACACACACACACACATATATATATATATATATATATATATATATATATATATATGCATGTATGTATATATATATGTATATATATATGTATATATATGTATGTATGTATATATATATATATATATATATATATATATATATATATATATATATATATATATATATATATACATATACATATATATATATATATATATATATATATATAATATATATATATATATATATATATATATATATATATATATATATATATATATATATATATATATATATATATATATATACATACATGCACACACATATATACATATATATATATATATATATACATATATACGTATATACATACATATATATATATATATATATATATATATATATATATATATATATATATATATATATGTATCCCCACACACAATATAAATAAGAAACCAAGCAAACCCTAAAAAACATTAGTTCGGACATAATATCAGTCCATCACTTTCAATTCAGAAATCTGATAAAATTCTTGAGATAAGTCACCCTCAGAATATAATCGAGGAGTTTTAAAGATCGTAGAGTTTAAAACGGAAACTTTGAGGTTTGAAATTTGAATCGCACAGTAAGAAGGAAAATGCTATGAAATTTTGCCTGCCTAACTGCGATTGAGAACTTAGTGTCCATCCTCCAGCGAGTGACCGTCAGCAGTTGAAACGGCGTTGCGTAAGGTCTCAACGCGTGCGAACGGTCGGGTTGAGTAGGGTCGTCAGTTATTTACTTAAGAGTTGTCACGGTAGTGCAAGGCGGCAAGAGAGGCCGAACAAGATGAATGCCTTCCCCTCGGCCAACTGTTTTTATGGTGTGTCCCGATTCTAATGAAACAGGCGTCCCCCACTCGGTGTTTATTAATTCCGGTGTGTGTGTGTGTGTGTGTGTGTGTTGTGTTGTTCTGCGAAGTAGTGGAAAGGAGGTGGTTCCCTTGCCCCTCCCTGTCACCGTCGTCTGCTTGTGTGTTGCAGGTCGGGGAAGCGTGCTGATTGGCGGCGTTCGCGGCCATGCCCTGCAGCGGCGGCCGGGCGTCCCGTTCCGCGGCGCGGCGGTGTGGGGTGGTGTCTCAGCAGCAGCACTGCCTGCCTCATCAGAGCGGAGCAGAGAGCGGCCACGGCACCACCACCATGGACCACGGGGCCACGGCGCTCGTCTCCGGCATCGCCTGCCTCCTCTACTGGTCGACGCTGCAGGCACACTTCGCCTACGACGACAGGTGAGTCCTTCCACATCTCTCTCCCAACCCCAACAGCCGGCGAAACGGCCCTCACCAGCGGTAGCGACAACAGCAAAATGGGCCCGTAAATGGAAATAATAGCCAGTGTCCCATCCTACGGCACGTGGATTTGTTGTGTTTACGCAATCACAAAAGCGAAAGACTTATTTCTATCCGTTTTAGTATCGTACATCTATCTAAAATACATTTATAAATACAAAAACACGATGGATTACACATCACTAGATATGTAAATTCACAGTCTAGTTCACAAGTAAAATGTGACAGTAAATAATGGCTGGCATCCCATCCTGTGGCACGTGGATTTGTTGTGTTTACGTAATAACAAAAGAGACAGAGTCACTGCTGTTGTTTTAATATTATAAAACTAAAAACTACATCTATCAAACAAAATACCGGTGGAATAAGCTTAATCGGATATTTTAATTTGCAATTTAGTCAATAATTAAAATGAGATGTATATAATAACCGGCATCTAATTTTACAAAACCTGATAACATAATCAAGACAGTCAATTTTTGTTTGTAAAATCATACATAATTATCTATCTAAAAACAATATAGGTATCGAAAATAAACACCATGGAATAAGCATTTCTGGAACTGTAAATTCTCAATTCGATCCACCAGAACACTCATAAATTGTGCCAAAAATAATAGCCAGTATCACATAAGATGACACGTGGATCTGTTGTGCTTACGTAACAACAAATATGTAAAAAGATGAGACTTTTTTCCCGCTTTTCAGCTATCAAGGATCAAGATTTTAAATGTCCTAATGTTTTTTATCAGTTTTATGTATGACGATACGGTTTTAAACTTCTGATAAAAATCTCTTTGTGAAAAATTATGTGCTTTGTTGTTAACCAACCGTAAAAATCTTCTTAACCCACGCTAGTCTTTGGCTTTAAGTTGACTGCACGGTTTGTAAACAATGGAAGCAAACTAAGTATCATATATATATCACAAACATTTTTCTTGCCATATTCAATGTAAACAAAAATTTTTTAGATTCTTACTGTCCGTAAAATATATAAAACTCTAAGTGATACTTTATGGCTGATTGTAATAACTTTCTTTTTTGAATTCACACTAAATCACACGGAGAAAATATGGATAATTCCAACCGAGCTGAGGGATTATATAAACTAATAATCAGCTTCTTATAGGCTTTCTTATGTGCACGAAATATTGCGTATTTTTATGTTTATTCCTTGTTGATATCAATTCTTCAACGCAACAGAGAGATTCATTTACTGTTGTGATGGGAGTTAAAGTTACCCGCGCTGTTACGTTTGTTTGGAACATATGCGTGGGGAAAGTAACCAGGACTGCGCAAGCGCTAGGCATCCCGATCTATTGACATCGACGCCATGAGACATTTAAATGTTTCATTCATGAATTTTTCGTGTTTGCATACGACAATCTAATAGTCATTTTATTAATACTGAAATGCATAATATTTTCGATGGATTTCAGTGTCAAAAATAATCAGTTTCGGATTTACAATTTTATTTATACAGTTTTTCTTTTATACAAGGATGTAAAACTATAATAATTATTTATTATTTGTTTAAAATGACAAAATTCTAATATTAATAAATTATTTTACAAAGACTAAATTGTTTAGTATCTGTAGTGAAATTTTGTTTTTGTAGTATACATTTTAACACTGATTAGTAAACATGATCACTTGCCGTATTTAATAATT
The DNA here is from genome assembly GCA_032207245.1 of Pardosa pseudoannulata. Lineage (NCBI taxonomy): Eukaryota > Metazoa > Arthropoda > Arachnida > Araneae > Lycosidae > Pardosa > Pardosa pseudoannulata. The sequence continues at coordinate 77,817,345 of CM063502.1, read as the reverse complement.
ATTGTACAAGTATTAAAATGTAGAGCATTTTCGATGAATTACAGCTATGAAAATTATCAGTTATCAATTTAAAATTTTATTTATACAATTTGACTCTCATACAATGCATTAAGTAAAACTAATATTTATTTATCATTTGTTTCAAATAAAAAAATAAATATTTTGTAGTTGTTTTAATATATCTCAAATGTTTATACTTTTAATGAATTTTAATTTTGGGGTATATATTTAAAAGGGAATATTGAAAATGGTCATATGTAATATTTAATGATTATTTTACAAATACTGAAATGTGTAGTATTTTTACTGGATTTCATTAGAAAAATGATCAGTTACGCACTTGCAGCTTTATTTATACTTTATTTTTGTCTTTTATTCAAAGATGTAATATTATAATGTATATTTATTATTTGTTTAAATTAACGAAATACTAATGTTAAGTAATTATTTTACAAAATCTCAACTGCTTATCACTCTTAATGTATTTTAACTTTAACTACTTTATTTGCAAATGCATAATTAATTAATATAAATTGTTATTTATACTGTTTTATTTTACACGAGTATACCAAATTTTAGAAGAGAGCTATCATTTGTTTAAAATAACATACTAATTATTAAATGCTTAATGTTATAACTGTTTACCTGTTTATTTATATTTATCTTACTTTTTGAATCCTTTATGTAACTCATGCAATAAATTTTACTTTACATCAGTGAGACAATATATACTAATTAAAATCAATACATTAATTTCGTTTATTATTTAAAAATTGTAATAATTATTTATTATTTGTTTATAATAAGAAAATACTAATATTAAGAAATTATTGTATGAAGACTCAATTGTTTAATATTTTTACTGAAATTTATTTTCAGCGGTATGTATTTTACCACTGAGTAGTCACTTTATCACGAAAACTTTCTACTTTAGTTTATCTACTTTAATTTCTACTTTTAAACTTTGTACTTGAGAATGAAATCTACAGATTTTATTTATAAATTTGAAAGCTTTTTTATATTAGCTTCTGAAATTGTTTATTTTTGCTTACATACCATATTTATTAAGTTAGTAAAGATAAACCTTAATTTTAAATTTTTCAAATACTATAGTCTCAAATAATTCTGATTGTAAATGTTATATTAAATATATATTTTCTATAAAATCTTTCTGAATTTGGGATCTTACATTTCTCTTGGAATAAAAATAGGATCCTTTTTCTTTTTCCCGCGTATCACAATTTGATTCTTTGAGACGACAAGATTAAAATTTAACGTTCGTTATTTCAACTCGTGTTTGTCTCGAATATTTTGCCTTTTACCTTTATGAACTTGTTACGCTTTACGTTGGCGAACTGCAACGTTCCCAATCAAAGTATATTCTCAAGTAAATGTTTATACGCCACTCAATCGTGTTCTCTTATTTGATCATTTGTTTACTCCGATGCTAGAAACGGTTTCTAGCCTGCAACATACGTTCCAGAGAGTCCAATATTCATTACGATATTGATTTACAGATATATATCAGCGCAAATTGCTGCAGTTTCATCTCATATCGATTTTCTCGAGTTCTCTGCTTTCGTTTGTTTACGACAGTGCAGGACTGCTATTGAGCAAATTCCGTACTAGGTATTAATGATGTTCTTTGTGATGATTCTGAAATTCCAAGGCGGGCTCTTGCATTTCCATTTCTGTATTGGATTTTGAGGAAGGGAAGAAATGCTACACCATTTGTGTGCTATGCTTATTCTATTCGCACTTAATTTATTATAGAAACAATAGCTTCTTTTACAAAACTTTGGTTGTTTATTGACATTCACTCTAGCTTTTACATGCTGAGGGAAATTAAAGGGTTTATAATAATCTGAGAAAACTTACTTTGTTAAAAGCAGTTTTCGAAATGTTTGACATTTTACATTTTTTGTATTGATAATTTCAGACATTTTCCATTCGTTTTGAAAAGTGATGTTTGGTTAAAATATATATATTTTGTTAGTAGAAAAAATTTGAGTAAAACAATTTCATGAAGAGAAAATATCATTTCTTATACATATTTGTTTTTGAGAGTATCATATTTTTAATTTTATATTTAACTTATTTATCATGTATTAATAACGATTGTATCATTTAATATATCTAACCGTTTTCAATGTATTACAACTATTTTTATACAAAAATAGTTATTACTGATTATTCATACACTTCTAATATAATTTTTCCCCACACGCAGTTAAAGAATTTGTAAATAAATAAAGACACTATTATCTTTATGTATCTGCTATATTTCTAAATTTCATAGAATATTTCTTAATGATCAGTTTACAAATAGTGAACAAGTATTTAATTCATTGTTTGTTATATTTCAGCTAAAAGTATTTAGACAGCGTATATAAAATGTGTAATTATAAATACTATTTTAAGGAATATTAAGTTTAATTACTGATTAAATCTATGCCTAATAATGCATAAATTATCATTATCCTACTAGACTAAGCTAAAATTTAAATAAATGTCACATACATTCGAAAATAATTACTACCAAGTATTAATTTTCAGATTTTTCAATATAACAAATAATTACTGAAAAGTCTTTTAAAAATACATTAATACATTAAAACAGATATATATTTGCAAATAATCTAATCATAATCTTTAAATATTTTGAAAATCTCTAACATTTTTCATATTTAATGGTAAGTGTAAACTTAGAGAAGTAAATATGCAATTTAAAATGTACATTATAATGCATCATACATTAAATATTATATTTAATGTTTATATTATGCATTTAATAGTTTTTAAAATACCATACAAATAACAAAAAAATATATGATTTTATTATTTTTTTTAATTTAGTGTTATTGCTCACACGACGCTTTGAATATGTCTTTAATATTTAATGTTTATTAAATATTACTGAAAGAAAACTAGATATTCTAATATTTATCAAAATAAGGCTAAACTTCACTAAAATAGCCATTTATTCCAGCAATATGCTTATTTTTATTTTGATATATCATATCAGAGAAAAAAAATCTTTAATGAATCGCATTAAAAAGATTATGATATTCGGAAATATTTAAATCTCTAGATAAACTAAAAGTGAATTTTCATTACAGTCTCAATTTATCGTAGTTTATCGAAAATAATCTTAATGGATTTCACTAATGGATCTAATAAAAGCTTGCTACAAATGATAGCTTTCAACATTCGTTTTTGTCAGATTTTTAAGAAAAAAGGGATTCATTACAGCCATATGTCATTACGATTGTTCTAAAATTTCAACATTAATTAACAATACATTTATTAAAATATTTACATGCTATTTAGTTTACAATTATTTAAGTCAGCCCATTTAAGATTGAATACATAATTAAACCTATTTTTATATTTCTCTTATCATCTTTGCTAAACATTTTTTTAGATTAGGTCTAAGTAATATAAAGTAAAAGTGGAAGTTCTTGAATTACTAATAATTTAATAATGCAGTTCTATTATCTTTCTTATTCTCTTATCACTCCCACATACACACTCTCGAGCACACACACACTCAAATATAGAGTGAAAACTTACACGAAATACTCAGTTATAAGAAGAAGTTCTCATCCACCGGTAAAACACCCACAACACCACATTTTGACGAATATTTAGTTATACGAAACAGTCACTTATACGAATTAATGTTCAATCCCGAACCTAAATTTTTCTGTGTACATTTTATTGAGTTATGTACAACTTACACGAAATGATCAGTTAGACGAAGAAGTTCTAATTTCCCAGCAAAATTCTCATAAAGCCTGTGTAATTAATTATTCGCTTATAGGAAAGATTGGTTATACAAAACACATAGTTATACGAAGGAATGTTCAACCTCAAAATTTATTCAGTTATACTAAGACAACAAAACATTTTCGAAAACAGATTTCTATTGTGCATATTAACATCTTCATACAGTTTTCATACTTTTTATTTTACAGAACTTCTGTTTGTATTATTCTTCAAAAATGAAGAGAGTTTTTATTTCGTGTTTTCTATTTCTCTTAATAATTAATATTATCCCAGTTTAAAAGTGTATTATAAAATATACTCGCTGTATCTATTTATGCATATGTTTCATAAATGAATACATAAATTTACTTGCATTTAATGCAAAAAGTAGTTATAAATATTATTATGCATATCATTTTTAATTTTAAATTATGCTTATTTGTTGAAAAACCCCAAAATCAACACAGTAGGATTTTTATATTTTCATAGACGGAAACGACTACTATTCACATAAACGTAGTATTCACTTATATATTATGAATTATTCCTCCCCCTGGTCTTCTAATTAGGGAGTTTCAAGTTTGTACATACACACATACACATGTATGTATTAGGTATGTATGTATATATATATATATATATATATATATATATATATATATATATATATGTATATATATGAAGGTGAAAATTTTATTAAATCCTTTTACTTTATTATTAAATTTTGGCATCCTCTTTTCTTTTTAATATGAAACTCACACATTTTTTACTCAGAACTCATTGAAGTTCGAACTTTGTGGTTTCATATCTAAACAAAAATTTCACAGGAATGATAATTTAATTTTTGTAAATCGATCTTTTTAATTTAAAGATAGAATTTGCCTTTAAATTGAAGTAATTTTTATAGATTATTTTTATTTGTTTATAAATTATAGTATATATATATATATATGTATATATATATATATATATATATATATATATATATATATATATATATATATATATATATATTATATATATATATATATATATATATATATATATATATATGTATATATATGAAGGTGAAAATTTTATTAAATCCTTTTACTTTATTATTAAATTTTGGCATCCTCTTTTCTTTTTAATATGAAACTCACACATTTTTTACTCAGAACTCATTGAAGTTCGAACTTTGTGGTTTCATATCTAAACAAAAATTTCACAGGAATGATAATTTAATTTTTGTAAATCGATCTTTTTAATTTAAAGATAGAATTTGCCTTTAAATTGAAGTAATTTTTATAGATTATTTTTATTTGTTTATAAATTATAGTATATATATATATATATGTATATATATATATATATATATATATATATATATATATATATATATATATATATATATATATATATATATATAATAGTTTATAAATAATTGCACATATGAGATTGAATATTAAAGATGTCTTTTTTTATGAAATTTCCGTAATCCAGCTAGAAAAAAAAATGTATTTCCCATATTGTGATGATGGTTTTCCATATGCATAAACTGATGCATTTTATTTTTGCATAAAACTGTATTATATTTAAAATATTAGTATATTTATGTTTCTGAGTTTGACACATTTTACTTAACCGGATATATTATATAATTACTAATTATTAATATTTGTTAAATATACAATGTAAAATTTACAGCCTTAAAATATCAGTTTCTTTGTGTTTCTTAATATGCTATTTTATTTTCCATATATTAACATCCTGCAGTGAAACCCGACTCTGACATTTTGGATTACGCGATGGAATACTAATTTGTAATAAATGGTTAGAATAATTATAAGTATTTATTATTTCACCTGAGTTTAATAATGTCGAACGCTTAAAATTACTCTTATAGTTTGACAAGCCTGAATCACAATTCTAGGAAAGCTAAATAATAATTTATTTTAATGTCATAAATGATTATAGTTTCTCATGTATTTTATAATAAGTAAATTCTCATGTACTTTATAAAATACCCTTTTTTTTGTCTTTTAAGTGTAGTAATTTTTGCATTATATTTTTCAACTCATCTTATTGTTCAAGTTCTATAACTACTATTTTAAGAGTATTTTAATTTAGTTTCCATTCATTGACTTACTTCTATTATTACACAAAATAAAAGAGTTTTTTGTTTAAAATAGTGAAATATTCCCATTGTTTTTTACATTACGCTCTGCCTAAGCAACACTGGCACTATTGAATTACTAATTAAACAAATTTGATCTTTAATTAAAGATTTTATTTCTGTAGGCATGTATCAAATAGAAACTGTTGTATCAACTAATACTCAATGAAAATTTAATTAGTTTATGCTTTCAATGATAAATTGCCATCGTAAGGAAATTTTATTCTGAATTGAATATCCATTCAAAGCTAGTTCCTTATTTTAATCAGTTGTTCCTATGTTATTTTTACTTATTACGTAAAACACTTAAATAATTAAAATAATATTTTCAGAACAATTTTATACAATTTCAATTTCATAACTTTCGCTGTATGATAACTGCATGTACAAAAATTTTAGATCTCTAATGAATAACAAATTTTCACTTCAAATATTTATTATTTTATATATATATGTAGTCTTTACTCTCTTCATAAAATATTATATACCAAATACTGTAACGCAATCAGTTTATTTCATAACTTTCTCTATATGATAAGTGCATGTATAAAAGTTTTAGATCGCTAATGAATAACAAATTTCCACTTCAAATATTTATTACTTTATACATATGTAGTCCTTACCATCTTCATCAAATACTATATACTAAATACTGTAAAGTAATCGGTTTAAAAAGTTACATAACGTCTATAATGATATTCTTGATGGGGAGTACATAACAGTCATACTTGTTGCATGTATAACATAATAAAAGACTTTACTAGTTAATACTTCATGCTATGCTTAAAAAACTCATAATTTTCAGCAACTTTTATTTTGTATTCATAAATACTTAATTAAAATTAATTGAAATGCTTTATGGTTTCTTTAGTTTATTACTGGTATAAGAGTTCAACTATTAGTTTAAGAAATATTGTTCAATTATTAGAGTTGCAAAAGAATACAGTCTCTTAATTACTAAAATGTATGGATTTAATACTAAAACTTCTTAAGATATTAAAATTCCTGAGCCCCCGAAAAACACCATATTCAAGTCTAATGTATTAGATTAAATTTCCTCTAATTAGTTTCAATTGAAGCTATTTTTCTCGTAGTAATGAAATTTACATAATTATTAAGTTACTACAAATTAAAGAATTTGACACGAATTATAAAAATGCTTTCAGTGTTTGGCTTTACGTTTTCTTCTATAGAATAATGAAAATATTATCAAGTGGTTAAAGAATTATGTAATTATTATCTTCAATTTAAACAGTTTTTAAAACTAGTTTCACATTATTTACTTTAGTTTGAAATAAACAAATATTTAACTATGTATTTATGATGAATTAAAATTGATATTAGAAAACTTTTCCAACGGGCTTTAATTTTTCGAAATATTTACTGCGGCATACAGTATATTTAAGATGAATCGATTTCTTTTAATTTGTATTAAATTCATAAAGATACGCTCTTACAAACTTCCCTGCTGATATTCCTTACAAATACTAATTTCATAGGAATCCATTAAACAAATCTAATGTAGTGGGTTTCTTTTAACAACAATATACTATTAAGAATTTAGGTGTAATCAATAAATAAGATGTAAGCAAATTATGTCTACTTTCTTTGCTATAAATCTATATGTTTCAAAATACATTAAGTTTCTCTATTTAATTTAGCAGCTAAAACTAAATTATCAAGAAGTAAGTTTAAATTTTACTAGTATTAATAAAAATGGCATGTATTTTTTCGCATTTTATCGTAACTCATCTTATTTTATTTTATTAAACTTTAACTTGCATGTAATTCTATTTTGATTTAAATTCAAGATTTTTTTTCTAAAATTAAAGGGATTGAGGAAAGTATAATACAAATTTAATTTACTACTGATAATGATTTTTTAAAAATATAATCGTAACCTAGAAATACGATGATAATTATCTTTGTGGTCTATCGATATTAGTGCCAGGCGGACTTCTGACGAGCGGTTACTAGTGAATTCTATGCCTGAATTTCACTAGGGGTGTGGTACCGCACTAATTATCCCACCCCTGCCCTGGGGTGGGATAAACAGCCTAGTTTTGAACATAATGTTTTGGTAGTAGTTATTATAGTCATGCGTTCATAGCAATGAAGTTTTATGAATGTTACTGTTAACCAATACAAGACAAGACAATACAAGGGCCGATGAAGAAACAAAATACCGTGAAGCATAGTTTTAATTTCGATTTCGTTACGATACTCAGTGCAGTAATTGGCTAAAGATTTGACGCTTTCTTCGTTTTTCGTGTGAATATTTCTTAAAGCTATCGTGAAAAAGTGTTACAAGAGCTACACTATGAACACCTAAGAGCAGTAGAAAACGATAGTGATATCCTGCATGTTTTGTCCTGATATTGACAGGGGCTTTAAATCTAGTTCAAATAATTGTCAAGAAAATGCATAAAAACAATTGCTCTTCTTAATGCCAAAGTGCATCATTTGGAATATCCAAGACCTCGAACGGAACGTATATTTGTAGATTACGCGGGACGTATAACTGAATAGTTATTTCTTTTTATAGCTTATGCTTCTTTACACTGATGAGATATTTAACCTGGAATTTCGAGAAAAATATTCGGAACAATATTCGGAATTTCACTCGGTTTGGACTACCAATTATGCTTGTGAGTGGTAATATATGATATTTTACATCCTGGACGAAGGGGATTTTTTGAAAGGTACTGGACTCAGCCATAAAATTATAGCACCAATTGAATCATTAAGGAATGGTCAATCATATCATTGTATGTTTGTAGTCAAGAAAACTTCGAGAACGATTCAGAAGCACCTGGAACTCTTAGTCAGACACTCAACACCTTCCGGATTCAGTGCAGTAGGACATCTAACTTGACGTTTGCAGCGAAGAACGGTGGTGATTATTCTAAATACAGGAGTTCGCTCCATGATTGATTCGCTGAGTCTAGATCTGAAACCCTGGGGCAAAAAAAGAATTCCAAAGTGATTTCGAGAATTTTCCAACAGATAATTTAATGTTGAAGTAGCGGTAAGAAATTACCATCAGTGTAAAAAGAGTGGGCATTTTTTAAAGTACAGAACTAAAATGGGTATTTGCATCATAGTGCTAGCGTCAATGGACACTTTTGCGTAGACATGGGGGTCCACATCGGTGATAAAACTATATACGACGATAGGAGGGATATTTTGGGACTACGGACATTCTGAAGAAGAAAATGGCACTTGGAACAGCGTTCGAAGTTCCCCAAATATCTCCGACACCAGATTCCTTTCGATTTAGCATATCTCCTAACAGAGTTTCCTCCTGTTAGTGCAGGTGGGATAGAGATCTCATTCTGTTTATGGTATATCTATATATGGTATATATATTGTGTATCTCTCTCTCTCTCTCTCTCTCTCTCTCTCTCTCTCTCATATATATATATATATATATATATATATATATATATATATATATATATATATATATATATATATATATATATATATGTATATATTATATATATATACATATATATATATATATATATATTAAATATTTATATATATGTATATATATACGTACAAATATATATATATTTTATTCGAATATAATTTTAAGAAATACAGTAGAGAAGTGAATTCGGTGTAATGGAGTACGCTAAATATTTCCAATACACTATGCGGAACAAGATTCTACAAACTTTAAGATTTTGCATTCTTTTGCATTGTATAATTTTAAGAAATACAGTAAAAATGTGAAAGGAATATTCTCCTATTATAACTCATGAAAACTTTATAACTTTAATAAAGTTAAATTTACTTTATGTCTAATAAATACAACAACTAGAAAAAGAAAAATATTGAAAAGAATATTGGAATATATTTTGATTAACTTGATCATACTCTCAAAATCAAAGATTCTTTTTTTGGAAATGCTGTAATCGATCATTTCTATATTTACCCTAGATAAGTGAAGTTAAAAAATACACTGTGCATTTCTACATTGAAAAAGAATTAAGAGCAGTTTATTATTGATTTTTACTGAGTGATATGATTAATTTTACCTTAGGGTAATGTAATATTTTAATATTGATTAAAGCTAAAATTATGCAGTTAAAAAATATTCTTTAAAGTAAATTAAATTTCTAGATCTATATATAAATTTATGAATGTAGTTTAAGCAAATATACTTATAAACATTGTACAATCTTTAAAAAGCAGTTAATTTTGAGTTTTATGATCAATTTTTACTCAACGTTAGTGTAATATTTAGAGACCGATTAAGGTAAAAAATATTCGATTAAAAAGGCATCTTTTAATGGAATAAAAGCTCTTCATCTATATATAAATATTTTAATGGGATTTAAGCAAATATACCCCTTCATATAAATGTTACACATCGAGAAAGAGGAAAGTAATAAGAGGTTAAAGCCACATTATGATTGATTAATTACGCTCTTTATATGCATGTATCCTTAGTTTCAATCCCCGCATATATATCATGATGCATACTCGTAGATATAGTTAGGAAAAAATTGTTCCTATCTCTCTCCTTTTAACATACCAGTTCTGGAAACGAGAGACTGGAGATAAAAGAGAGGAAACGGAATACAAAAAGTAAGAAAAATGTAGCCTCCTATGATAAGGGCTATGACATGCTTTAACTAATGACAGTTTAAAATAAAGAAACCTGATTTACCTTACGCTGATTGTTCACTTTGATAAATTAGCCTAATCATTGACGTTTGCCGCTGTAATTTCTCAAACTCCCCGCCTAGGTTTTATAACACTACGAAACGATACGAGAAAAAAATCACAACCCCTATTTATTCACTGGGAAGCATGCAAACTTTCAAATCGTCTTGCTTGCAAGATACAGGTGGTTCGAGTTATTTCTTCTTTATTTGTTTATATTATTTTCTTGGTAGGGAT
>CM063502.1:77751508-77804008 GCA_032207245.1 Pardosa pseudoannulata | reverse complement strand
TTTGTAAATCGTCATTGAAGGAGACTGTATGTTTTAGTAATGTTTAATATATATTTTTTCAAAGATGCAATTAATCTATTCTACGTTAAACTTTTGAAAATTAGAATTTAAAATTTGAATAAATAACACGAGTTATTTAATCTATTCTATATAAATATATTTATACCATTCAACATTTATGTCAAATGTTAAAATGTTAAGTATAACGATATCTGAATAATCTGTGTGGGAAATTTACTATAATATTAAGTGTGTGTAAATAAACTGTGAACAATTAAACATAATATGAGTACATTAAAATACTTTTGCCTAATATAAAGAGGAACGTAACCTTTACGACATAGCTTAACTAACTTGAAGTGTTCCTGTGTAACTTAAATGAAACTATTTTAACTCTAAGGACATTAAATACGAAGTAATCATGGAATTTTAAACATGTGAATTGTTTTCTACTGTATCCAATTATGTTAGCTACTGCAAATGTTGTTAATGTAGGAACTATTTTATTTTCATGTTTGCAATGATACATTTTTAAGACAAAATATGATTTTCAAACTCATTTTTTTAATTATTTGAAAATTTACTGTTGTTAAACTTACGATACAAGGTATTTATTATTAAAATAATAAACTATTTGTTTCAAAAATAGCATTCTCAAATATGCTTCATTTTCATTATTTTAGCAAGTAAAAAGTTCATTTTTCGGTATAAGATAACCTTAAAACCTTAGAATAAATTTCATTTATTATGCTATTTTTTAGAGGAAAAAACACCTAAAATATATATTTTTCCTGAACAAAATATCCATAATGGTTTGTATAAATAGAAAAAAATTAATATATCATTCACATTGAAACACATTACTTTCATCTAAATATTATTATATACGGTGCATAATTAATGAATAGGAAAAATTTTAGACAATTAAATATGAACACGAAACTTTTAAAATATTTTATTAAAATTGGGGTTTAATGTTAAAAATGAGGTTAAACATTAATTAGGAAAATCGATGTTTAATTAATCATTAAGTTAAAATCTATACTAAGTTTATTCTACCTAAGAGTCATGATAATATTTATTTAGGATGGTGCATACAGTACAATTTTTCTTTATAGTTCTGAAGAATATTTTTTTCAAGGAGATAGAAATATTGAATTTTTATTCAAATTTTTCCCTAAAGAAAATCTACTTCATCTTAAAAGTGAACTTTAAATCTCAAACTTTAAGGAATGGATTATTTTAATGTATAAAATAATTATCGGGCACCATCTGATTCAGGATTTCTAGTATCTAAAATGGAAATCTATTCTTTATATTCTATCTGCAAGGTCGCAGATTGAAGCAGGATTAGCAAAACCCGAAACTGGTTTTAGGACATTTGAAGACATTTTTTATCTCAGAAATACAGAAACATGACTTTTTTTTTCATTTCGTGGTAAGAATTTATATCCATAGTGAAATGATAGCTTTCCATGCAACACATAGTTTGAAGACTCTTGGACACGCATTCTAAACAGTTTGATAAGAACTCTAGAAAGTCTTTGAAATACCAGATTCGGATTGAAAGAAATTTTTATGTGTTATTGAATTATCTGTTACTATAATCTTACGTGTCTTTTTCGATAAACGCTGTAGACATATTTAGTACTATAAATCGATTCATTTCGCCTTATTTAAAGGTAGTCTGATTCATAAAAACTCTGTCTCTTGTTGCTTTAGAGACTTTTACTTTTGACGTTTCGTAATTTAGAAAGCAATTTATATCTGAAGGGTAAAATAAATTCGGTTGTAGAAAAATTAAGTAAAATGTGTAGAAAGACATCATAAATTTTAATCACGAATATTTAAAGCGTTCTTTAGGTCATATGTTTTACTATCTTTTAGTATCATTTAAAAAAATCATTTTTTAACAGTTGTTTTATTGTGACAAATATTTTATAATAATGCAGTTGTTTTACATATCAAATCATGTTTTAAGTGGATAAAAATTTGATGTAACAGTTCTATGCGCAAATTAAGCTAAAATTTGCATTAATTATGCTTTTAATTTCTACTCAACAAATTTTACTCCTATCCCATGGGAGTCTAAAGTTTCATTCATCAGAGAGTTTTATTTTCTTATTCAAGAAAGTTTTATTTTCCCATAGAAATTATTTCAAATTTAACTTCTGTTATTTGTACGGTTTAAACATAAAAGTTTCAACTGTAAGATATCGATATGTTATTTATGTGATACATTTAAAGCACCAATTGTTAAATATTCTAAAGAAACATACTAAGCATATAAGGTAAAAAAAAAAGAACCCAGCGAAAGATTTAGAAATTCATAATGATATATAAAGCAACATACATAAAGTTACATCTGATTTGCAAGATAAAATAGCAAAATAAAATACTTTTAACTATGAAAAGCAAAAGAAAATTACTCCGGATTGTACATATGTATATTTTAAGTTATGTTTTAGTAATTCAGGCACGTTTACATGCATCATATCTTCATTTTTCTTACATTTTATTTATTTAAGGTTGGTGCCCTACAGACCACAGCAATTATAAACAAAGTCCTTGTGTCAATGTATTTTCAAACACTGAAGATTTCGTTTAGATTTCAACATCAAAAATCAAACTGACTGTTATTTTCAGGAAATAATTCAAGTACAATCCGAATCAATAGCTCCTCCTTCTGAGAGTAATTATGAAAGAATAATTTATTTCTTCAAAGTATACCTCCATTTCTCATTAAGTTTGAGTTACACAATAAATTGAACTGGAATTATATAAAGTATTTTGCTATCAGTGTAGATAATCCCTCACTTGAGAAACATCAATTTTCGAATTTAAGGAACTATAAAAATCCATCAAAACTAACTAGGAATAAATAATTGTTTGGCTCTAGATCATTCTGTTCTGACTTCTTCGACATATCAGCGTTATTCTGCAATTTTTGGTCGAAATATCTTAATTAATAACTTGATTAGTGATTTTTAAACTTTGTAAATTGCAGCTATTCCCTACAATTGTTAAATCAAATTTCAAAACTGAATCATAAAACTTGTAATAATAAGTTGATATAAGATTTCTTTTAATTTTCTGGGACACACAGAAGTATATCTGTCATAAATACTTTCTTTATCTCATGTATGTTCTGCTATAAACATAAAAGCGAATAATCTGCTTCTTTTCTGTAGTGAATAAAGCGGTTCATGGAATATATATCCCTCTTGTCATGTTATCTTATAGAATAATCTACCGTTTATTAATTACAGTGATTTTTTTCCGTAAGGCTATCAAAAGCTCTTTAAATCAGTAAGGTGAGCAGAAACATGAGTTGATACTGAACTTCCGTCGTCTCCTGCAGAGAAAATATGATATAAATTAAAGACCAAAATGTGATACTCTTTTATTCTCTTGCAAGCCGAGCATTTGAAAGTTCTTGTCTTGTATCAAGGCAATAACTTTCCCGAGGGGAAATATGTTTCTTCTTCTACCCCCCACTTTCGTCGGGGATTCTTTCCCCTGTATGCTGGGTTCGCTTTTAGTCAAGTAAGTGTCAACACTGACAGCCATTTCAGTGACCCCTGGCACTTCGAGAACGCCCTGGGGAAGTTAGGGATTTTGGAAGGAAACAGGTACCTCTGCCACGGTGGGATGATGAAGAAATGTTTATTTCCTAAGACTTTGGGAATTTAATACCCAGGTATTGCTTCGACGGTATTTTCTTAATGTTCCATTTTTTCCATTTGCCAGAAGTATGTTTTATAAGGTGTTCTAGGGATTTATATTATTATTTTTGAATGTTAAAACTTTTTCTACATTCGACTTCATTAGATAAACAAGACCATCCATAACTTTAAATTTAATTTTTTCCCTTTTTTTTTTTTTTTTTTTTTTTTAAACTAAATATCCTGATACACGTAGGTAATCTTAATTAAGCAAAAATAAAGTCGTATATTTCACACTTTTAGTTTTACTTGAGGCAAAGCCTTTCAGGAAAAGTGTATTTTCGTAATCCAAAATACATAAATATGGATTTCAACACATCTTTTTGTTGATGACTTTTATACAAATGAATTATTTCGAAGTTTCTAGTACATTCAGGATTTATCCCTAAACATTTATTATTGCTCTGAATTTTAGATACAAGTTAAAATAAATTTTCCATGTATTTAAGTTTTCTAAACAAGTAATGTAAATTTAAAAATAGCACTTATATTTCCAGATATATGACTGTTAGAAGGCATCCTATAAATGTATAGTATTTCCAGATTAGAGTTATATATATTGGAATTTAAAAGGTATTCATGTTTATATCTTTTACCCCAAAAGTTTCATCGTCCTTATTTGAAGTCGGCTAATAATGCAGTGTGTAGAATCTTTATATATTTCTTTGTACGATTTTTATCTCTTTGGTGGTGGATCATGGCTTCCTTATAATAAACAATCTCGCAAAAATTTAAGTACCTACTGTTATTTATAATTTATGGATTAAATTAGCATTTTGGGATTTTTTAAGCCTTGTACGTTCGTTTGCTTTTTGAATGTGAACATCATGCAGAACCCATGTACTTATATGTATTATAATACGTCGGTTTAGAATAACTTAATAACACAATGGAAGTAGAAAAATGTTTTATCTATAAATTTTCTTTCTTAAAATTGGAGTCTTATGTTCTTTGAAATTTCAGCCCAATCCCAAATGACGAACGGCTTTATCTTTAAAAACAAACGTAAGAAATGCTTGTATATCAGTTTTTGAAGCATCCTTAATGATCACATATTCATTTTCATCAAAATATTTATATCGCAGAAATAATTAGATCGTTAATTAGATAAAAATCTATTGAATAGACACTAAAATTGCGTACTTAATTAGGTCAATTTGCTTTAAAATTTAAATTTCCTCATTCCATTTCTTTACTTCAAATCCTTAGCCTCAGACTCATAGATAGCATTTCTACGGTCTTTCCTATTAGCGCAATATATTTGATTTCAATTCCCTTAGTAATTGCGATGAGTTCAATTTGTCTTTTAAAAAGCACTTTCCCTTTACAACGTCTGTTTCATCTCCGACGATGTGGGTCATCACAAATTCTGCAAGCATACGGGCCCTGCATTGCATACCGCAAGTCATGCCTATGTTTCAAACTTTCAACGATCTTCGCATCTTTCTGTCTAAAGTAATTGATTGGAACAGATCATGTTGATAAGTAACCAAGCGTTTGGGCGTGCTTTGTTAAGGAAATCAAGTACAGCAAGATTATTTTCTCACTTTAATTGTTTTATGCATAAGATACCCTGATAGTTTGAAAGTGATTTCGAAGTGTTTAGCACGAGATGACACATTTTTAAGTAAGAAGTTCAATAATATGAAGTGAAATTCTTTGACAAAGTGTGTTTATCAGGCTCCTCTGATAAGATATACATTTTAATAATCTTTAGGGGTAATGAAAATGTGTCATAGATCTATTAAAAACAAATACCTTTTTGACAGATTGCTTTTTAATATTTTAGTGCGTAATACTTGACATGGGAAGAAATAGCTTTTGAGTCTTTATCGCAATAGATATAATATATCTAATTACTCTTAGAATATTTAGTTGAAAGGAAGTGTTGCTTTAGAACAACCGAAGAATCATGATGAGATACTTTCAAAAGAAATTTTCTAATAGAATACTACCATTAATAGATTTTAGCAGTATATTTACTTGTTATTAACACTATAATAGGTGTAATTATTTATTTAATTCAGAAATTTGTAAATAAAATATATTACAGAATAATCTTACTTTTGTAGTGTAAATTTATTTTTATACATTAATGAGCATAAATAATAATAAAGTGGTTTGATTTGTCAAAATATTAACATTACGTAAGTCATAATTAACATAGTATATAATTTTGCTAAAAACAAGTATACATACACGCTTAAAATATTCGTTTCAGTTGTATGGTAAAATGTCCAGAGTATGAGAAAATAATACATACAATACAAAATGTCCTAGTAATTTTTTCTCAGGTAGTTTAAAAAACAATACAAATAAATGCATTCTAATATTCTCCTTAGATTCATTGCAATTTGTATTTCTATAATACAAAACTCCTGCATTGTTTTCAACTCATTTTATCTAAAATGATAGACAGGATAAATTATTTAATTTTCAATGTACTGCAGTACATTTCACTAACACGTCAACAAGAAATCAAATTGATGGAATCATATTTAATTTTGTACTCTAAGAGGGAATAAACGTATACTTAACGGTATTCTATGTTCGTTATTAAGGAGTAATACTTAATATCACGTATCAGCTTTAGATGATTAATATAAGGATACTGTTTTGGAAATAATGTTGTCTGTAACGCGAACATAAAAAGAGTGGTTCTTAGGAAACAATCTCGAAAATACAGTTATATATTAAACCTCAGATTGCATTTTTTTTACCGAACTAATACTAAAATATTTTACGGTTCTTTTAAATCCGAATTGCATTTACACTTTCTTATTCATTCATTTAAAAGTGACAGATTTTCAACAAAAAGGATATTTTATGAAGCTTTTAACGATGAATTTCTCCTTTGATATCCTTTGATATAATTGAATATACAGTGTATAAGCTATATTTTATCTATCAATACATGTACACACACATATATGTGTGTGTATGTATACTGAAAAAAAATTCAGAAATAACTTTCTCTTTACAAGAAATACTTTATTGTTTAAAATGTTAGAAATTATATTAACTTATTTACTTTGTTTTATAGGCAATTAAATACGTAAGAATCAGTTTTTGATTTTGAATATTTGTTTCCAAAATTATATTTATTAAGTCTTTTACTTTCTATCATTGTAATAATTACTTTTAATTTATATATTAAGCAGTTGTAAGTCCATCATGCATTAATTACACTCGACTTATTTTTAAAAATATAAGTAGCTTTTATAATTTGTAGTTTTTTGAAATCTAAAAGGAATAAAAATGAATCTGAAGTAAATCATAATCATTTAACTTTGTTACATTATAAATACGACCAAGTTCTGAGTAGCTTTGTTAATTCTCATAGAAATGTGAGCCGTTAAGACGCGGAATTTGCATCTATATAATCTTCCTTAAAAACTGTTAAATATGAGATTTTACATTCAGAGCTTTTGTCTTTAACATCAAAATTTAATAGATTTTCTTAGATACTATCTGAACATGACACTCTGATGAAGAAAGCTTTAAAAATATTAAAACTTCGAAAAGGTAAGAAGATTACGTTTTACTGAATTTAAAATAAACCGTTTAAAACAATACATGCTTCATGTGCTTTCTTAAAGGAAATATTCTTAAAAATACTAAAGTGCAGTACTTGTTGGAGTAGGTGTAGAGTTTCTTTAGGATGAAAAAAAAAACGACGCTTTTATAGCTTCCTTTTATTATTCCTTTTTAGGAACGCTTTGTAGAACGATGAAGGAGAAATTTGATTCCATCCCTTTATTGCATACAAGCATACAACAGGCTTACAAAAATATTTTGAATTTTAAATATACAATCTGAATATTATAAAATGTAATATTCGCATATATAATAACTATGGGAAGTACATAACAATTTTGACTTCAATCACATTCTAATTTTAAGGTAAAATTTTATTACTTAACGATAAATTTAAGAATATATAGCAAAAGGAAATGTTGTTTACAGACATTTTAAGAAAATTTAAATTTATAGCAAATGTTGTTTTAATTCAATAGAATTTGTATTTCTAAAGTCCTATAATTCTACATCATACTCGGTACATTGTTTTAGTTTCTTCTTTTATTGATACATTTTTATAAACTTCTTAAAACAAAAGGTATTATATATTTAAAATAATTCTTCCATAAACATTTCTTTGAACTTCGTATTATAAAAATGGAAATATGAATAATCAAAAATTTAAAATTTGAGAATCTATAACACTATTGAGAAAAATAAGTCTATAAAATCCGATTATCTGTTTTGGTTTATAATAGCATATTAATTAGTTTGTAATAATATATAGATCAACATTAAAATTTCAGAATGTTTAGAATGTTTAGCAGTAGATGTCAGTTTTTCTTAGCCAGTATATGAATAAAGTAAATTGATACAAAAATCAAAAGTGCAAAAATATGAAACGAAAGTTATATAGCTGAGTCAAAATAAAAACTCAATGTTCTATTCACCTATCATACATTTGGGAAGAACTCCATTTTCATTTAATCCATTCTTACCAATACCTATAGTTTAAAGCTGATTTTAAACAGTTACAATTATGGGATTCATTGACAGTACTCACCATCAATGAATGTTTATTCTGTTATATATTTTAAGATTCATAGTATCTGCTTCTTGAATACATAAAAATGTTTCTTAAAGAATTTAAAGAACTGAAGTAAAATTAATAATAGTTGACACATACATAGATACTATGAATGTCAGAACTTATTGAAATCTTTGATTTATAAGAGCTACATATAAACTAATATATAAATATATATATATATATATATATATATATATATATATATATATATATATATATATATATATATGCATGTGTGTGTGTGTGTGTGTTTGTGTATGTATTCTTCAAATTGTTTAAGATTGATAATTGAACTATTTTACAGTTATTCTAGATTTTATGAGTAGTATAAAAAAAATTAAAAGTTTGTTGTTATTAACATTTACTTAATATATAAATAATGAATTATACATTCAAAGGACGTTACAAGAAGTTAATTTTTAATGTTTTAAAAGTTTTAAAACTACATTTCTAGGAATTACGTTTTGTTTGTTTTTGAACACGTTAAAATGCATTACAGATACAATGTTAAACAGTTATGTAATCTTCTTATGTTTTAAAACGATGAAAACATTTATGTAATACTCGTTTATGGACTTAAGTTAAGGACATATATAACTGCATTCATAGTTTATAAAATAAAATTCCAAACAATAGTATAGATCTTCAAGTTCAGTTACTTTCCATTATCTATTAAGAAAGATTAAAAGAAAAGCTGTTTTTATTTTCACTCATTAATATCTAAAATTTCAGACTATGAGGAATTTTTGTATCCCATCCAATCTTATATTTACTTTTTATTGCATTTTGCTTATACTCTATAATAATCCGTAGAGTTCTTAAAATATAATCTTTTACTCATAATTTCATCTCGTATAATATAAGAATTAATCGCAAAAATTCTTTGTTTCATTGTTACCATTTTAAAATAATTTCTGTATGATGAAAATATTTTATGTATCTTCCAAACAAAATGTGACGTTTTGTTATTTCAACATTACATCATGTGCTCCACAGAACTACCAACGAAAGCCAATTAAATGGGCATTTCCTTGAATACACTAATTATAAAGATTCTCAGTAACCACTAGTTTCATCTCGTGTTCAAGAGACTAGCATTTATCACAACCCGAAACGCCGAAAAAACAAACATAAACATTTTTATGGAAGTTTACAAAGTCTCTAAAGTCGGAAACGCCAACTATAAATGAGTCCATTTGGAAAAATCTCGCCCGGTAATTTGTGTACGTAAATCCTGTTTTCACCCCCAAGGCCGGGGAAATGGCACAACTTCCCCTCTCTGCAATCCATTAAAAAAAAAAAAAAAAGATTTTTCTAATTTTTTCTTTTGGTTGTATATTTATTTCGGCATCTCTCTTTCTTTCGCTTTTTCGTATGTTTTTTTTTCTATCTCTCTCAGTTCTTAGTGTCCGAATCTTGAAGTATGGCTCTTTCTGGCTTTCAGACTCCTTAAGTTACGACCACAGTTTTTGCAACGGCTGCCAAACGGTCTTATGACATATAGTTTGCTTTCCCTTTTTGCTGCCCTCCTGAGAGAGCACACGGGGGCTCTTGTTCTAAAGTCCTTTTGCGCGGCTCTTTTAAGCTACTTAGGTTCGAGGGGTCGGTTACAATTTTTTCTTTAAACTTATTGCTAGATATAATGCTTTTCCGAAGGAAACGGGGCGGTCTTTACATGATCTTATGTCTGGGTGGCCGCAGAAAAAACAGCCAGTTTTTCAGGCTAAGTGGAAAAAAATGGTCGTGCATGTAGAATTAGATGCAAGATAGAAATTTCTTTCTTTGCTATTCCTACAACTCAGAATGCCATCAGAAGTAAAATATTATGAACCATTATTCTTGAGCAGTTTTAAGTATAATAAAACAGCTATTTTCGTGAGATGAACAGACACTTAGCTCTAGACTCTGTGGAAGAAGAGTCATATAAATGAAAGTGCGCAGACCTGTGAGAATCTACCATATAATTTTTAGCCTACTGCTACTAAAACTTAAGTGTATGAGATTAATAACTTCTTATTTTTTCTTAGTCTTGCTGTATAGACAATAATTACTGCAATTGAAAATACGCACGAAATAGCATAGATGGCTACGTTATGTATCTATAACTGTAATATATCTATACTATTATTTAAAGAGGAAGGATATTTTATGCATGTCCAGGATAACCAAAAAGTATCTTGAACCAATCGTTATCAAATTTGGACACATGCTTCTCCGTATAACCGAAACTTCCAGGCCATATATCGGAATTTGGAATAACATTGATTTCTATTAAAAAACATTAAGGATGAATCCGAGCCACGAGCAAACCTTTGTTTTCCTACTTTATTAACCATTCAACTATTAAAAGTACGTCAGTGCCTATGTTGTAAAATGCAAACCTACCAAGCGACTGACCAAGGTTCGGTTATATGTAGTGTTAATTTATTCTTGTTTTTTATAATTAGTATTACAGCATTTTTGCAATTCGTGTACAGTTGACGAAAATTCTACTGAAAGACAACATTCTACTTCTGACAAAAATACTGATTAACTACATTTTATGAGAAAATTTTATTTTCTGATTCTTCAAGAAGTAAGTTTTATATAATCAGAAATAACCAAAAATTCTATTAATGATTAAAAGCCTTAAAATATTCAAAACACGTTAATAAAAGCAAAAAAAAAAAGGTCGGAATGTGCAAAATCATTAAATATTCACTTTTATAAAGATGAATACTTTATGCTTCATTAATTCAAAATGAAACAAGAAAAAAATAAATTAAATAATATTAACCAGAATCTGGATGCATGTTTCTTGGTAAAACTGAAAGTACTAAGCTCTTTATTGCATCTTGGAAAAATATTAATTTCCTTTTAAAACATTAAACATGTACTGCATCCGAGCTACTTTTTGACCGGTTGTTTCCCTATTTTAATAACATTTCCCATGTACGTCGCTCGTTTCTGAGGCATAATGTACATCTTTCAAACGGGCTATCAAATCCGCTCGTTTGGTCGGTTTTATACACGTTCAGCTTTCATCATTTTACAAAAAAAAAGTTCTTTGCATCCTTAATTTATTATGACTGGTATATAGTATATTTGATAAACTGATGCAAATTTTGAAATAAACATTGAATTACGAGAACTTTATTTGCCGAGACCAAAAGCTGGGCCCATAGCTAGTAGGATATATATATATATATATATATATATATATATATATATATATATATATATGTGTGTGTGTGTGTGTGTGTGTGTGTGTGTGTGTGTGTGTGCTTTCTTTTGTATGTAATATATTATCTACATTATTTTAATTTTCAAGCAATTTTCCATTGATGCCGATACTTCGTTAGACCTGTCGGCAATTTATGCCTTCGGAAATTGCCGTTGATTAAGACATTTTTTTTTTGTAAAGAGTGAAAGTTTATCCCTTGACTCTAGTTAAATATAATTAGCTATATCTGTTGATAACATTAATTATAAGGTGATGGATAACACCCTCTTTGATTAGTATTAATAATTTTAATTTACTATTCAACGAGTTTCAAATAATGTATATTCTGTCAGCCCAATTGAAAGTTCGTCAGATTTATAATGCACAAGTTATTTTATTATAATCAAATTAGTTTAAGATAACTTTGTTTTCTGGAGAATGGAAAAGAAAAATTTTAGATGTATAAAACTTACTATTTACTTTGTGTCTGTTGTTGAAACTAGCAATAAAAAATTGAAGTATTGTAAACAAGCGTTACTTAAATAATACGAAATTCAAAATATGTTATCAAACTTCTGTTTTCACTTCATTTACTTAAGAAAGGGTCCCTAAAGGCATATAGATAAATAAAATTATTTCGAAATATTCTAAATAAATAAATATACAACCTAAGTTGTCTTTCCTAGCACAAAGTCTTGATAATCATAATTTTCGATAACTTGTTTTAAAGTCAAAGTTACGTTGATAAAGTTATTTTATTGTAACATTATTAGTTTAACATATCCGACTTTTATGTAAATATAAAAAATAAATGTAATTTTAAAAGAAGAAACTTTATTTTTTAAACTGAGTATACTGTTGAAAATCTAGCAAAAATAAATTTTCATAACATTTCTAAAAAAATTTCTATTGACTACTAATGAATGATATTTAATGTAAATTCAGTAATATTATTTATATTTTAGGTACAGAAAATACTTTATTCATAAAAGATGAAATACTCTTTTAAAAGTGCAATGGAAGTTAAAATTATGCGAGGTATTTTATATAGACCTATCTTTTACGGTAATCCTATATTCAAATCCACTGGTGCATATAAACTCTTGAAAATTCTATTCAAAGTGCTGAGATATCGGTATAAAATCAATGAAATATATAAAAATAGAAATCGCTCTTGAATTCGGGAAATAATGTTGCCTGCGGTCGGTTAATGCCTTTCAAAGTACGAAAAAATGTATCGATTTAAAAATATCTAAATATTTCATTCACCTACCCCAGAAAAAGAAGGAATAGTTGTAAAAAAGAAGGAAAAAAAGAGAGGGGGAAGAGAAAGAAAGGAAGGAAGAAAAACGAAACCATTTTGTAAGATCTCTGCAAGTAAATGAAGTCATCAATAAAGCATGCTGCGACTTAACCCATTATGGGCGCAACATATTCGCCTGGGACAATATAGGATGGGGAGAGAGCAAGGATAGAAATCATTTTACGAAATGAGCAACTTTTTAATCTACGGTTAAAAATCGATTAAGAAGAGAAAACACCCTTAGGAAGGGGAAACAAGGAGCTACGTGAAGGAAAAATAAAACTGAAAAATAAATTGAGAAGGGAATTTCTGGCGTGGTTTTTATCCCGAAAAGAGATTGTTTAGGATGTTTAATTTAGAAACACGGATTGCTAGCAAACGGAAGGGGTTGCCAACAAAACGGGAATTCAAAAAATAAATAAATAAACTTCTGGAAATATTGCGCTTTAGAGAGAAAAATAATTTACGTACAGCCATCGAATTTAATAGCATTTTTTTTCTTCCCAGATATAAAAATTTTAATTTCGTTTTTCTTATTTCCTTTATTTAACTGATATCTGTTGGAAATACGTGTCATCTGCATGAAGCAATATAGCGTAAAATAAAATAGAATGAAATGAAAGTGAAACACCATTTTATTCATATTTATTTTTCGAATTCATTAAATGAGAAATGTTTGAATTTATTAACCCTGTGTCACTCTCAATTTCTTTCTACTTTTAAATTTACAACGAAATTCAATACAAAACTTTCTGACTTTAATACACTAATATTGAAGCAGTTTAATTTGAATTTATCGCAAGAGATTATTTAAAAGTTTACCTATATATTCTATAAAATTAGTTTCAATTCTTAAACAACGCATAAGTCTTTCATTATTATATGAGAAGAAAGTAAATTAAAGCTTTGTGTTACTTTATAAGCTTTATTTTACGTATTTTTTACTAAATTTCCACTTCTATAAATACTTGTTCATCAATTTTTATCTCCATAACTACTTATTAGTTTTCATAAAATGAGATTTACCCGAAGTTGTTGAATATAACTTCAGAATACGCAATTTGATATGAAAATTTAGAGGCGTCTTTAAACTATTAATTATGAAGTTTCGTGTTACGCCATGTTTCTATAACGCGATTTCAGTATAACATGAAGTGACTATTGTCTCACTTCTCCTATAAAGTGGCGCCTAGTAACGCGTTTTTCTTTCTAAAACTTTCTAACAACTCAAATTGTTTGAAAAATGTACCTATAGCAGCACTTATTCGATATGTTAAATTCTTGCAGTTTACATTTCTGGGGTAATCCCGATTCCAGTTATCAGGAATTTCACTAAAACTAATCAAATAATTAAATATTTTTCTTTTATAAACTATTAAATAACTTTTTATTTTCCGTGTCTGTCCGCGTGTTACACAAAAATTTCTAGATGTATCTAGATGCAGTTTTAATGCAGCTTCGTAACAAATCCAAGATCAAAATAGGATATTTAATCTAATATGTATGAAACTAAATTTTTTATAGGAAACATTTTTTTTCAATTCATTTCATTTTTGTTTCATTTTTTTTATAAGTGTGTTGTATGAACTTTGAATTATGTTAAATAAACCTGAATTCAAATATGTAAAAATCCACATAAATTTTGCTTTTTCTATTATGCATATTATTTAGGAACTGTATCACAATTTGTCTTTGAAAATTTAGTATTTACATAGGTCTGAACAAATCTGATTTATTTACAGATTATTTAAGTATGAGGTTGTATAACGTGGTACGTATTCATTTAATTAAATTAGTTTTGAGTTTCATATAACACGGTATTCATATAATGCAGTAGTAGTTTCCATATAACAAGATATAAATTGTATGATTTATCTCATTTCTATGTTTCTCATAACATGATCTTCATATAACACAGTAGAATTAATCACGTTATGGAGACTTGAATGCATTAATATTTTACAAAAAATTTCAATTAAATGTCATATTTTAGTACAATTATTATAAAAAGTTATTCAAATAACAAAGACTAGTACATGTCCTTAAAAATGAAAACTTAAAATTATTGATTATCAAAAATTTAAAACCATTCATTTTATTGAAATTAAACAACCTCCTTAATTAAATTGTATATGCTTGAATTAAATTGTATGTAAATGAGACTGTATGATAATGTATTATTGATAAAATGTAGTATTATTTATATAAATATTCATTTTTGCTTTAAACACAAGTTGAAAGGTTTTAATTTGAATTTGCAAAGTATAATTTAGGCTATACATATTTTGGCTATATTATATATAATAAAAGTAGAATAAGAGAAAAAATATTAACATATATAAGTAGTTTCATGTATAATTTATTGGCATAAATATATTAATTTAAGGTATAGTTGTCAAATGTTAACATATGTTAATAATTGAATAACTCACAAATAATTAAACTTTGTTAATATAAAAATCTATTGTATAGCTAAACATTCATCACTTATTTATTATTCATTACCGTAAAATGTTACTTTAGTACATAACTTATAGCAATAGAG
Organism: Pardosa pseudoannulata; assembly: GCA_032207245.1. NCBI lineage: Eukaryota > Metazoa > Arthropoda > Arachnida > Araneae > Lycosidae > Pardosa > Pardosa pseudoannulata. The sequence goes on along the minus strand of CM063502.1, from coordinate 77,788,624 downwards.
TAATGAGAAGAAATGATATATGAATGTTTTATGTTTTCTTGGCAGAATTATTTTATGAACTTGCTGTAATATATGTATCGAATTAATATGATAAATGGCATAAAGACAGTTTTAAATATTTACTATTTTTTTCTCTATCTCTAGAATTGTATATTAGTAATTGATCTACTTTTCTAGACTTTCGACAAAAGATACTTAATAAAGTTATAAAACGTTTCTTGGATCTACGTTAGCATTTTATTTCCAAAAATATTTTCAAATAATATTTTTATTATTCATTCTCAAAATTTACAACATAAATGATAAAAAGACAGCTTAAATCAGCATAATACCATGTAGCTAACACGTAAGCATTAAGGCAGGATAGGGCTAAATTTTAAGTATGCATATGAAATGTAACATATTCCTGAAGTACGTGACAGTTTCCCGATACTGTATAATGTATACATGTAACTACAGAAATTTTCATTTCCTTTTATCTTTTTGACATGTTCATAATGTGTTTCGTTATATATCTAAAAGTATTTACACACAACGGCATATCGTTAAATTTCAGATGCATTAAGTCAAAATTCTATAAGTTTTTAGCTCGAGCTCGAAGTCAATTTATTCTGGAGTAAACAGAAGCCTTCGAGATGTACAGTGAGCATTTCAAAAGGTGATGTAGATATCTGATGGTATATATAGCAGAAATATATTCATAAGAATAGAGCACCTGTGAAACTATACATTTTAATACATGAAATTTAATTTTCACTTAATTTAATTTGTGAAAATTCCTGATATGTAGTTGTAAGATACATGCTTAATCATACTAGATTGCTAATAACTCAAAATAGGTTTTAATAGATCTTAGAGAATAATTTAGATTCAGTGGTTAATTGAGTAATGCCATATTTACTGATTTTATGAATTCGCAGAATATAACCCATTTTTTAAGAAATAAATAAACAGAAAGTATATTTTTAATACATTATGTTAAAACAGTTGTATTCAGTGAAACAATGTAAATCTACCTCAACTACAGACCTATGATTCAGTTTACTCTCCATTAATTTCTAGGCAATATACTGTCATTTATTGAGAATTAATTTTAAATTTTAAATTTTGTGTCTGAGTCAAAATCTAGGATTAAGTATTTTATTTATGAAAAACAGTTCGAAAACCATGGTTAAAACATTCATCAATTAAAAAATTGATGAAGCAAATGAATTGCAGATTCAGTACATTAAATATAAATAACATAATCTTGTATAGAAATATTAATATATTGAATTCCATTTGTACCATGATTACAGAAGAACTTCTAATGAAAAGGTAAAATATTATCAAGATGCTAGCTAGTTTGTCTTACAATATTTTGGATGACAAAAATTATAATAAATTCTTGTATGCTGTGAATTTTTTCATCTTAATAAATTTTATCTCTAATGACTCTTTCATAGCTTTTAAAGATTATCAATGATATTTAATCAGGATGTTTTTATTGATTTTTTTATTTTTATATTTTATATTTCTATTTAAATTTTTATTTTTATATTTAATTTTTATATTTTGTTTGCCAAAGATTTCATTGTAATTTTCTTTTGAGTTACATGAAAATGTATTGGAATTTTCATAAGATTTCATGATTTTAATGTACATTGATAAATCAATCCCAAATAATCGTATGTACCTAAAAATAAAAAATAAATCACACTATTTTCATCCTTAAAGATACATAATATGTAATGTATGGTACTGCAAAACTCAATGAACACCAAGATAAAACCCAGAAAAACTTTTTAGCTTATAATATGAAATTATTAGAATTATGGAACTACTAACTTGCTATGTTTTAAAATATGATGATATACATAACAAAACAGTCTAAGATGCCATTCAAAAATTGTATTAGTAAAATATTTTTAAATCACAAAAAAAAAAAAAAAAAAAAAAAAAAGACTTGAACTTGCTCTGTATCTAATTAGAAATCCATAGCAAATATACTAAAAAAAGGGGGGTACATCATGATGGGAACAGTAACTAAATCTTTCTCAGCCTTTTTTTTTGACAGTTACTTTATTATTTACTTAAGAAATGTTAATAGTAGCAGTAGAATCAAACGTCTTGACAAATTATCACACGTGTAATAAAATATCAAGATGACAAAATTATCGTATATCTAGGAAAGTAAGAAAGTTTAGAGAACATATTTAACATTCTATTGCGTCCAATTTTGAGCATACCATCTCTTTCCATCTTTTATGACTTCGTAGGAGTAGTTCAAAAACTTTCATCTCACACCTACCGAAGTAAAATATGCAAAACTTGGATAGAAAGACATTCTTCAGAACAATTTTGAACCAAGTTTCTAAAATGTTTGTTTTTATTTTTCAATAAATAAAATGCATATTGTTGGTAATGTATGAGGCACCAGATACAGCAAACATGTTCTGGAAAGAGAAAGAGGAACGTAAAATTTAGAGGTGATGCGCAAGACGACTCCATGTCGCTGTAATACACAGACGTGCAATCTTCTTTTTACTAAAGTGTGGACGGTAAATAAGGGTTTATAGCTTTATATACGGAGAACGTGCTAACCAGTAAGAAATAGCCTGGAACAAATCACAGGCTGGGTACAACATGTAAAGAATTAGGGAAAGAATATTGTATTAGTATTTTTGTACATGGATGATAAAATATTGATTAAGATAAAATTCTATTTCAGAAATGCAAAATTTAATAAAGTTAGAAAGATATTTTGAATGGGTTTTATGAATATTTGCTGTTAAAGCTAAATTTTATTCTTTTAATTTGTTTTTCTACCAATTTAGCATGTTGTAACGCTTATCACATCTGACATAGTGCATATTCTTATATAAAGGATAAAATGGCTTTTGATCCTAATAACATAAATGTAATTATGAACGATATATATATATATATATATATATATATATTCTTATTTAAAGATATGTTTATTTCCATAAATGTTACACATCTTTGTTTGCTGTTTCAACAGCTTAAAAATTTTAATTAAATTGTTAAAACATAGAGGTGAAAATAAGGAAGTTCTAACATTTTAATTTTCATTAATGTAAAGAGAAAGTATCTACGGAATAATTTATTTTCTTATGAATTAGACTTTACCTTTCTGTAGCTTCACCTCATGTAAAAAAAGCTGTTTCATTTTGAATTAATCATAGCATTCGAATCGAGTAATAAATTAATTCCATAAGACTACCTAAAAAAGAGTTTTAAGTTAAAATTCATTTCTAATCTTTTGAAGAAATTAATTTGTGATGTTAAGTTTAATCAACAGATGAAGTTAAGTTTAAATAACTGTATAAAACACTGCATGCTTTCATCGCCTAATTAGCAAAGCAAAGTTCATTTGCTAATTCATTTCTACAACGTTATAAATTGAAATTTTTCCTTATAAATTAATTTGCAGAATGCATGTTTTGTGCATTAATATGAATATAAATTGAAATAAAATTAATCTACTCTTATAAAAGAAATGCTTCGCTACTAAATGTTTAAGAGTTAAAAACAAACAGTATTATGTTTATCTATCTCAGTTACAGAGGTATTTACCTTTTTCTTTAATAAACAAATTTTTAACATCTTTATCAATTACGTTTTATAAACCTAAATAGGAATCCTAAAATAAATAACGGAAATACAGATAGAAACATATTACTGAAATCATAACGCATAAAATATAAATCTAGAAGAATTACAATTATTATATGATTCCAAAATCGCATTATTTGACGATAATTGCATTTAATTATATACATTTAAATATTGAGATATCAGATAATCTATTTGAATAGCATTTTTTTGGATATTTAAATAAGAAACTCCGCTTAATATTTCATCACTTCAGTACCTATTGGTTTGGAGTTGTGATGCTTGAGTCTTTTAGAATACAATTTTATAGAATCAACACTAAAGCTTGTATTAAGTGATGATATGACATCACCTCAAATTCAGATATTTTAATTTTTAACTCTTTCATTTCTCTGTTGAAATGTATTTTCAATATAAATTATTGGATATGAGTGCATTTTGCTTCTTTTAGAATTCATTTAATCATTCTAATAGACATTTAAAGGGGTTTTCAATAGCTAAAATGTTTATTGAATGCCACTTTTCTTATTCATTTTTGAGGCATTAAAAGTGTTCTTGGTTACACAGAAAGATTTCATATTTTAACCCTTTATCTACTGACGGTACTTTTAGGAACCACTTTGATTAATTAGTTCTAATAAATTAAATTTCTCACCGGGGAGATTTTTTTTCTTGTACATTCTTTAATTATCAATATGGCAGCTAAAAAAATATATTTATGAAGAAATTTTCAGTAGATATTTATAATGTAGTAGATAAAGGGTTAAAACGTAACTTTTGAGATTGATTTATTTTACAGTTGTCTGATTCCATACTATATTGCACACTTTTTCTTATGATAAAAAATGTTTAGGTGAAGTCAAAGTAATTAATGCGCATTTAAATTTATTTTATCATTTATGTTCAATCCATTAATTTTTAATACCTTGAAATTCAAAAATTGTTTAAGATTAAGAAAACAATTTATTTTAAGCACTATAAAATTGAAAGCAAGGAAGGATTTTAAAGCAGTGTAAATGTTTTTAAACCCTTTAAAGTAGTTGTATTTAAACTGTTTATTTACACTGTAAATATTGTGCAATAATACCCATTCAATAAAATATATTATATACAAATTGACTATCAAAGCAAAAAGAGAAATTCCACTAAATTATTTCTGTCATGTTGTTAAAAATGTGTTACCTTTTTATTGTTTTAAATCTGGTTCCTATAATATTTATTAATATTATAAATATTTCATACAACATTCGTAGAGCTACATTCCCTCAATAAATTAGGATATAGTTTCGGACTATAATATAACTTTATAAGCTATTAAGTAAGCATACATTATTAGAAATATTTTTAAAGATAAATGGAATGCAGTTTCAAAGCGTGAATAGTTAAAGCTTGTATATAAAATTTTGCTCTCATACATACATACATACATACACACACACACACACACACACATATATATATATATATATATATAATATATATATATATATATATATATATATGTGTGTGTGTGTGTGTGTGTTTGTGTGTAATATTAAAATCCGTTATATGCTTCTTATTTGGTGTTTGCGCGGTAATTCTGGTTTTTCCCTCCCAATACGCTATAAACTTATTTCAGCCTCTGTCTGTACTTCTTTAGCCAACAGTAAACGCGTTTTTATTTAAACAGTTGTATTTTTTATCACTTGAACAATTGTGCTTAGGAATTATTCGTAGTCCTTTTACCCGAGAAACCCTACTTCAAAATTGTGTATGCACTATGTTCAAAAGGTTTGTGCCTGTTGTACGGATTTGATGTATCGTCACCAGTAATAGAATATGTTGTGCTTTTGGATGAATCTCTGTGTGTGTGTGCATATATGTATATACATGCATACATACCTATGTGTGTATGTGTGTATACTATCTATATATAAATACACACACACACATATATATGTGTGTGTGTGTGCGTGTGAACAATTGCGCTTAAGGATTATTCGTAGTCCTTTTACCCGAGAAAGCCCTACTTCAAAAGTATGTGTGCACTATCTTCAAAAGGTTTGTGCCTGTTGTATGGATTTGATGTATCGTCACCAGTAATAGAATATGTTGTGCTTTTGGATGAATCTCTGTGTGTGTGTGCATATATGTATATACATGCATACATACCTATGTGTGTATGTGTGTATACTATCTATATATAAATACACACACACACATATATATGTGTGTGTGTGTGCGTGAGTGTAACCGTATTGAGTGAAAGGCATATGTAAAACTATTTTCTTACAACCTTGTCGTCTCGGCGACGTGCTAATGATAAAACTTAGCACTGAGTTGTCAGACGCTTCGTCTTTTACCCTTGATGCGGCATGAGAGTTGTAAAACCGGTATGGTACCGCGCTTCAATATGACAAGTAGCTTAAAACTCCTCATTAGGGGTTTGATGATTTCTAGCTTTATTTTTATATGTTAAGTACATATTTTATTTTTTATAATTTCTTATGTGTGCTATTAAAGAAACATAAATATATATCTTAATACTTGCATTCGGACATGGGTATGTTTTTATGAGGAAAAACCTCCAAGGCCACAGGAAGGTCCACAGAACATTAGGATGCTATTGATGAAAAAATGTTAAATTAATCTGTAAATATTTGTGGGACTAATGAGTATTATAAAACAATGGTTTTTACTACAATCAGTGATTTCTTGAAAGTTTAATAATCAGGAATTACTGTATTTGTTATTTTTCATGACGTTTCTGAGATATGTGTCTTCTGCGTTCGGGGACATTTAGTAGTATTGAGAGAGTAAAAGCAAAAGCTGTAAAAATGGGTGTTTTGTTATAAGGAGCAATTCCGGATGTATAATTTAGAAAATATGTAATAAAACTTATTACAAAAATATATACTGAACGAACAGGAAAACTTCTCAGTAAAGTGACAGATAACAAGAAAAAAATCTTTATATTGTCAAAGTCCCCTTTTTACAAAGACATAGTTTTGCATTCATTATGTCTGCTCAGATCTGGAAAGATGTCTGGACCTTAAGATCTTTGTTTACTGCATTGAAAAACCGTTTTTGTTATTTTCATAAATCTCTATGTATACTTTATGTATTTATATACTGTTGTTTATATCCATATTTGTAGTACACGACATTAGTGTATGCTGACAAAATGAAATTATGTCTAGTCTCGTATTTGATAACTAAAATATTTTGCATTGTTCCAGCTTACAGCAAATAATACCTACCTAAAATGTTAAGTAGAAATTTTAACTACAACGTGTGTAATTCAATATGTAAAAACATTGAAAAACTTTGAACATATTGAATGAATATAATTTAGAATTTTACCCAGTCTGTCTTTCGTTACATACAATATATTTCAATTCTTTTATACCTAAATGAGATTTACGATAAGAATATATTTTTAAAAATTTGTAAAGCTCATTCACTTTAATACAATTTAACCGTTATTTTTGATTGAACATTGAGTGTATTTAAGGAGAAAATATTAATTTAGATAATACATCTCTAATTTTTTCTATACAATATATAGCAATGTTGTGTTTTTTGTACGACACCTCTATAGAAGATATCAGTAACCATATGATATATAATAAGGGAAATATATATAAGTTAAAATACATGTTAAATAAAATGTTATTAAAAATTTAATATATATTATTAGTAAAATACAATACGGCTTTAACAAATTTATATAAATACTACAAAATTTGTTATAAAGAATTTTATTAACTATTGATAAATCATAAATGAGGAATTCACATAAATCGATGACGTACTGAGAAATAAAAACTGTTGCTAAACTTTTATATATTTCTTATAAATCTAACTCAAGATGCTTTAAATCATTTCAATAAATAAAATATATTTGAAGCTTTGCATAAAAATTGCTTCTTTGGAACTCATAAAATTAAAAGGGATTGTATTTCTTTTACTTATTTAGTAGCAACGAAGGAAAAATACTCGTATCCCCTTATTATTTTGGATAACTTAATATTCTTCATTCAGAAAGTGAAATATTTCAGTAAATCTTTTCTTTTCAGCACTAAAGAATGATGCATTAAAATCAAGAAGTTCGAGTAATGTATCGTCGGAAGCTCTTTGATGCTCTTACCTAGACAAAAGTACAATGAAGCCTAGTTTCTGAGATTAATATTTTCAGCAAAAGATAAGTTAAATATAGGGAGCATTATTGAGAATAAAGGTATGCATTGGTATTAATTGACTGTATTACGGAGGGAACTGAAGCACAAAAACCTTCCACCAGAAAGAAGCTTCAATGCTACAAAGCTTTTCCATCTGTTTCATTCTAAAGAGTAATATCCATGCAGCTGCTTTTAAATATAAGCTTCTGTTTTAATGTCACGACACTGCATTTGCATTTAAATGCATTAGCACGCGGTCCACAGACCACGGACATTTTGCTGATATTTTGTTCGCCGCGTAAACAGAAAATCGTGCGAACTGAATTTCCAGGCTCTCTCAAGTGAATGCATCATTTAATAAAAAAGAAAGAAATTGGTGGTATTAAATAATATAGTTTTTCCGGGTGATATCTCCAACAGTATTATTGTTTACGTGAATTGCTAATGAGGTTTATACATGTTTGATTCATATTTTCTTTATGTACTTTATGAGTTCTTCGAGTCAAAGTGAAATTTCTGGTACGAAGCAATATATAATAACGCCATGCACCATAAGCAATAATAAGTTGGGTGACCATATTTTATATTAGTAATTTACTTGGAATACCTTAATAAATCATTCTTTTTTATTCCGAAACTTGGATTCACATATGAATTAATATTAAACATCAAAATTGTTGATTCTCTAAATTGTCAAAACTACTAATACTTTATTTCATTCGTGCATATTAGTTTAAGCTGTATATTAAAAAGCTATAAGAAAAGTTCAATTTTGCAAAATAAATATAGAGTGCTCTGATAAATTTAGAAAAAATAATCATTATTTTTAAGAATATTTTACAAAGTTATCACGTCATGAATAATACTTTTATCTGTTTTTAAAAGCTGTGTATGAAACGCATATGTTGCAATCATTAAGAGTAAAATTTATATCCATGTCAATAAAAAATCTTCTTAAATATCTCATTTTAAAATAAACACTAAGACATTCTCAATCAAATTTATTTAGCGTCTTCAGTTCACTATATATATATATATATATATATATATATATATATATATATATATATATATATATATATATATATTATAATATATATATATATATATAATATATATATATATATATATATATATATATATATATGTATGTATATACATATATATATATATGTATATATATATATATATATATATATATATATATATATATATATATATATATATATATATATATATATATATATATATATATATATATATATATATATATATATGTATATATATATATATATATATATATATATATATACATATATATATATATATATATATATATATATATATATGTATATGTATATATATATATATATATATATATATATGTATATATATATATATGTATATATATATATGTATATATATATATGTACATATATATATTATACATAAATGTATATCTATAATGTAAATGTATATGTATATATGATATATGTATATATATATATATATATATATATATATATATATATATATATATATATTTATATATATATATATGTACATATATATATGTATATATATATATGTATAAATATATATATATATATATATATATATATACATATATATATATATATATATATATATATATATATATATATATATATATATATATATATATATATATATATATATATATATATATATATATATATATATATAAAGGAAATTGAGCAATAAAAAGTAATAATAAAATGGAAATTTCGTGGAACGATGATTAAATATTAAGTGGAATTATTATCAGACACTAATTATCAATTGTTCTCAAGTACAATATTTCATGTAGGTTAAATGTTGTATATCTATTTTATAAAATACTATTTACATTTTGATGAATAACGTATCTTTAAAAACTTTAATATATTTCCAGCTTGATTCCCAGTTATAGAAAAATTTACTAATCATATTCCACTAAAAGTTACTACAAATACTTTCTCTCTATTATTATTTATTGAATAATTTTCTATAACCTTCAGTTAGTATATCCTAAAAGATATTTATAAATTATTAGTACAGATATTTATCACTATGAAGTAAAGAAAATGGGTATTTTGAGCAAATTTTAATTAAATATCCTTTAAAATTTGAAATTGTATCAAGACCGAGTCTAATTTTCATTCAAAAACAAGTATTCGTAATAAAGGCTGAAAAATCTTTATAACCTGAAATTCTAATATAATAAATTCATATTCCGACTAACACGAGAAATATCCATGTATCATAGTTTAATTTCAGAATAAATTCCAATACGGAACACATACTAGAATAATAGTTATAAATGACTAGTGTTTTAAAGAAATTATTCTCTAGGTTTTATAAAAGCTAATGGCAATTTAATAACATTAAAAATTGATATATATTTTATTAGCAATAAAATAATTTCAATTCTCACTTTATAAATAAATTCAATTTTGAATTTTTTTAATATTTTCATACTGTTTTTATTATATTATCGGGGAAAACTTTTCAAAGTAATAAGAGATCTTTGAGAGACTACATTCAGTCAACTCAATAAAGACAATAACTATACCTTTGTGACGTACTTTCAATGTAAATATTTATTCACACTTTGCCTTTACAAAATAACAATAATGTTCTTGCTTAAATTATTGATTTCTTTGAGACCACAGATTTATATAAATTTATTGTCAGTTAAAGTTATTAACATTTGGAAGTACTTTAAATGAATTAACAATAAAAGGTAAAAATGTAAAGCAAATAAAATTTTAAAATAGATTTTTCATATTGTTCTTACCTTAATTCTAGGGGGAAAATTGCAGAAGTAATAAGAGCAGAGATTTTCTAGCTATTTTTCCATTAAGTCTTTCCAAAGTATATGGAAAGCAGTAAAATTATTTTCTTTTTAGGTTCTTTTTAGGTTTTAAAGTTGGAATACTTTTAAAGCTGTAATAATAATAAAAATAATAATAATAATAACGTTATTAATTTTAATAAAAAACATAACGTATTTGAGGAAATTAAAGATTCTATTGAAGGCAGAAATTTGTTTAAGAATGAAAAATTCTTTATGCTTAGTAATCCTTTAAACCAATTAGCAACGAAATGTAAAAATTTTAAATAAATAAAAAAAAATTTCCTTTATCTGAAAGCATCCATAAGTGGTAGGTAAATACATGGAGCAGAAATGTCGAAAACTTTCCATTATTCTCTTCCCTTTTCATCGCCGTCGTTTTTTATTTCTTGAGTCAAGAGAAGAAGGAATCCGGTTACTCTGTGATTCAAAGGAAGTTATCCCAATTCATTGGAGACGCCTCCGAACCCATTTTCCTCCTCTCTCGACAAAACCAAACTCCCGAAAGGAAAGCAAAAAGCAAAAAGGCCACAGCCTGGAACTCGACTCCGCATCGCGAGGGTCAGCGGGCTATCCACACGGCAATCCAGACAATAGTGCTAACATTACTGGCTTGTAGGGATGTTTGAACAGGGCCCGAAACAGGCTTAGATCTGGGCTGGAGAGAGCTCGCTCTATTTATTTACTGAAACTCTCTTCTTTGGCCTGCTCCGTGTGTACATGACCCTGGGGGAACCAGAGATAGGCTGCCTAATTTAGAGTGCGCGGGCTCCATTGAAAGGGACTGGCTGCACCATTGTTTGGACGAGATTTACTTTCCGGCAGCTTACAGCATAAAATTGCTATTTTATCTGCACTAATTTTGCAGGGGGAGTTTCAAAAGTTAATTTGGCCTTGCCAGTGCATTGACAACACACGCGTACATACATGTATACATCAATATCTATATCTACCAATATATATATATAGTAGAAATTCGTAATGAGAAATGGAAACAAATTAAAACTTAGAACTAAAAGTCTTAAGGTTAAAATATGGTGTCTAATTAGCAGTATCTACTAACATCAAAACCAAATTGATTGTTTCTAAAAACTGGTATTTTCATAATAAACACATTTTGGTACTGTACAAATTTTATATAATAAAGAGTGCTACAACGCTAAATAACGATACACTAGACAAGATAAGCTTGTGGAATAAACCGCTAGTACTGACAGTTCATTGAAATAATAAAACCAGAACATCATACAAGGAACAATATCAATAGGCGAAACACAAATGCATAACTCTTAAAATATGACACTAAACCATTATTGTAAAATCCAAGAATAATATAATTTATATTAATTATCACTAACCTCTTGTTAATTTTTGCAATAAGTTAACAAAAAATTTACTTTATACTAACTTTACTTTAACTAATCTTTATAAACAATACCGTTATTGGCATGTCCCCCCCCAATTTTCCCTCTCTCTCTCTCACCCCATATATATATATATATATATATATATATATATATATATATATATATATGTGTGTGTGTGTGTGTGTGTGTGTGTGTGTGTGTGCGTGTGTTTACCAGAGTTATTTATTGTTTTTATTTGCCTGGGCTACTGGGCAAGGAGAATCCTAACTATCTATTGAAGATGGCAGGTTGAAGTCGTGCTTTTCCATAATACCCAATTCCGAATAAAACTTAAATTTTATTGAACAGCTACTAAAATGACATATTAAACAGTCAAAGGCAGACAAGGGAAAGACCATAAAAGCACTTTTCTTTTAAAGATGTTAGCCCCAAAGGTGACGAAATCTTTCCAAGAGATAGGCGATTTGTCAGAGTTATTAACAATAAAATGTAACTTAGATCAGAGGAAACACTGAGCCATTTGGGAAATGCGGGGAATGGAAAAAAAAATTTGCATCTAATGCAGATAAATCTTGGAATGGGTTGGAAGAATTTTAAATAGTGGACATTCCTTTAATTAAAACATTTTGTGGCTGGGAATATAGATTTGAAGGATTAAGAATGGGAGAGAGGAGAATTTTTAAGAGATATTAAAGTGTAATAATTTATATATCTATGTATATCTCTCTTTCTTTCTTCCCCCTTCTCTCTCTCTCTCTCTCTCTCTCTCTCTCTCTCTTTATATATATATATATATATATATATATATATATATATATGTGTGTGTGTGTGTGTGTGTGTGTGTGTGTACGTATATACATGTGTGCATATGTACATAAGAAAGAAATTGTGTTAGTGAATCCTCGAAAAAATAATAATAGATAATAAAAAAAATTATTTTTAAACAGCAAATTTAGAGAAAAAACTGTCCGAACATATATATTGTACTGATAAAATAACAATGCAGTATACACATTTCATTGCATGCGTAACCAACGATAAAATTTCTATTCTAAACTCAGAGTGTCTCAATACGGTCACTGAAGTAAATAGGAGATAATTTAAAACAAAAAGGTTCGGAAAATTTTCAGGTATTTTAAAGTAAGAACAACATTTTTTTAGAACTGAAATTGTAACCAAGAAAACCAAGAAAGTAATAGTGTAGATGAATCCTCGAAAAAAATAAAAATAAATTTATAAACGCAAATTTCGAGAAAATTTTTAATCTTCTGCTGAACATGTCTGCTGCATTGATAAAATAACTTCATAAGATTATTTACTTCGCGTAATATATCAAAATGACAGAAATATCCTGTCCAAATATTTACTCTTTAAATTCCTTAAAATGACTAATAGTTGTAACTATAATCAATGGATAGCATCACCAGTTAAATTTGCCTTTATAATTAATATATTTTTAAATAACGGTAACTGGGATTTAAATGGTCAATTTATAATCTTTGGATTATTTATTATTTTAGCAAATTTCTGTGGTTAGCCGATTTTGAGAATATATCCCCACATTTATACATGCATGGTATCTACAAAGATATATTTTTATCTATATAAGTAAATAACTTGGTTTTTCTTCTTCGCCACTGTGATTTAATATTAAACTAATTATACACATTGGTTCTTTCAGTTTTTTTTCTCATCACCCTCATTTCACCCCTTTACGTGTTGCACATTGTCTCTTTTAGTTTTCTTTCTCATCACCCTCATTTCACCCCTTTACGTGTTGCACATTGTCTCTTTTAGTTTTCTTTCTCATCACCCTCTTTTTCATCCCTTCATGTGTTGCACATTGTTTCTTATAGTTTTCTTTCTCACCACACTCATTTCATCAATTTAAGTGTTCAATTTAAAGCAATCTCTTTGTAGAGTTTATGTACATCATAATTAAAACCTATATTCTCAGTTTTACTAGTTTCAGAAGTTTTGACTTTGCATTGGCAAAAAAATAGTAAAATCAGTTCCTCCCTTTATATATATGAAAACTAATACATTACTTATATAAAAAAAGCCTTAAATTAGTTACCTTTTGACTTTCGTTTAAGAACAGAAACCCAAGTGTTTTAACCCCTCCAATTTTAACACATGATATGAATTATGGAATTAAGACCAGAACCATAATATTTAAAAAATAAAAATACAACTGGAAACAAAACTGAACACATTGTATGCGGGACACATACTAGTACATTTTCTGACGATTGATACTTGAGTGAGGGTCATGTACTAGTACGGGTTAGTGTAACAACGTGGTTTGTTTTTGAGTACAAAAATAACGGTATATATATGAAAACGAAGCCGAATGTTCTTATCTACTACACAGATTATGAAAAAATTTAGACAAAGACTATTTTTTACATCAGTTGATGCTGAACCACAAACGGGAAGGTTGATTAAAAAAATCAATTTAGATTAAAATTAACTTTTTATTTATCTTTGCGAAAATAGTATTACATATATATATATATATATATATATATATATATATATATATATATATATATATATATATATATATATATATATATATATATATATATATATATATATATATATATATATATATATATATATATATATATATATATATATATATTTATATATATATATATATATATATATATATATATATATTTATATATATATATATATATATATATATATATATATATATATATATATATATATATATATATATATATATATATATATATATATATATATATATATATATATATATATATATATATATATATATATATATATATATATATATATATATATATATATATATACATATATATACATATAAATATATATATATTTATATATATATATTTATATATGTATATATATATTTATATATATATATATATATATATATATATATATATATATATATATATATATATATATATATATATATATATATATATATATTTATATATATATATATATATATATATATATATATATATATATATATATATTTATATATATATATATATATATATATATATATATATATATATATATATATATATATATATATATATATATATATATATATATATATATATATATATATATATATATATATATATATATATATATATATATATATATATATATATATATATATATATTTGTTTATGCATTTCAATATAAAGTACGAAAAGTTAGTTAGAAAATTAAATAATTTTCGATCTATTGAGTTTTAACTCAAGAACTAAATTTACGCGCAAAGCACCCGCTCCCAGTACCATTCCGCTGCGAAATGTACCCGCACACAATGTGTTAAGTATAAGTTATAAATCAAACGTCTTAATAACATAACACATCACATACAAATTAAGTTTTAAATAATAAAATATAAGGCAACAAATTAGTTTTCATTATTAAATGAAAACTAATTTGTTGCCCTATGCATAGTTTCTATTTATTATAAAATAAAAACTATGAATGAAAACAAAATTCATATATCATTATAATTATTGAAATTAATAATATTGCTAAGATATGATAGAAAAATAACTATATTTTCAAATAAAGAGAGGGTTTGAATGTCGATTTGTGCAAAAAATATTAAACTATTAAAAGACAGTTTCATTTCAAGGATAGAAAATAATAATTAAAAACAAGATAATAGCTCTTAACTGATAGCTTCAATTATTGTAAAAAATGGTGCTACTAGTTATTTTCATATTTTTAGTAAGTATATTTTTCACCAATAGTAAATTCGGATTATAAAATAAATTCAGCTTTCAGCGATTTGCTAGAATATATCCTGTCATACATATATAAATACATTCGTTTATCTCCAGTTTTACAATCGTAGATATATTCGTTACTCGGAATTCAAAATATCGAGTGATAATGATGCCCCAAAAATTACAGAACGATTTATTACACAAACTCAACAATGGAAATGACCATGCTATACAGTTCAACGAATTTTTATCAACATTTTTAATTATTTATAATTTCTTAATTTAACTGCTTAAAATTAATTCTAAAGTTCTCATCTTTTGGTCATTTTCATGTACTTTATATTATGTGTGTACTTATTCTTATAAAGTCTTTCTCCACCTGTACCATATTAAGAAACGCTGTTAAACGCCATGTTATATAAAAATTTATAACTGATTTTTAGCGTTTTTCTTAGATTTAGTTCATAAGAATAACAATAAGAGAAACACATCTAAATATTTTGAAGCATTTTGAGTTTTAGATAATAATACAATTATCAATTTATATCACTTAACGAAGTTACGTACATTTTTTAACGATATTACGCACTGTGGTAAAAAAAAATGTTACAGAAAATTTACCAAACTTAAAATAAAAAAATTCGTATGCTACTTTAAATTTCACTGTTACATGAATTTTTTTAAACGTTTTTATTAGATTTAATTCATAAGAATGTCAATAAATGAAACACATTAAAGTATTTTGAAGCATTTTGAGTTTTAGATATTAATAAAATTATCAATTTATATCACTTGATGAAATTACCTATATTTTTAACGATATTACGCACTGTGCTAAAAAAATGTTACAGGAAATTTACCAAACTTAAAATAAAAAATTCCGTATGCTACTTTAAATTTCATTGTTACATGAATTTTTTTTAAATCTCATACTTTATATAAATACAATATTTTAACAATAAAAATTGTTTTACCTTAAAAATTTTTTAACTTTATAAGTTAAGCATTTTCATGCTCTGCTATCTGTAAAACAACTCATATCCCTTGAAAATATAACAAAGGTTTTTACGTTTATTAAGCATGACATTAAATGCAGGAAGTTTATTGGACGTCAGTTTCAAAAGGCGCTTGAATTAAAGAATTTCCTTTTGCTGACTGATATTGTAAATTTACTCATAATATAATTACTTACAAAGAACGAGTGCGGGTGACTTGAGAAAATAATTATGAGGATTCAATTTTAATATCAATAGATCACTAGATGAAAAGAAATGAATGAAATGAGAGCAATAGCGGTTTTCTTTTATCTTTATTAAAAGAAATTTGCCATTATTTAAATATTCAGTGAAGTGCATATTGAGCATATTTGTTTTAAAGCCTTAAATGAGGTATACCAATTTTGTAAATTAGCATTATGCTATCATTCATAAAATTAATTGTATTCGGAGTTTTATAATGCATTTAATAAATTTTAATGGCATGCGTAATAAAACATGCAAGTTATTGTTTAAAGAAAATAAAACGATTCTATTTATTAGCGCATAAAAATGTAGATACAGTGAAATAAATTACAGTTCATCTACTGCCTTAACAGAAAAACTCTTTTCGATTACTGAAGTCATGTTCCACAATTACCCTTAATTTCCTGTGTTTCTAGACACATTACTCTTTCAGTTTTTAGCACTTAAGCTGCTGTTCGGATCAAACGAATGGGAGAGCAAAAATCATAAACTGAAATGCGTTGGCAATTTTGGATCGGCTAAAGTCATGAAGTAAATCATCTTTTCAAGCGAGAAACTGCTTTTTCGACAAAAGAAAATAATGCGAGACCTAGTGCAACAGCAACAATAAAAATGTCTCGCAAGCGGAAGGGATATTTGGGGCAGTTTTCTACATTTATATACCTTTTTAACAACCAACTGAAGAAATGGATGATTATCATGACGAAATCGTCTTGTGACAGAACGGCGGCGAAATAAAATTGTCATTCACTGATCATAAAAAGAATACTCCAAAAGATCCCGGCAATATCAAAAAAGAAAAGAGGAAGAGAAGCCCATAAAAATAATGCGACACCCTAACACGAAAATGGCGTCTTCAAAAGAAAAGAGGAAAAAGTCCCATTTCGTTTTGCTCTATCAACAGTGTTTTTACTCCTACAATCTTACACAAACGAAACTCTTCTCAGGGGATCTGGATTATTTTTGCTTGCCCACTCTCGAAAATTCATGCTTCGCAGAAATCGCAGCATACTTTTTGTATGACCACGATGTCTCATGAAATGCAGGGAAGAATTTAATAAAATAAGACACATCTAAAGTGTCATTGCAATTCCCATTTAACTGCATTATTGAATTTCTTTTACATTTAGTCTGCTTAATATGGTTTACATTTGAAAAAGCTATTAAAGATGCCGTGAGGTATGTTAAAGTTAATAGATGGTGACTGTTTTGAGATCTCCCATTTAAAGAAATGCAAAAAGCCTTAATTTTACTATTTATTTCGAAGAGGGAAAGGTAATCAGGACTTGTATAGTGTCACATATATCTGTAAGGTAAAATGCCATTAAGACTGACTTTTATTTCAAATTATTATGAACCAAAAATAATGTAATTCCTTTGTATAAGAATCAGGTACCAAGTTTAGAACTTTAGGAAACTATCAAGAGATATGTACATTTGCACAATGATGACTGTATATTTTAAATGTAACGTCATTATTGTCACTTTCAATCACAAAATAAAATTACATCTTCTATATTCAAGAGATTTGATAATTTATAATAGTTTCTCTAAAGTTATCTGTATCCTAAATTATTGCAACTTTGAACACGTTATATAAACTATGTTAAGAAACGAAAAGATTTATATTTAATTCATAGCAACAGTTTAAAGAAAACCGTGTCGAATTTAAATGACCATTGTTAGCCCACGCATTCAGACAGAATGGGACCTATAGATGCATATCTTTTTTCTATTCTTTCACTTACACATTTTTAGAGAATCATTTGTATAACTTCAAATGGAATAAGATTATTCCGTTTTCCACTCATTGTATATATAACACTATATAACTCCTTCTTGGAAATAGCCAAACAGTTGATAAAATATTAACTTGGCATATTTTTACTCACTGGATTAAAAAATTTTCTACCTGCTAGTCTAACGAAAAATTATGTTCTTCCAATTCAAATTCCTCTCATTTGAATACTTTTTTTTCTACAAAACATTTTAAAACATGACCTAGGAAACGGTGTAAATTTATTGAGAAATATGCCAGTAACTGCAAGTCTGCATGATTCAGTGTTTTAATTTATGCATTTAAGCGGACAGGTAAAAATATAATCTGGCCGAGTAGCGTTTGGGAAAAATTGTTTAGTGGCTGCACATTAAAGACTCGAGAGTAAAATATAGTCCTTATATATGATAAAAAAATTTGAATTCATGACAATAATAACATTTTATGTTTTCATTTTCATAAATATTTAACAAATGACTGAAACATGGAAACACTGACTAACTGGATAGTTCTTTGATCATCTGAGAGCTGACTAAAACTATCCTTTTAATACTTACAAAAAATATGAACACCGGCTTAATTCACCTTTCTGACCAGCTTCTAAAACATATAGACTTACTGTTTTCCGTTTTTTGTAACAGTTTATTTTATATATTATTGCATTTACTGCTTTTTAAAATTCAGTAACATTGGCTTCATTAACCCTTAAATACTGTAATATAATATTAGAACATATAGCTACTAATTAATTTCATGATTTTGACAATTTGGCGTAGGCGTAACTTATATTAACAATATTTAAATATAATAACATTTATATATTTGAAGCTCGTTGTAAAGAGAAATATTCATTAAAATTTTAGTTTCTGTCAAAAGAGAAATTTTAAAAGGTAGAATTTATTTCAATGACTTAACTTATTTGTGAACATTCATTTAAAATTACTGTACTTTCAAGCAGCAACTATAGTATATGGTACCATATATTAAATCGTGCATTTCAACTGCAAATTATTTATTCTTGATTATTAGTCACAGAACGACATACTGATAGTACAATGTGCAATGAAATACAATAAACTACTAGTTTAATTATTTAACTAGCTCTCTCCTAATTTAACCCAAATTCTGAAAATTTCCTTCTCCCCCACTAAAATAAATCTTATATATGTTACAAAAAGATAAAATAATTTATTCTTTAAAAGTTTTCTTGAAATATTTCTGGTCTTAAACAAATAATGTGGTAGCGTTTATATCGAAACATATAACCCATTTCATTAATGGTGTTAGTGAAAAATAATATCGTAATAGTGACTTTCTTTAGAGCTGATTCACTGATGCAATAAAAACAAAACTAAACTACCTTATTTGTAGAACAGAGTTAGAACAGATTAAACAAAAACCAAAATTTGCAACTAGTATCTATCATTGCATATATTATACACAGACATAAATTCTTTAATCACAAAACAAACTTTCAAATTAGGATATTTCGATTTACACAAACCATACAACCATAATTAAATAACGAAAAATTCTGAAACATAATACCTCAAGATCTTTTCAACAATGGTCTCCACATTAAAAATAAAATAAGAGTTATTTTTAAGACCAAGCAAATTTGATTATATATATTTTTTGTAATCCTTGTTCAATTCGTTAACAAATTTATGAAAAATACAGATAAGGTAAACTATAAGCAGAACATTATATCTTATTGGAAGTATATAATTCTACATAGATTCAGATAATATCAGAGAAAATTCAACCATGAACAAAGAAAAAATTAAAAGATAGCTGGTACTACGTTCATCTGATCGATAATTTTCGTTAATTAAATTATGTATTAGGCAAAGGGAGATTTAGTGCAATTATGTTATTTGTCGAAAGCAGATACCTTTCACCGCTTTTATCTATTCGCACGTAAAATGAATGTTATAATTATCATTATAATTTTGTTTTTCTTAAAATACTTCCATTGGCTGTTATTTTTATTTATTAATCAATTTATTTATTTTACTCTTATTAGTCTGCCGTTTTTTAAATGTTTTCTGATGAATAGTAAAATTTTTCAATTTCCTTCTCTGAAGTTATCTCCTTTATATTTTATATGTAAAAATGATAATAATAGTGATAAGGATAAATTCTATATGTATATGGTGTTGCCACATTGCACCAACAAATTTAAAAGGGTAATTGTAGTCAGGAACAGGGTGAATAATTATAGAACTTTAGGTCCCAAGTCCCGTTTAAATGATTAAAATTTAAAAAATAATAATTTTGAAGGACGTAACATTCCCAGTGCAATAGAGGATTGCTGAAGTTGTACCTCTTAAGGAAAATCAAGAATTAATGATAAATCCACAAAAATTGACAGAAACTGTTTTTTATCCTAAAACTTGTAAAAGGCATTTTTGTTTACAGTAAAATATATACAAAAATATATACATCTTTGATGAAAATAGCAAATATTTATAGATGTACGACTTATGACTTATGTTAGGCTTTGGTGTTTTCTATAGAGAAGGCCCATATTGCCAGTAAAACACTACTAAGATATCTACTGGTGGACTACAACACTACTGATGGACTATGATATCTTCCGTCGAAATTGTACCACTTATTAAATAATAATTTCATAATATTTGAATAGCACATCAAGGCGTTATTTAAACCATATAGCTTCTTAATTATTACTACATGGTTATCCCTAAAGATATTTACCAGGAGAAATAATCTACTATTATAAAAGAGTATAATATACGTAAAAAAATCATAGAGAAAGCAGCAAAATCTTAATTTTTTGCAGCGTGTATAGGTGAACATATTTTGTTGATTGCCACTAGAAAATAATATGACTTGATTGAATACAACATATCACTGTACCAGAAGTGTTGTTTTGGGGGCTTTAAACAGTTACTTGACGATTGACTTGAGCAACTGTCTTCTAATTAGTTCTTGTATGGAAAAAAGACTATAAAAGGGTGACCATAATGATTTGACAAACTAATATGATGCATCTCACAAATTTTTGCTAAAAATGTTAAAAATAGCATTCGTTGAAAATGAGTTTAGTGATACTGTGAAATAGTGTGGCAAATAAATATATATGTATGCTCGGGAATTTTTAATATGTAATTTGTGTTCTTACCATGTTTCTCAACACTAGCCTTCTTTAACTTTTATTGTTAAAGCCGAATATTTCCAGAATTTTGAGTTTCATTAGCTTATTTTTGGGATAATAAAAATTAATTATCTTCTAGTGTCACGAAAATAAACAACTTATATTGAAAAGCTTTAAATGTCAACTAAATCATTACATAAATTAAGCCAGAAAGTGCACTAATTTTATCCGCTGTGCAAAAAAAAGAGTAATTAATTTCTCATTTGTTGTTTCGAAAAGCTTATTCAGACTTATGTAAACAGAATCATGCCATTAAAGCATAACTTTATTAATATAATTTTATAATAAAATACAAAACAAATTTTATCAAATATTTTCATTATGCTCATGGGAGTTCATCAGAGTTTTTATCGCAGATATTTTAATAAAGCAACCAGGGAGGCAAAAAAAATATTAACGATGAAAAATAAAAAGTCATTTTAAATGCTTTCTTAAGTGATGTATGATAAATTATAGCTAAAATTGTAAATAGGATATTCTTACAGTATATTTTAATCCCATTTTATTTAAACTGAACGTAATTTAAGTCCGAAATCTCTAAACTTTTAGCGAATCTCTGGGACATAAAATTATCATTTTTAAAATTATAATCGCTTTGTAATGAATTTTTTCAGCGAAATATATGCTTACATGGATTTTACTATACTTATGTAAAATTGTTCGCATTTTTTAAATTTGAATTTTAAAAAATTGAAAATTTGAAATTTGAATACAGATTAACATTGATGTAACTCATGAATGAAATGCTCTTCAAAAACATTTTCTAGTTTATATGTAGAAAAAAAAGATAATTTAATATGCAATTCGGATTTCTAAAAATATTTATTACAAATGTTTTAATAATACATAAAATAAAAATTTTGAATTTTTAAAGTAATATTTTGTCTTGTAATATTTCTAAAACTATTGTTTTTAATTAAAAACCTGTAAATAAAATAGAAGAAACTATATTAAAGAACATCTGTACAAAACTGTGCGTTTAAATTAAATTTGAGCTGTATCAATTTGAACTTGAAAAATTTCGTAAAAAAAATGTGAAATAATATGATTTAGAGAATTAAGTACTTATATTTTATGAAACGCTAATCTTTTATTAAATTTTACTCTATTTTAATCTCATATGAAGACTAATTTAACTATATTAATGTAAAGTGACTCTAAAATAAATTCACTATACAAACATATTTTTTTAGTATAAAGGTTTAGCATGCATAATAATTTATATATGGAGATATTCTTTCAAAGTAATTTATCTCCTGAATAGGAAGTGGTGTACTCTAGCAACATAAAATAAATAAAAATAAATAAAACCTCTCCATGTGTAATTATCGTAGAAGAATGACACTTTATTATTTGATATAAAAAGTCCATGGTATTTTTTCAATTAAAAAACAAAAATGTGATACTTTTAGCGATTTATGTGTCTCAGGCCATCTTTAATACCTCTAACGTATCTCTAAAATCACACACACACACACACACACACACACACACATATATATATATATATATAATATATATATATATATATATATATATATATATATATATATATATATATATATATATATATATATATATATATATATATATATATATATATATATATATATATATATATATATATATATATATATATATATATATATATATATATATATATATATATATATATATATATATATATATATATATATATATATATATATATATATGGGCACCAGTATTTCAAATAATGAGTACTGATTTTCATCAATGCCATTAGTCTATGTTTATAATTTATATTATTTATCTTTGTTGAGTTTAGGCTTATTATTTTAATAAATGAATTAAAATAATGAGGATTTTGTTGAACTATAAAAAAATTCAACAAGTAAACTGGAACAAGTAAACAACAAGTAAACACGAAATTCTTAGACGGGAAATTTTACGTATTTGACAGATGGAAGTGAAAAGGGATAGAATCAAGTGTTCTTGAGAGGTTTTCTAATCCAGTTATATCTGTGCTTGCATCCATACACTTTTATAGTTAGAAATACGTATGTATATATGCATATAATAATAGGTATATGTATATATGTATGGGCACATACATCAGTGTTTGCATGTCTTTTTTATTTATGAGATATAAAGATAAAAGAAAAAACAAGGGATATTTTTCATTCATGTCTCTAACCAGGTCTTTATTTTTATATGTTTCTCACGTGACTGGATAGCGAATCAATCATCTAATACGGCAGACTGAGTTAGTTGTTGAGCAGCTTGCTAAAGGAATAGTAAGAAAATTTAAATATTGATACTGATAGCAATAAGAAAATGTTGGTACATCGCAATGTATTTTTTGCACTGAAATGATGTGAATAACTCTTCCATTTTTCAAGGTCCTCAGCGTCACGACAAGTTGTTCCACGTCATTTAGCAGTCTTTGCTTTTGGTATTTCCCGAAGTGGCTATAATTCCTAAATGACTCTTAATATTTTAATATTTATAAATTTCCTTTAATACTCTGAGGTAGAAAATAAAAAGAATTATTTACCCGTTATCAACCCTGAATACATGTAATTTACATATTGTTGAAGGTTATACCTAATAACTAGGAAGGTTTTGCAGTTTCTTGCCCTATGCTTCTGAGAATTTGAAGAGTCAGCAAAAATTATGAAAAAGATGATGTATGTGCATTATTATTACATTTTAACTTCAAACTACACTTTATATAAAGATTAGAAATAGATTAGAAGATCCTCTCTAAAATGTATTTACGCAATATCAAATTATCTATAAAAGCTGAAACTGATACGCTACAAAATCCTTACTGAGTTTTTGATAATAGAGTTTCAAACTATATCAAATCTTTATATATTTATAGATAAGAAGTTATAAACATTTTTTCTTATTTTGAAATTCTGTAAAATCTTTATCATGTAGAAGACAGCTGTATAACTCTTTTGATTATGTACCCATCTCGTGGAATCTTAAAAAAAATTACTCTTAACATTTTAATACTTATAAATTTTCTTTAATATTCTGAAGTAGAAAATAAAAAGTATTATTTACCCGTTATCAACCCTGAATACATGTAATTTACATATTGTTGGAGATTATACCTAATAACTAGGAAAGTTTTAGAGTTTCTTGCCTTATGCTTCTGAGAATTTCAAGAGTCAGCAAAAATTATGAAAAAGATGATGCATATGCATCAATATTACATTTTCACTTCTCACTACACTTTATATAAAGATTAGAAATAGATTAGATGATGCTCTCTAAAATGTATTTAAGCAACATCAAATTATCTATACAAGCTGAAACTGATACGTTATAAAATCTTTACTGAGTTTTTGACAGTAGAGTTTCAAACTATATCAAATAGTTATGTATTTATAGAAAAGAAGTTATAAATATTTTTTCTTATTTTGAAGTACTGTAAAATATTTATCATGTAAAAGACAGCTGTATAAGTCTTCTAATTAAGTACCCATCTCGTGGAAACTTTAAAAAATGCATTCTTAAACATATCTTTCATTTATTCAATAAAATGTACTTACTGGTTTTAATCATTTCCATATTACTGACTTTAAAATAAATCAGTATTAAAGTTGACATTTTAAGTAATATGTTACCTTCATTAGCTTGAGTCCTAGAAATATAATTATAAATAAGTAGAACAATTTATTGTGGAATATGGAAAAAAATTATACCAATTTTTTTTTTAATTTAATCCCCGAAATTAAATTAATTATGTTAAATCTATAGCGTATAATGTTCAGAATCACGTCAGCATTTCCTTGGAAAATTAATTTACTCTTTTGTCTATTTCAACTAAAGCGGTAGCTTAAATTTCTACAATAATTATGTTTAATAAATTCATTTTCTGAGAATTTTCTTTTATAGACCATTTTCTTGGAATTAATTAAAAATATGGAATGACTAGAATGATAAGCTTGAAAAGTTTAAAATAAAAACTAAACATTCGATAAATTATATAATAGGTTTAAAATTTTGTTACCTTCTAATTTTTAACAATACTGGGTTGTTGGATTAACTGATTCTTATCTTCGTATCTAAAATGTCTCGTTTTTTATAAATGTAATTGGACACCTCTCTAAGAAATATTTCTAACTTTATTGTACATCTATTTATAAACTCGCAAATTATTTCCTTTGGTAATTCTTTTGTGATCCAATCCTATTTTATGCATCAGCATTTAAATTCTCTGTACAGAATACATAGTACTAGAATATGTTGTTCTAAATCATTTATTAAAGATGTGGTTGAAAGTGCTTATTATCTTCATATTAACTTTCTTGAAATACAAGTGTGTGTGTGTACAGCTCCCAAGATTTTTTCTTGGTTGGGCATAAACGGAAGCGTAACCATGTCAAAAAGCTCAATATGTCATAATAAACTGCAAGAAATAGAAAATGAAAGTACAATTCAATTAATTTTATTAATCAATTTTACTTACCAGGTATTTATTTGAAATTGAACGTATTTGATTCAAATGTATAAAAAAGTACCAAGGCTAAACAATACAGCTAAAAAAGTTAATTCTAATTTTATAAAAATTGATAAAAAAATATAAAGAAATTTTTTGTCAATTTATTAATTACATTATTTATATTAACTTCAATATTTACATTAATATGTAACAAAACTAAATATTGTATTTATTGACTAGAATTTTCCTCCATTGTAAAGTTTAAAATTTCATTTATGGCCTTATATATGAACATAACATTTATAAAATGGGAGAACATATAATATATATAAATACAGATTCATGACCCAAAAGAAAATCCCATTTGTAGCTGTCAGTAGTTTATTATTTACAGGCTGTTTGTTCGGTGGTTGAGCCTACCACGTACACTAGAATACAACTCAAAAGTAAATATGGTTTCTCCCATCAATGTCTTCAATTGATATCCCGATCTTAAGAAAACTTTATAAACAAATTTGATATCAAATAAAACAAAGTAGATTACTTCACCAAACAAACTATTAATTCTTTTTCTTCTGCAAACCCCTGGGGACATCGTAAAACTATAATAAGGGAGAGCTACTGCACTGTTTCTCAGTGCATAGGTAGTAAAAGTTTTACTGTCATAAAATTACAACGATAAAGGAGTCACTAAGACCTTAAGTAGTGTTATCACTAAGAAAAACAAATTTAGTTTTTTTGGACAGTCGGTAACATTTCTCAGCATGTTCATAGAAGTGTACGCACTCAAGAGTTTCGTTTCTGAAGACAGACTTTTTTCAGTAATGTTTAAACTTAATGACATATTATGGATATTACTTCAGCCGGAGTTATTACCAGACTGTTATGGCTGGTAATTAGGTTCTGAGTTTTTATGAGTAACACAACATATATACTCACATAAACAAACAGACCAATAGTCGAAATCGTATTATATCAATAAAATTTTTTTGAACACACCTCAAAAGCAAATAGTGTAAAAAGAAATGCAAGGTCCTGCTTTTCAGATGAATTTTCTCCATGCTTTGTTTCTTAAACAACGAAAAACAAAATAAATACATTACAATTTGATACAAAATTAGAGATTGATATTTTTAATAGTAATAATTGGTATAAAAGAAAATTATTAATCATTGCTAAAAACGCGACTTTGTACTCAATATAAATTGAGCTTAGTAATATTTGATTTCAAAATAGTTTATTATCTGTTTAATTTTTATTTTAATATAATATGATATTATAATCACGTAGTTATGAGATTATAATAAAAACTTTAAAAAAACATGCGTTTAAAGTTAAATAGTTTATTTTAAGCATTTTCAATAGAATAGTAATTTGAATTTAGAAAACTCTTATAAATATTTTTATCTTTAATTGTCAAAATATTTTGAATTTATATATATATATATATATATATATATATATATATATATATATATATATATATATATATATATATATATATATATATATATATATATATATAGAGAGAGAGAGAGAGAGAGAGAGGGATAAATATAGGTATGCATATATTATGTTTGAATTTATATATCATGTATGGTACCATTATAAGTATTCATGGGAAATTTCATATATTAGCTTAAAATATGATATATTAAAAAAAACAGCTGTTATGTAAGCTTAATTTTATATTAATACCGTAAAACAAATGTTTTAGAATTTTTTTCATTTTATTGAAACTTAGATTTAAATATTTTAAAGTATAAATGTAAAATTAAAATTTCAAGAATAAAGCTTAAAAAACCCAAAGTTAAATTCAAAAATAATTTCTTTTGTATTTTTATGATAGTATATACGGAGATGTATCAGATATAATCCATTATTTCTTAGGGATTATTTTCATTTGTATAAAAGGATAGCTGTATTTTCTTTATCAATATTTTTCCTTATTTTAAGTATTATATAAGTCAAAAATATGACATTACATCTCCATGATCATTTTCATTTACAAAGAATAGCTATTTTTTTAAGAAAATTTTATACATCAAAATATGTAATTTCAATTACTTTAGATGTTAATATTTATATGTTAATAACATTATTTGAAATCCTCTTCATTTTTTTCCATTGCACACTTTCATATGTATATTTATCACTATAAATTTTAAAGTAAAATTTAAATACAACTTTACAATAAAACACAAATATTACCTTTATGTTTTGATGTTCCATTTTCAACTTTTTTTATCTAAGAAAAGAAAAGACTACATTATCTAAATTTTTGCTTTTATTCGTTTTCAGAACTGAACTATCATCTGGATATTTTTAGAGTGTTTTAAGATCATAATTTTAAATTTTGTGTATTTTAAATTACAAAATATTCAGATTAAGGTATTGCATCATTGTATCTAGTTCTTAGCTTTTGTTTTAATTTTTATTTTCACTATTTCTGTGGCTTATTAAGTGACAAAATTACTAATTATTTAATAACCAATGTAATCGTGCATGATCGTTGAAATACCATTCTTGCCTGCGTTTTATTTTTGCAAAACATTCATAAAAAATACCAGCTACAATGGAATGCGAAAGACATCTATTTTTAACTTATACTATATCAGATTAAAAATCAGTAGCTAAGAACAGTGAAAATAACATCTAGACACTTCATTTAGTTAGCTCTTATATTCTCAATCTTGTATTTAAACACATTGAATTTTACAAGATAAAGAATGAGTACCATTTTATATTAATCAAGTGAGAATCAATAATTTGAAAAGATAAATAAGATTGCTTTAACCAAACTTAAATTTAAGAAATATTGACTTAAAGCATTACTGTTGGGCATTGTTTTATTTTATCAATTTTTCCAAGCAAATACATAATATTTTACATTATTTTCGATAATCTTAATATTAAAATAAGTTTTCGATGTTTTGGGGGCATATTAAATAATAAAATAAACAATTTATTAATTACCTCTGTAATTGCAGATACAGTTAGTTACATGATCACTGAAACATTTATTATCAAATTTTTATTTCAAATTGAATTAAAATTATCAGCACAGTGAAATAAGAAAGGCATATCTATTTTTTAATACATTTATTTTATATGGTATTGTATTATAAAATAGTAGGTAACAGTCGCTTTATTGTGATAATTTTAATATTTTTGACCTCTTGCATCCAGACAAGCTGAATTTTCACAAGATAAAAAATATATCTTTAAAATTTAACGAAGTACCGTACAGTTCCAAATGAACCAAATTAGATTTAATAATTGGAAAAGAAATAGAAAATTACTTTTCTAAAATTAAAATTTAGAAATATTGCAAACCTTTCAAACATTATTATCATGCAATCCTTTATTTTGTTATATTCCCAAGTTCACAACTACAATTTTGAGTTATTTAATACCATCTTAAAATTTAAAAATAAAATGTTTCATTTGTATTTACAAGAAATGAAACTATGGTAAAAATAAACTTTGAATTATAACGGAACATTATATTTGTTACTTAACGGAAAATGAGCGATTTTAGGATAAGTTTAAAACAACATTTTATCTTTCAAAAACTACCCCTGATTGTGCTATGAAAAACTTACTTTTACTGTTTTCAAAGAGTGCAGTAATTCTCACAAGCACCGAATAAAACTGCAGGCTACAAATTTTCAGAATAAAAATATCTTATCTTGAGATGTTTTTCAATTTTCAAAAAGGATGGTATTATGTCTTCTGTTTCCGGGAGGTATCTAAGCTAGGGACCGTCCCGGGTATAGATTACTTTGCTTGCATCCGAAGAAATGTCTAAGAAAGAAAGCTTCAAGGTAGTTTGAAAATATACAAAAACAGAAAAAGTGTTATTATTTTATGAAAGAAAAAATGTCATAAGAGTTAGCAATTTTCGAATTCTACTTTTGAAGACGTGCGTTTCACTCAGGCGTTCCAGAGTTAGCACTGTCATGGCAAAGACATCGCAGTCACATACACTCAGATACTTTTACAAAAAACTTAACAAGAAAAGTGACAGTAAGCAAAATTCGAAGTCTTGCCATTCTAGATAAATATACTGCCTTCAACAATCATTATAGAGAAACTCAGGAAACGCTTGGAGGTTTGATACTATGTATTATACTATGATACTATGTATTGTACTATGTATTACAGAATCAAAAAAACAGGAAATTTAAGAAAATTTTATTCTAATTTGTAGGAGGTATATATATATATATATATATATATATATATATATATATATATATATATATATATATATATATATATATATATATATATATATATATATATATATATATATATATATATATATATATATATATATATATATATATATATATATATATATATATATATATATATATATATATATATATATATATAGAGAGAGAGAGAGAGAGAGAGAGAGAGAGAGAGAGAGAGAAATTATTGGTTGATAATGAAAAAAGAAAAAATAACCAAAACATAGAACTAAACTTTCAAAGATTTAATGGTGCTTTATTTCACCAGAAGATCCCACAAGTATCATTAAGCAAAAAAGCTTGCTTTCGATTCATATAATAGACACATTTTGGTATAATTCTCATGAGGAAAAGAATATATTTATTCATACACATATGTATGTATGTATATATATATATACATATGTGTGTGTGTGTGTTTGTATTGCAAAATATATGTGTGGTTTCTTTTATTTTTTGAAAATAATACTATAAAGGTTTTACTGAGCTGAGGAAAATTTAAATAAATTTTCCAAAATCTATTCTTAATCAAAGGTACAAAAATATATTACCTACAGATTGTAAACAGATTACCTAAACTGCATTAGGTAAACTATAAATACTCTGTTTTAAGAAACGTCACCACTGTTTAATTTTAAGATCTGAAATGTGAATAATTTACACATGAAAGGAACCTATATTACAATCTTCGGCTTGTGATTGAAATACTTTTTAATTAAGCTTAATTATTATGGAGGTTTCTGAAAAGCGTTAAAATTATTATTTCGCTCCTGCGAAAGAACGAGACGTGTTCAAGTTTTAGTAATTATTATCAAACTATCAAGTGTGCTGTTATTCTTGTTTAGAAATTGCAATGTTAACATTTTGAACATTAGCAATGGATTAAATGTCTCGGATAGCACAGCTGAGGGTCACAAAATCACCAAGTCTAATCATATAAACAGGTAAAACATCTACGTTTAAAGGTTGAGGTAATAAAATATTCACCCTTACAATAGGGAAGGAACATAAAGGATTGGATCTAAACAACGGTGTTGTCTGAAGGAAATCATTTGTTACCGAGACTAATCGGTAAAACGACTTCAATTTGCTATGGAGCGTAAAGACTGGAGAGTGGATCAATAGGAAAAGGTCATGCGGTGTGATGAAACCAGATTTGTCCTGTTCCAAAAAGATTGATGCATCAGAGTTAGAAAAGAACAGCACGAATTGCTTGGCTTTTTTACACAGCGCTAGCCACTGGAAAATATGTTATGATCGTAGATGCCTTTGGGTATTTTTTCTGTTCTCAACAATTATTTGAACTGCATAAATTAAAAAAAGACTGCTGAATTATGGTATAAATAACCACATTTATTCGATGAGCTTTTTTCTATTGCCTGAATCTTTACAGTAAAATATTATTATGCTAAGAATGCTAAAATACATTCCATTTATGTGCAAAACTGTTTATAATGAGATGATGGAATTCTTAGCTTGTACATACTTTTGGACAGATCTCGAAAATTATTTTTTTTCAATTATTGTATAAGTTATTTGGTGAGCTTTGTTCTATGGTCAGCTTTAATGTAGTTCAAACTAATTACGCTAAAATACCTGTTGTTTACTAGCCAAAAAAGTAACTAACTAATTTTAAAAAAAGGATTTAATTTGTTAACGAAATATTCTTTAAAATATTAAATTCAAATTATTAAAATAATGATTTCAACTGTTAACATAAAAAGTGCACAAAACTGTTACTTATTATAACAAATAGTATGATTTCTACATCCGCTTCTGAACTAAAAAAAAGTAAACTTATTGGGACAGATCTCGGGAATCATTTGTATTTTGCAATTATTGTATAAGTTATTTGGTGAGCTTTGTTCTATGATCAGCTTTAATGTAGTTCAAACTAGTTATGCTAAAATACCTGTCTTTTACTAGCCAAATAAAGTAACTAACTAATTGTAAAAAAAGGATTGAATTTGTTAACGAAATATTCTTTAAAAAATTAAATTCAAAATATTAATATATTGATTTCATATGTTAACATAAAAAGTGGACAAAACTGTTAATTATTGGAACAAATGGTATGATTTCTACATCTTCTTTTGAACTAAAAAAAGTAAACTTATTTAACAAATGAAAATATACTTAAATACCTTTAACTTTGCTTCTTATTAAGTTCAATTAAAGTTTTTGTTATTACTTAATTATTACTTTAATTATCACAGAAAAATTAATAGTAAATTTTATGTATCGATCACAATTACCATAATAAAAGTAGGTGTGCCTTGAGCCTTATTATTCCATTTATCAACTTAAATAATATTGTTACAGTACTTTTATTGACTTTTATCAGATAATAGTTCAAAATTATGTGTAACAAGTATGACTTATCTAAAGAAATACAAATTAATCCATAGATTATATGATATTATTGTACTTAAATGGTAAATAAAAAATCAAATTACTTCATTGAAACATTTATTATGCCATCATTCAGGAATTATACTGAAGTAGCAAAATAATATGACCTCTTTAGAGTTAAAATTCAAAAAAGATACTTTATAGGTCACAAATTTTAACTACTTAAAGAGCATACTAAAATTTACACTTTACAGTGAAGTTTAGGGTACAACCCACATACTAAAAAATAATATTCGTGATCACACTGTTTTATAAATAGCTGAAAATGATTTTTAACTTTTACATAACATTATATGTTATTACATTAGACACATAAATGTTGCATCACAAGTTTAATATAATTATTTAATTATACTTAACAGATTTGGTGATTAGTATAAAGAGAGAAGGGAAAATCAGGCTTCAATTTAACAAATTTACTTACAACTAAACCCGCTTTCACATTTTGCCATTACTCTCCATTTAATTAAATCAATACGTTTCAAATAAAGAAAACGTAAAGCAGTACCCTCTTTACGTGTAACTTTTACAGCGAAAATAAAATTTATATCGCAAGTTGAAAAAAAAATTAAAAATGACAGCCCAGTTTTAATACTTTATAATTTTTTACCTTTGATTTTCTGGTATTTAAATTATTAAACGGTAATACATTCAACCACAATTATTAAGAAAAAAAGATGGAAAAAAATGAGTTTTCCATCTTTATTCATTACCTTAACTGAAATTTTACCAGATTTAATTAAGATAAATTGATTAATTACCAACTAAAAGTTTTAGTTGATAATGGTAAAGTAAAGTCGTTTGTTGCAGGTTATTTAAAAAGTATGCAGCTAATTAATTTATAAAAAAGTGAAAATAAAGACAGCAAAATTAATGTGATTTTTTTTTGTATCTTAAAAAAGATTAAGGGCTTGAAATAACGTGAGATATGCCTGATAAATTTCTGTTGTTGCTGTTAAATTTAAATCAGTACCAGGTATTTTCTCAACTATATAAAAGGTACCGGTGCAGAGAAAAAGCAACAAGCTTTATTGAATTTAGTTTTTTGTGTGTTACTATAATCGTAGTTTTTCTACATAAATGTGTGTTGGCTGCTAAATTGCTTTACTTCCAACTCTTATTATTCAAACACAGCCAATTATTTCAGATACATACATATTTATAGAGTGGTTTTTTTTTTTTTGTAGGTGCTAGTGTAGATGTACTCACTAACTAGCTTCTATTTTTAAAAAGAGCTTTCTAAGAAAGATATAGGGAAATAGAAGAATAGAAGTATCTGTACAAGGATGGTTCAAATGTCATAAACTTTTATATGCCTTCTCTCTAACCAGAAAGTAATAAAATCTGACAATAGACAGGATATAATTTATTAATTAGTCTTTCATTTTTTATACAATAAAATAAAAAAGGAAGAAAAGGACTATGAATATGCGATTAATTTCGTGTAAAGGAAGTGGCTAAAGAGATACTTTCTAAATGTTTAAAAAAGTAAAACAAAACTCATGGTGTATGCAGTTTATTTATTTACTTTTTACCCAGCGAGAGTAGGAAATTCGAACTGTTATATAAATACAATGTAAAATACCATAATTCAGCAGTGTTATCTTGTTCACATGTTCCACAGCGGTACTAGATTTTAAAATACAAAAGACCTTCAGAGGGGTTGTAAGCAAATATAAAACTTAGGGTTTTTATTTCATACAATTGAGGACATAACTTTCGCCTATAAGTAAAACATATTCCCCTATAGAAATTTCAGATATATAAACAATAATTAAGATGTTATCATTATTATTAAAAGAATTTGTAATATAATACCGGTTATAAAAACTTAGGTAAAACAATCCTCTAGACCAATACAGTGTATTTACTTACTTTTAACGGAAAAAGAGTAGGATATAGGAATCATTAATCAAATATTATGTAAAATATCATAACTTAGTACTGCTGTTTCATTTACATGTCCCATAGTGCAAACAGTGGTAGAGCGCTGCTCTTCGGAACCGGAGTTCGCGGGTTCGAATCCCGCTGCTGGCATGGATGTTGTAGCCGTTCGGAATCAGCTTTAAACTGTAGGTCCCGGTCTCATTATCCCTCGTGTGCAAAAACAGTAGCGCTCCAAACCAAACCAATCCAAACCATAGTGCAAACAGATTTTAACTCACAAATAAAACGCTACTTGATGAGGTTGACGTTTCACGTTTCTATTTCATACAAGAGATGACATTCATACTTTTCTTAAAACAAATTATTTTCTATCTAAGAAAAAATATATTAAATTTATTGATGTAAAATTTTATATTGTTACTTATAAAAAAATTGCTTTTTTAGTTATTTTGTTTACACACATGCACACACATATAACCACAACCCTTACGATTAACAAATAACTAATAATTTTATTTTAAAAGAGTTTTTCTATTGTCTAACATATTATCCTCACTTTGAAGATTAAAATTTATTTAATTTGAAATCTTATATTACAACTGACAG
Source organism: Pardosa pseudoannulata (assembly GCA_032207245.1). NCBI lineage: Eukaryota > Metazoa > Arthropoda > Arachnida > Araneae > Lycosidae > Pardosa > Pardosa pseudoannulata. The sequence continues at coordinate 77,753,042 of CM063502.1, read as the reverse complement.
TTAATGTCTCTAAAATTATAAGCACAAAATCATGATTCTTATCTTACTTCCTTCTCATTTTAGAAAGATTTAAGCAATTAATTTAAAGCAATTGATTATTTATTTCATCACATCTTTTTCTTATTTTTCATAGCTGACAATTTTTTTAATACTGTAAATATTAATAATGCAGCTAAAATTTTAATTTCTTTGTCAGCTTATATATTGAGTGGTTATTTTTTTACGCTTTGTTTTGTTGATTGTGCCACTAAGACACAATTCAAAGATTTTTTTTTATGGATTTATTTAACTTAAAATCTAATTTTGAATTCCTTTTTTAACACTATTGATTTAATATAATCAAATTGCGTTTTAGTTCCTATTCATATAAAATTATTTTTTTAAATAAATCAACACGCTGTAAGATAAAATGGGTATATTTTAACATCATATTTCGCAATTATTCGTATATTAAGATGTTTCTGCATAATAAGCATTTATTCGCAGTATATTAAAATAATGTTTTCAATAATGAGTAAATAATTACATAATTTCTCCGTTGAAATGCAAATTAAAGATTTTTTTAAACAAATTTTATAGGGAAAACCAAACACGATAATGCCCGTGGTTAAAAATTAAGCAAAAAGGATAAACCACAGTATAAGGATAATTTGATTTACAAGCAAAATTTTAAAATCAGAAGATTACTTAAATCATTGCAAATACTTTCATAGAACAAGAGCGATGTTTATTAGATAACTGCTAATTATAGCTCTACAAGCTAAATTTTGTAAGTATAGATTTTCGGCTCAGAATGTAATTATCATAGAATCTTCACTAAGTTGTTCTCTATTCAGCAATAATTTAGTTAGTATCTTGGTAAGGTAATATGCATAATTTATAACTAGCGTTTGGGAATTTATACGTTAAAACCGCGCCACATCTAATAAATCTTACACTAGATAAACGAAATTGTCTCTTTTCTGTATTGGAACATACAATAATACATTTTTCACCTATGTAAGCAAACCGGACAGACAAACGACACAAATGTCTAGGGCCCGGTTTTTTTAAGGTGTTAACAAACTGCTGTTTGGAAAACGTATGTAAATAACACAGTTTGCTTTTCTGTCGTTATAGTTTACAACTGTATGTACTATGCAATTATGTATCAAACAAAATACGTCGTTTCATACATTGAACAAAATGGTTTGTGTAATATTATTTATGTTGAAATAATTGATAATTTTCCTGAATTAAAGACTAGAATACTAAATAATATTTAATTAAAAAATAATTACATTTTCTAGACATAATATTTTTTATTTTTACAGTCCTAAACAAATTGTTGAAACTTTTCTAAAAGATTATTGTTACATATTAAATTTTTTTTTATAAATAAAAGGTTTAGATTTGTTTTAGTTTGTCAACTTTAGTTTTGTTTATTTATCATTTTATATTTTTGTGTGCACTAATTACTGTGGATGAGATAGGAATCCCATTAGCAAAAATAATTGTAAGTTCCCAATAGGGTTTAATCTATTCCTGCGTGAAA
>CM063502.1:77679008-77744008 GCA_032207245.1 Pardosa pseudoannulata | reverse complement strand
TTATATAATTTATATTATACATATATTTTATATATTAATATAAAATATATATATTTATTTAAAATATTATAATATATATATATTTTTTAATATATATATATATATTTTATATATATATATATATATATATATATATATATATATATAAATATATATATACATATATATATAATATATATGTAATATATATATATATATATATATATATTATATATATATATAAATAAATATTATATATTATATATATATATATATATATATAAAATATATATATATAAATTTATTTATATATATATCTATATATTTATAAATTAATTAATATTTCTTTATATTTATAAGACATTAATACTTATGTTTCATAATGTTTCTACTTCTAATCATATGTGCATAAATAACACTCCTCACTCTTGCAATACATCTTTCACAGCATATACTTTACTAACTGAATGTTAGTAATTTAGAAATGTTAAAATACTTATCTTTCAGTCGCATACATTTTTACAGCGAAAAATTATTCACATTTGGAAAGATTTTGTAAGATTTAAATTAGCTGTTTAAAATGGATATTATAACACTCATATCCATTAAGCTAACTATATCAAAAGTTGTTCTAATATTAGAATTTTCTTAGAAATATATCTATAAAAGGGAAAGTTATAATCTGAGAATTTATAACTACTTTACACACAGACACACATGCACAAAAGTATCGTTTTGCGTAACACTTTATCTTCTAATTAAGTTTTTATTAGCTTTAAAAATAATCTGATTAAGTTTAAAATGGTATAAAATATAAATTGACAGATAGGTTTTGTACAGGAGATTCTAAAATTTCAGTTTTGGGGTTAAAATCCAGCATTGCATATCAAAATTTAGAATTATTTGGTGGAAAAGTATTTGTAAAATGTGTCTCTTCAATCACAGAAGAAATGTTAAGAGTTCGTATATAAAAAACAAGTGTACTATAGAAGATGAAAAAGAATCAAATCATGTTATTTAAATTAAAGTAATTCATTACTTACATCTCTTTAGGAGTGATATTTTCCTTAAAGAAACTGAAAAGGCAGTCTAATATATCTAAATAAACTTATAGATATAGAATATTATTTCCTCAAAACAACAGTATATATTATTAACTGCTCTGTAATTGTTTTTGTACAGGTATTTTTATTACCTTCTTATAATAAAAAAACCTTATAACACTTAACCTTAAAACTTATATTAAAACACTTAATACCAACTCAAAATCTCGCAGTTTTCCTCATAAATTACATCTAAAAGTATATATAAAACTAATGAAAGTGTTAGGTGTAAAATATATATTACTATTAGATTTATATTCTATTTATTTGATCATTCGTTTAAATGTACAAATATTGTTTCAATCAATGTAATCATTAAGTATCTATCAATTCAATTCTCCCACTTAGAATAATGCATTATTGTATCTGTGTTACTATTTAAAATAGTTTTATATACAAACTTTATATACTGTTCAACAAATTTTTATTTAAAGAAAACATTTATTACAATTTTCGTCTTGCTTTCTAACTTCAATGATCTTAAATACAAATGTATAGTTAGTTTGGTCATTTTACACATTAGTAATAAAAATAAATCAATAAAAGAATTTAACACTTTTTTATATAGATATAAAACAAAAAAACGTTATTTGAATTTTGACGTTGAGATGATATCTGGTAATTTATAGAATTGCAGATATTTTTTACCATTCCAAAAATTAGTCTCGTACCATATTTTTATCAATAGTATTTATCAATACTATTTCTTAATTAATGTCTAATTTTAAATATCATTTATTAACTAGTGACACTAACGTAATTTATCTGCAACAGATGATTATATTTTTGCTTTAGCACACCGAATTTTACACATTGGACATAATTCTAGTTAAAGATAAGTTAAATTTCAATAAATAGCATACTTAACAATAAGAGTACACATTGCGGTTTGCGATACACCATTAATTTCTAAAAGCTTCCATTAAAACTGCACATACGCTATTCATTTACCCAACTCTGAATTGAAAATAATGATTAGAGCCTAAAGCTTTTTAAAATTAATATTTATGTAACGTATAATTCTCGTATGCCACACTCTGTACAGAGTAGTTAATGAGGGCAAAATAAGAGTGTCATTCTGGAATTAAAAAAAAAAACTCTTTAAATCATACAAGTAAGAAAAGGAAGAAAAGTTTATTATACAGTTTAATCGCATATGATTCAATTTAACACTAAGAAATTTTTAAAATCTAACATAGCTTTGGAAAAGTCAAATGGAATATGCATCTAATATTCAAGAAATCAGTGTCACTTCGAAAAGTGCTGACAGCGAATATGCATTATTTATTTAAAATGTTTTTATTAATGATAAAAAAAATTCCCCGATTCGCTTTAATCTCTTCCTTTCATAAATGAATTATCATCGTGTTCGGGCTCACACCTAATCAATTCTCATCACCACGCCAGCGCATTAATGAATTATTCCTCTCCGTTATATGAACCCAGCTGTTAATTCGTTACCTTACTTCAAGAAGTTTTCGTTTGATGAATATAATTATGGAATGATAAGCACTTTCCTAGCAATATTCCCCCTTGATGAGTGATAAGAAGAAAAAAAGTTCACTTCAAGGTATAGGAAAGAGCTTTTAACTTAACAAACGATCTCTATAACAGCAACTTACGGAAGGAAATTCAATTACGTATCATTCACCTGCTTAGAAGCTACAATATATATTGTGACGTTAAAATTGTAACTGTCATTCGTTTATTCACGTGCTGCCTACTTTATCAGGTTAAGTTATCTTTCAATTGATAGGTAGCAGAGGAAAAATGCGGATAATGATGTATAATTTTGTTCCTACCTTTCATCTTACTCATAGGCTTTAACATAAGAATTAAACAAAACGTCATTAAAGATATAATAATATACTTTTGAAGTAAACGCTTATTATCAGTTCCATTAGCATATGTGAGCTTTTATAATTTCTGATATAGAGGATCTTCAGCAGAAGTTAATTAAACTGGAATGAATTATAAATTCGAGAAAATCAACAAATTAAAGAAAGTTTGAACTCTAAATACAAATACGATTTTATCACTACTATTATGCAGATTTTCTGCTATTCCATTGGTATACTCGTTTTTAATTATAATTTTTTATAATGTTAGCATTTGAATTACTTATATATATATATATATATATATATATATATATATATATATATATATATGTTGTGTGTGTGTGTGTGTGTGAGAGAGTGTGTGTGTGTTAACGTGCTAAACTAAGATGCATTTTATAGAAATAAATTTACAATGGTTTTTTTGTGAACTATTATTTTCTGTGATAACTTAAGTCAATCAATTTCTTAACATATATTGATATATAGCTTAAGTTTCAGTTATTATGAACTCCTAGGAGATATAAATTAATGGCATTTAAGAAATTTTTCAGTTAGTTCATAATTTACAACCCATCTTCGGTAGTAAAGAAGCTTTGATTTTAAACATTAACTGATGCTATACATAAAATTTGAACTTCCTACATAGCAGATTTATTTGCTATCATTTATAAACAAAATACTGTGAAGGAAATTTTAGAAACCGTATTACATTGTAACCTTGATCTATCGTTCAAGTGTTATTCGTTTTCCCGCATTGATCATTAGATTCATATGGTACCAACTTTGTTCCCATAAAACTGCCATTATTTTTTGCCGAATTCATCGTTCCTGTATTCTACAATTTTCTGCATCCATCGTCTGATATATTTAGCCCAATCACTTTGTTTTTCGATAAATATCAGTTTTGTAAATTTTAGGAAAACTGGGGAAATGAAATCTAAAACTGTTTACCTAAAGATGGTTTTAGACAACCATGTAATAACAACTAAACTGTGTCTGCTGATGATTATGGCATGTTTCAGAATGAATGGAACACGTTTATCGATAAAAACTTAGACTGCAGTGGATCTCAAACTTTTTCTCCATGCTATCCCTGGTATGGGCTCGTACCCCAAGGTGCCACATACCCAGTTTGAAAGCCCCGAAGTTATATAAACCGTCAGACCTCGAGATAAGTAAGAGGTTATTCTTAGCTTGTTTCCACAATATTTCAGGAGGAAGCGAAGGCAGCTTAAATCTTAACTTTTAAATATCTTCTTTACTCCTTTAACAGTTTTACAATTTTAGCCACTTTTTTCTTCATTTTTATCCCATACTCGGGACTTGAGTTCAAGGTGACTTGTACCCAGAGAACCACAGAGTTAAAGGATTTTGTCGCAGTTGATTGTAACCTAACAAGTCACAACAGTAGAGATACTATGCACAGACCTAGTGTAAGATCATGAGAAAGAAGATAAACAAGAGGGAGATAAACTAGAGTCAGTACAATGATTTTCTAAAGCTCACGAAGCTTTGTCAAAATTAAAATCTTTTATGTATGGGTAATGAGAGAGTGATAGTGTAATTGTAGAGACCGAGGTCATTAGAACTGTCAATCTTAACAATCTTGTAACTTGCACAAAGCAGACATCAGTAGTATTTTTTATAATGTTAAGTATAATGTTAAGTATAAGTTATATTTTATAAAAAAAATTATTTCTTTCTGATAAGTGTCATAAATAATTAATTTAAAATTATTAATTCTCAGTATATGTTATAAAAAATTAATTATTTCTGATATGTCTCGTAAATAATTTATAACTAGCCACATATTTTAGTAAATTTCTATTTCTATCATTTCTTGCATCTATCGTTTTCTTGCATCCATAATTTCTCCATTACGTCTCCTTGAAAAACGGTAGATCGACGCTCCTTGCAGTTATATGTCATGATTTTAATTCCTGTGCAAAAGCAGATTCATGTGCAAGACTTGAATAATCATAAAATGTCAGATCTAAATTGTAAAATTATATAAAACAGATAATTTGTTAAAAATATAAGAAAATTCTTTCAAGAAAGCATAAAAATTCTACATCTTATTACATTAGCCCTTCTCAAATGAGAACATTCTGAATTACCGCATTGCATTTTTAATCATGGTTCAAGAGAATATGAATTTGGAATAGAATCATATTTAACCTTTGTTTAAAACTGCTGCTTTAAAATTAATATTTACCATTTATGTTCTATGAATGTAACTAGGAAAGAAGAATGGTTTTTTAAAAGTATCTAAGATGTCATATGATTACATATTCTTCTTCTTTTTTTAATTTTGGAATAACGATGTGTAAGGTGGTCTTGGAATTATAATGTTTGACTTGTTTTCCCTTAACTATAAAATAAATTATAAAAGTCACATTAAATTCATTCTTCGGTACAAAATTAATGATTTATTACGTTTTTTACATTCTTTAATCTGTTTTATTAATTATTTACATTCTTTATCGTAGCTGTATCAAAGATAATAAAATTTAGATGTTAAAATATTTTAAATTACTTTTATTCATTAAAAGCTGCTATAATTTTTGCCTTTTTTCAGTCTCTTCATACAATTCCAAATATATTTAATACTTTTCCCACATGCTGTTTTACTTCTGAATTCTAACTATATCACTTTTTAAAGGCCTTGAAATGTTAAACCTTTATGCGAACATGTATGTTCATGCTTTAGATATGCAATAAACATATAGTAAAGAAACCATTTTAGATTAGTATTTAAATTTTTAAAACAATTTAATATACTTTATATGATTGTTTAAAATAGAACAATAAGTAGAAATTTTGTTTCGTAATTTTTACCACCTCAATAATATCTATGCACTTACTATACTGAAATCCAAATTGATAGCAATTTAAAAAAAACTGACGAAGTTATTTTTACTCTTTTACAGTTTTTTCTGTAAATAAATATTTTAATTAAACGTGTGAACATCAAAAACCGGAAAAAATAATCTAAAAAAACGTCTGTGGCATTAATTAAAAAAAACCTTTCAGAAAATTTTGCATACTTCAAAATATTTCTTAAATAAAATATAGTTTACATCATTTTTACTTTATGGTTTCCACATTTTTTACTTTTATCGAAAAAAAGGCTAAATGATGCAAAAAAATGTCAAAAGCAGTATGATAAAAATTAACCTGTCAATCTCACTAGGCGAAAAAGCAGTTTTTGCATGTTAAAAAATTTGTATTAACGGCACTTCACAGGTTTTAAAAGGATCCTTCTTTTTTCTAGCGGTTAATAGCTTGAAAGTTTAAAAGATCACAGTACTTGGAAATGATGCAGCCTTTTAATTAGTAACTAATTCACAGGGAGAAATAATTCAAAATGTAGGGGTAGGTTTGTTATAGTTCTTTATGAAATGAAAGGTTTCCAAAGTAGAGTTAATTTTAGTACCAATTATACATCAAATTATAGTGATATAGGACTCTTAAAACTAATTATAATAATTTTATTTTATATTTGAAATTTAATATGTCAGTAACAATGCATGTAAAAGTAGTTCAAATTGTAAGGCAATATATTAATTACATTTTTAAGCTATTAATTAGCAATTCTTTAAACACAATCTTTACAAAAGATTTTCCACAAGTTTTATTTCTACATATGGCCATTATTATTTATCAGATATATTTTATAGGAATGGGTAAACTAGAGGTTTTAAGTGACTCACCGCAAATTAAAAAATGTATGCTACTTATATAATATAATAAATCACAACAACTATATTTAAAACTTAATATGTCAGTAACAATGCATATAAAAATTTCAAATTGTAAGCAAAATATTAATTACATTTTTAAGCTATTAATTAGCAATTCTTTAAACACAATCTTTACAAAAGATTTTCCACACGTTTTACTTTTGCACATGGCTATTATTATTTATCAGATATATTTTTTTAGGAATGTGTAAACTAGAGGTTTTAAGTGACTCACCGCAAATTAAAAAATGTATGGTATTTATATAATATAATAAATCACAACACGGAAAATTATTATCCTTAACTCAATTACGATTCTAACCACTTTTAACGCTGGTTTAGTTGTGTATATAATGGTGATTTCATTTCAAATTGGAAAACTTACATATATGTGAAAACTATATTTCGTTAACTAGAAGAATCCACTGTAGAGGAATTGAAACCCACATTTGGGAGAAAGATTATTTTAAGCTCTGCTCTGTGTCTAATTCTATCGATACAAATACTAGTATTATTGATTTCATTTGGAAGATGTACAGATAGCACCGTATAAAAATCATTGTAATATAAATTGTCACTGGTACTTGTTTGGGTTATTCCAGATATTCATTAAAATCTTTCCATCCCAAAGAGTCAACATACTGCAATGTGTAAAGATTAGTCAAAGTGTCGTGCTCCAAAAGACCTGGAAATATTTTTATAGCGTTAAAAATTTAAAATAAATTATATTGGCTTCTTATTTTTTTATATTTTCCTTTTGTTCCAATTCTTAAAAAATTTACTCATCACTCTTGCCTTAGATTAAACTCAGTACCTATAAAAATCCTTCAGGTAAAGTATTTTAATGAAATAATACTGAAAATAAACATTTTCCTGTTTAAAATGTCCATAAGAATTCTTATTTAAGTACAAAATGGACAGATTAAGCTTTTGGAAACACACTGAATTTAAGTAACTTTTATTTTATATGCTATAAGGTAAATATTTGATAAGTTTAAGAAATATAGCAGATGAAAAAGCAAGTGAAGTAGTTCAAGTATTCACAAAAAACAAAAAGTTTTATTTAAAAAAATTTAAATCATCCATTTTTTGAGGTTTTTATGTGTTTGAAAAAAATATGTTCATTAACCCTTTAAAGGTCACTCATATAAATTCTTTGAGATTTAATTAAATTAGTTCATAAATGGTATCTATGAACTTTATAAATATAAATGCATATTTTTTTTTACATTTCTTGAGGGGGTAGGGTGGAATTTGAGGGGTGTTTAAAGTGCGAAACACTTGTACGGAGTGCAAATACTTTTATAAATATTTAATTATCCTAGGGAAACAATGATTATCATAAAAAGGGTATAATAAAGATAAAATGAAACATTTTACAGCCGAACGATGTCCATATAATAGAGTGTTGCTTTTAGGTACCGGAATTCGTGGGTTCAAATCCCACTGCAGGCATAGATGTTCTTAGCTGTTCGGTATTGGCTTTAAGCTGTAGGTTTCGGTCTGATTAGCCCTCGTGTTGCAAAACAGTAGACCGTAGCTCTCCAAACCAAACAAACAATTTATATGTGTTGTTTAGATAGATATTTTTCATTTGGGGTTAAAAGCTGAAAAATTCTATTACTGACTTTTCCAGGTAAAGTAAGTTTAACCATGTATATTTCAAATGAAATATGGAGCTCTGGTATACTCTCTGCAGTGAGTAGGAAATGCCATAAATATAGAAGACCTAAAAGTCTATCGAATGAGAATGAATTTAACATGTGGTTTCGCTCTGAAACCACTGTCCGTTAAAGGGTTAAAAGATGATGGACATTAAGAAACGGTTTTTGTTTTTCCTTATTAGTGATATTTCACAATACAATAAATATTTTAGAGGAGATAAATAAGAATTTTAGAGGAATCGATATCCTTTTAATTTATAATCGGCAAAGGCAACAATCTCATAACTGCAAGGTTCTGGGTTCGGACTCGAGCTAGCCTAAGATCCGCCGTGTTAGTTAAAGATGACTGGGGCACGTAAAATATGTTCGTGGTCACAATGTCCTCCAAGTTCCTATGAGGGGTGGTAGGCCCGAAATGGGGGTCTTCTGCTTGGTCCCTGGTTCTAAATTACGAGACCCCAGCGAAGGTAATGTTACTTGTAAATTAATCCGTAGCATTCCTTAAGCTATACGTGCTCCTCGGGTTGTGCTAAATGGGTAACAACATCACAGACGTATAGTGGCATAAAAGCATATAGTGCCTGAATTGCCATCTGCGTTAATAAAAAATTAGGTTGTAATATATAGAATGACTGTTCTGAAGGGAAGTGTTCAATTTAAATTTTGAATACTCTCGATCACATTTCCCTAATTTATTTTCCATTTATCTATTTGATCAAGTTTTTGGGTTCTATTTTACCTTTTTTGGCAGCGATATAAAATCTCTTCAATAAATATGTGTCATTTAAAAAAATGGTTTTTTTTAACTTATCTAGAAGATAAAATATGTTTTGTAAATAACTTCTGGTAGAAAAAATTAGACTACTCCATATTCTATATATTCTCTTATAAACGCACTAGATGAGCTGTCCACCATTTTTATTAATACTACGCGTTACACTAGTTCAATTGTATAAAGATTCTTTTTTTTTCCGTGATACAAGTTAACTTTTACCAATTTGACGTTCTTCATAAAACCTACCAGCATGATGTAAAAATAAATGTCCATAAGAATTCTTATTTAAGTACAAAATGGACAGATTAAGCTTTTGGAAACACACTGAATTTAAGTAACTTTTATTTTATATGCTATAAGGTAAATATTTGATAAGTTTAAGAAATATAGCAGATGAAAAAGCAAGTGAAGTAGTTCAAGTATTCACAAAAAACAAAAAGTTTTATTTAAAAAAATTTAAATCATCCATTTTTTGAGGTTTTTATGTGTTACTTGTATAAAGATTCTTTTTTTTCCTAGATACAAGTTAACTTTTACCAATTTGACGTTCTTCATAAAACCTACCAACATGATGTAAAAATAAATTATAATAATTCTTAAAATGTGACTATTTTGATAGAGTTAAGTGAGTCTAGTAAATAATAAAATACATGTATTGTCTTCTACTTAGTGAAAAAAATCCACTTTTTCGACCCAAGTAGAAATTTCCTTAAATTTTTTTTAATACATATGATTGTAATAAATGTTCAAGACATGAAATGATACAAAAATTCTAATCATCAGAGAAAATATTGTGTATAAACGAAGTACTACAATATAACATTCAATGAAGGAAGGATAAAAGAGTTTAAATATCACTGAAGTAGAAGGTTGAGTTAATGTGATTTCCATTTATAAAACTTAAATAACTAATTTTTGTAGAATTCGAAATCTAGACGCAAAACACCTGTACCTGTCATCCGTGCCTAAGAAGAGAATTATTGCTCTTGTATTCCCCCGAATTCTCTGCACTAACCCCATTTGGACTAATCAGTGGTTGCTGAATACTACTCCAGTAGTGTCCATCTCATTCATACTCAGGCACGTCTAGCAGTAGAGAGACCTGCACATTTCCGTATTCCCTTAATTTGCAGTCAGCGAAACTGCCTGGGGCTCGGTGTATTACAGCAACGAATCATCAGCGGTCTGCGTATGGGGATTTTGATCGGCATTGTGCTCATTGTTTCATGGCTATGATTTCATCCGTCAACAGGGAGTAATATAGTTTAATCTACCATATTTAAACAATATTTATAGATGGCCAGGGGCACACCCCACATGAATGTTGCAAACATTAAACACTTTCAGTAATCTCTAAGCGTATTTAGAGTAATATGAACAACCGTTTGAGGGTGTTTCGGAGTTAAATTTCATTAGCTCACGGGTTTTTGAGTGATTATTCAATTTTGTATATGCTTTATTTAGGCTTCGTTTACTTTCATTGATTTTAGTACCCATTACTTCAGAAATATATTATATTTTATTGTAGTTTTTAGTGGTATAAGCAACTGAAAAACATTGATTTAGCTGCAGTAATGCAGGATGAATACTATGTCTACCCAAGTCTCGATACATAGATAAAAAAAATAGTTAACAATTGAACTTGAGGACGCAAAACTTTTCAAATAAAATGAGAAATAGAATCTTTAAACTACTTCTACCAAATCTTCTAATAAGTATTTCGTTCTAATAAGAGTTTCTTTGTTTTATTTTTTTTATTTTTAACTAAAAATAATCAAGAACTATTTACATACAACATCGCAAACAAGATTTTTAGTCCTCGGTATCTTAGGAACTGAGTATCAACAGTTTAGATGTTTCTGAAATAATTAGATAATTACTGAACTAAAAGTTTGTAAAAAAATTCGCTTAAATATTCTACTGTTGACAGTTTTTTATTGCAGTGTTTTAAGCTAGAAGTTATTATAAGTCTTCGGTCAATTTTCCTTTTTACACTGTTTTATAGTTCTCTTACATACGTAAAAAAGACCGTATACCTTTTACTGTTGAATACTTACACTGTAGTTCCATACAGAGGCAACTTTTAACTTTTACACGGAACTAAGGCTAAGACCCTGTCTGTAGATTATACCGTGCAGAAACAACACAGCTTCAATGTTTTCCACAAAAAACGATCATTTTTTTCGCATGTATTCGAAACTGTGTGTGTGTATGTTAGACTAAATGGATTATTTTGATAACCTCTTAGATATATGTTCGATCTTTATTATTAAACTCAAATAACTTCAAAATATGCGACCGTAAATTTCTACCTGAAATATATCTTCTGAAAGTAATTGCAATTATTGTCATATAACCCTCCTCCCTGTTTGATATTTTCATGTAAAATTATATTTGCAGCCTATTAACAGAATAGTTTTGTATTTTCCCTAACAAAACTGTCATTCAAACGAAACCTATCTGAAATATGTTTATCTTAATTTAAAATACTCATTAGCAACAACTGCCATATCGGTTGAAGATCATTTATTCAAAAGTTCAAAATAGGAATTATTTATTTCACGGTAAACTATATTGAAGTTCATGTAATATATTAACAAATTTCGTCTGTCAACAAACATGAAATGTTTATTCTCAGTTCGTTCACTAAATGTTTAGAATTTTCATCATTAGGGTGATTCAACTATGTTCAGAATTGCTTCAGTGTCTCCCTATTTTCAGTCTTTCACGACTAACTTCAAAAATACTACTACAGGAGGATATTCCCTAGTCGAATGAATGATGATAGCAGTAATATAGAGAATTGCTGTCGGAAAATTTCATAAGGCACACATGAAATATTGATGGAGTGGAGTTGTTATGTATATAAAGATCTTTCGGCCTCCGTAGTCGACATTTGCTAACGGGGAAATTCGAGCTAATTAATTTTTAACTATTACATACGTCGATTTACCATTTTTAGTTTCCGATTGTGTTGAAGAATTGTTCTTGAAATTTTAATAACTTTTGTATTTATTAACACATGAACGCACTTTTCAAATTTAATCAGGTTAACAATCTAATTACTTTTATTCTGTGAAAAGAAAATAACTGTTTATATTAATACCTTAGAGTCCCTTTTTAAAGAAAACGCGTATATGTAATTCACAATAAAATCAGTCACAAAAATATTCAATAATTATGTTTAAAATGCTTATAAATTTAAAGGGTTTAAGGTATTTGAAAAATAAAATTATCCATTGTAGCAAAATAATTTTGTAAGAGAACAGTTTAGGGGAGCTTTAATAGACATATATTATGTCGGTTTATTAGACATATAACTGAGACCTTGTCATTTTTGTATCTGATTACTATCTTAACACATTGTATGTGGGACACGTACTAGTACGTTTTCTGACGATTGATACTTGAGCGTGGGTCACGTACTAGTAGAGGTTTTGCTGTGTACCTCTTCATAGAGGAAAATGCTTTAAACGTTACCACACTGTACATTATTAGTTTTATGATTGCTCTTTCCATTTTTATAATGTAAAAATGTTTCTATATAACATAATTCGAAAAAATTAAAACTACATACTACTATTTCTATTTAATTTTTCATATTTACGATACTAATATAAATTTATCCACTAAAAAATATTTATTTACAAAAATCTTATGGTTGTTATTTATATATTTCTATTTATATATTTGTTTATTATTTCAATATAAAATAAGAAAAGTTGGTTAAAAAATTAAATAATTTTTGATCTATTGATTTAACTGAACAACTAAATTTACGAGCAAAACGCCCGCTCACGGTACAATTCCGCTGCGAAATGAACCAGCACACAATGTCTTAAGTTTTCTTTATCGATATTTCTATGCTCCACTATCTTACTTTGTGATAAATTTTATTATGGAAAGAGTAGTATTACTCATATAAGGGTAATCTTTCACCTTTTTTCTTGTTTTAAAAACCATCATACCAGTTGATTTTTTAGCTGATTTTACCATTGCTCTTGGAGCATTACCTAGGGTGAATCCTCAATGAAACCAATTAGACGGAGGAATTGTCTCACCAGAGCTCTTCTATGGGTAGCAAACTCACATTGGGGGTACACATAAGAGAAACTAAGAAAACCCCACGCAGCTTGCCAGAACAATAGGGTAAACCTTCGGCTAAATAATGTTATACATAATAATTTAACCAAACAATGTCCCCTTATTAAAATTTCGTGCTTAATCACCTGAGGTATGATCGGCCAATTGATTTTAATATAGGTCACAATAGTATATTTTAATATTTCATATGTATGGATATATATGTATATGTATGAACTTATAAACAGTGACAGAAAGTCAGGATTCTAAACTACAAATTAAAATGATAAATTCAAGTGAGAGTAATTGTTAGAGTTTAATAGTCTGTGGTTATTACATACTTCCAAAGTAGATTTAATTACCTAGAAATGATAGTTAAATACTAGCATTTATATGAAATCAAATGCAAATAAGAAACAAACTAGCGATATGATACCATATCCAACGATTATAATAATAAGAAAAAAAACTCAAATGAAAAGTAGGCATTAAAAAATTTTTGTGCTTAATTATAACTTCATTTGGATCAGTAAAATAAACATTCGTTTTTTAAATCATATGTTCTCTAATGAAAAAAATTCCTAATTCGGGTGCTCTATTTAATAATAAGAAATTTGATTATTACCTGTTTCAAACTAATTTCTTGCTGCAATAACATTGAAAAGAAAGTGTAGAAGTATAGAATTTCATGTTTAATTTTCCCAAACTAGTTTGTATAGAATATAAAATATTTTATCCGGTTTCGTTATAAATAAGAATTCATTTTCTTATCGTAAGACTTTTTTTATCGTTTTTTAATTGAAATTTTAGCCTTTACAAATCAAAACATCAATGTATATCTAATAGCTTCTTATTTCTACTACACTAGATATTTAAATTGCTGATATAAATATAATATTTTTTTATTTAGCCATTACCATTTAGAAATTCATGTTTATTTCTTTCTCTGTCTATCTACACACATACATGCAGACACATATGTCTCTCTGTGTGTAATGTATTAAATGCTATTTGAATAATGTTAAATTATATTCCCTAGTTGTAATTCCTATCTCGTAATGCACCACGTATAGTCTGATTTTCAAAACCTCATTAACTCAACTGTCCCATATAAACGAATTCACTGAATTGAATTTCTTTACATGCACTCGTTATATTCTCCCAGGAGACTGACTGGAATCAATGTGTGTGGAGTTGCCTTCTAGAGCAGCAGGGGTTGCCAAATTTATTAAACTGGGTGACCATACAGTTTGCATATCCTACTGTGAACGTATAAATGAAACAGGAACTGAAAACGAACTTCTTTCTCAAATCATACATTTATGTATTGTCTCTAGACATAGATTTTTAGAATATATGAAATATTCAGAATATATGTGTAATATATCAAAATTATTTAACTTTAATATTTCCTTAAAAACCTCTACTCTCCCATTCTAATTCCTTAAAATCTTTTTATCAGCCTCTAAATGTCTTAATCAAAGGAGCGTCCTCGACTTAAAATTCTTTCGATACAATTCCCAAAGCTTTCTATCCTATAGATGTAAATTTTCTGTCTATTCAACACGTTTTCCAGCTGTCGCCGGCAAATGGCTCCAGGTTTTTCTGATCTTAACACTTAAATTCGCTGAGTAAGTTTCTTGTCCCTTGGGAAAATTCTTTCTGTCTTCGCTCTTGGGTGCACCTCTGTTCGAGCAGAGTGATTTTTGTGTTTTTCTTTTGTCTGTCGTTGACTAGTAAAGATGTCCGTTTTAGCAGCTCTAAAATAAAGTTTTAATTAGACTTGTGCCGTTCTCTTCAATGTGGCCAGACTGCATCGTTCGTTATTACTGCTAGATTATTAGCTTTCTCCTTGCCCAGTAGCTCAGACAAGTAAAAACAATACGGGCTTCATAATTATTAACTAGAGGAAATTATTGACTAATTATGGACTAGAGGGAATAAATTTTTACATATGAATATAGTTTTCATAAAACTGTATATAAGAAAAATGAATTACAAAAAAAAAAAAAGAATTTTTTGTGTGACGTTAGTAATAAGTTCAAAATGTAAGAACATATTTTTAACCAGACTTATGAAATTTAATGTAAAGGATGTCACTCTTTACGGTTATTAGGTATTTTAATGTTTTGAGAGGATAAAATGACAGCTATTCGTTTCCAATTGTTCATTAGGCAATTTCATACTTTACTTCTTTTTTTATAAATTTTATATTCGAAATAGAAATCGTACTTAAATATAAAGAACTAGAAATTTCCTTCACATTTAGACCAACGTGGACCAACGTTGTGTATTGGTCAAAGATTGAAGAAAGTGATTTTAAAAATAAATCACTTTGAAAATCAATCAGCTCAAAATCTACTGTAACATTAGAGCAATTCCACTTTAATCAACCTGAGCATGATACTGCGATCCACCAAAATTTCTTTCCGATCTACCAGTAATTCATGATTGACAGTTTGTCGATCTCTGCTCAAGAGCTTCAGTCACTAGCTGTTCCTTACTCTATACAAAATGGTTCACATCTCGTTTTTGTATGATCTTGTTGCGGAAGAATGCTTTCTGTTTCTTTATGTGAGTGAATAAATATATATTTTTTTAAGGAGTTTTGCATCTGCTTGGATTTTATATTAGCGTATTATTTGTTTCGAATGTACTGATTTTTCTAAGTATAGTCACGGCAAACTGAATTGGGCTACTTCTGAACAACACGAGCCTGTTAACTTTTGCAGATTACACGCACACACAGACACACACACACACACACACATATATATATATATATATATATATATATATATATATATATATATATATATATATATGTGTGTGTGTGTGCATACGCGCGTGAGCATACAAGAGTGTGTGCGAGCTTGCGTATGTGCGTACCCTTGCATGCATTTTTAACAACGTTGATAATGTAAAGAAAATTATTTATTTTAAACCAACATATAGCCGTCTTATGACGGCATCAGTAAAATTTTTAATTTTCCAGAATTGTAAAGTACCCTATGAAGTAGGTAAAAAATTGGTTTGTTTTTTGGCAAGCTCAATAATTTATTTATCTTCATACTCCTCTAAACTCTCCCGATACAGTGAATGAAGTTTAGAAGCAGGTTGAATTCATTTAGAAATATAATTCAAAGTTTTCTTAGCTACGTCGAAATTATCGTTAAGCTCTTTTTTTTCCACAGTAATTAATAGAAGTAAAGGAATGAAACTATCATTTCCACTACACCCTGGATGTAGATAGAATTTGTTGTTAATACCGATGATAAAATTTTCATTGCAACAAAAAGTAATCCATGATTAAATTTAAAACTATCACATATGTACCTAAACTATTATTTAAGCCAAATATAAAAGAAAATTTTTTACGTAATATCTAAATGCAGGGATGAAACGTAGGAAAATAACACAGACGATATTTAATAAATAACAATCGAGGAAAAATATCTCAAAATACGCTAAAGGTTTACTATTGAATAAATAGCGTTTATGACTTTTTCCTTCATTGTGACAAGAACGGGAAACCCAATGTTTGTCCCTTTATATAACATAGATATATAAATAGATATTTAGTTGTTAATTTTTAATACACAAAATCGTCAATATGGATATTATCCCTTAAGAAATAATGGATTCTAAAAGCATAAATAAAAAATTCTGAGAGACTTATTTATATTTTTTACGAAACTCATCCAAGATATTTAAGTGGTGCAATTAGAGATGCATCTGGTACAGCATACTTCGAAAGAGAGATTTACAAAGCCATGAAAAGCTATCAGCGTCTTTTGCTTCTAGAGGTGCATCCCACAAAAATGTCAGTAAAAAAGATAGTTCCTAAACAATCGACCTGAACCTCCTACCTCAAAACTCCATGGGGGAAAGCACTGTCAAAAATGTACATTATATCCATTTTCCGAGCGTTTTTGGAAGTCGAAAATTGTACGTTTTGAAGTCATCATCAGTTTGGCGGAATTGTACGTGCGAACCGCTTTGAGGGTTAAATAATTTAAAATAAGAAATGATAAAATGAGTTGGTTGAAGGAATGACGTCATAATGCTTGAATAAATGTTTTTTGACTTATTTATTATGTGACTAGTTGATAGGACTTGAAATCATGGCATTATATGCTAGAAAAGGGGGGAAGGGGTGGATTTTGAAAGTTGCTAACCCTAACTCATCAAGAATCCAATATAGATGCCTCTATCCCTTCCAGGTACAACAGCTTCTTAAATTCGAGTACAGACGGACAGATAACTTGGGCTATTATTATATAGGGAATGATAGTAATGCACCTTAAATCTGAAAATTAATAAATAATATTAGAAACTGACTTTCTAGGTTTTACTGTCATTACACATAACACTCCAAAAATATGTATACCCATTAAATAATTATATTTCACTAACTTGACTCTCGTTTGAATAATTTGCACAAAAACTACTTTCGTATCGATTTATTGAAGACATCGGCTTGTAATGACAGTGAGCACGCAGAAATTCTGTTACCGACGAATAACTGTTTTAATTAATATATCAATAAGATATATATTCCTTATGTTGGAACATTTCTCTACAGAATGTATATCATATGTAGAAGCAGCTGTTCCCCGATTCTTTCTGTTCCTCTGTTATGTGTCATGTTCACGTTCATCTTCAAATACATGTTTCTTGTGTATTAATGACTTCAGCAGCATGGTGTTATGCGATAAAGACAATTTTATTGATATTCAAATTTGATTAATATACTAGAAATGGATTGCTTAAAGTCGTGTTTTGCTAAGTATTGATTTCGTAAAGTTCTTTAAAGACTTCATTTTTATCTGTAATAAAGTAGAAAATACTCGTATTTTATAGTTTTATGTTTTTTTTATGTAACGCAGATGATCATTTAATTAATTCACTAACTTTTAAAGATTGTGAAATATTTGTTCGTGTTATATTTTACTTAACGTTTTACTTTAAGTGATTTATGTTTTGTTTTGTCACATATTTTAGTTTAGAAATACTCGGTAAGTTTAGTTTAACAATACTCACTCTAAAATATTTCATCAAAGTTCTTTAAAGATTTCATTTTTATCTGTAATAAAGTAGAAAATACTTGTATTTTATAGTTTTATGTTTTTTTTATGTAACGCAGATGATCATTTCCTTAATTCACTAACTTTTAAAGATTGGGAAATATTTGTTCGCGTTAAATATTCCTTAACGTTTTACTTTAAGTTATTTTTGTTTTGTTTTGTCACATATTTTAGTTTAAAAATAATCAGTAAGTTTAGTTTAACAATACTCACTCTAAAATATTTCATAACTATTATTTATAAAATAATTCTACTCCTTTTAGAATGGATTTTATAAGTTATTTAATAACACTTTAACTTTTAATAAAGTAATTATTTTTGTCACATCAGGTAGTATATATTTTAAAATAATAAAAGAAATATATGTGAAACTCAAAAATTTAAACTTTTCTTAATCTCAATAGAAATTTTTAAATACGCGTATTAGAAAATAAATTTTTATATGAGATAGAATCAAAATATATATTTCATAATCTAAACTATAACTGTAAAGGTTTGTGATGGTTTAACACCTAAAAAACATAAAATGTTAATTAATTAAAATTTTTAAAACATTAGCATTTATTATGAAATTAAATACATTACTTGTATTAATATGAATTTAGTTCAGAGAACAGAAAAGATTACTCAATTCTGTTTGATAAAATGTAGTTTTCAACTTATATATCAAAGGTTCACAATTTAAGTGAAACAAATCCATTTGGAAAAATACAAAGAAATTGAGTCTTAAAGCTTCGGTATTATAATTAATTTCTGGAAATTTTAATTAATTAATTGGGTAATGCTTAGTAATTACAATATTTTTACCTTATATATATATATATATATATATACATATATATATGTGTGTGTGTGTGTGTGTGTGTGTGTGTGTGTGTGTGTGTGTGTGTGTGTGTGTGTGTGTGAGTGTGTACATACATACATACATACATACAAAGTTACAAGTTATTAACCATTGTAGACGATAAAAACTTGAAGACAGTATTGTAAGAGAAAAAAAATCTAATTCACTCAGGTTCTAAACTTTTCATATTACATTATATTTTGTATGTAAATTAATGGTCTACTATTTTACCATGTATTCATATTTTAAGTTTCTATAAAAATTTATTGCTTCATATAACAAAACTAAACAATTTTTGCATAGTTCGTCCCTTAATTCTTATCTAACAAATATTTTTTTTTTTAACATTTAATTTTATAGTGAACTAAAATAGAATGTTATAATGCAGACTTTTCAGCTCGAAATTTATTATTCTTCTTAATTAAGCCTATTATGTCTTGCTCATTTTAGCAAGAATTAGTACACAACTAGAATGAAATATCCATGGTCATTTAAATCTAAAATACATTTTTATTACTCCATGTGGCATATAATTTGCGCTTGACATTCTAAAAATTTCGTAGAGTTCTCTAAAGACTTAATTTTTATCAGTCATAAAATATAGAATACTAACATTTTACATTTTTATGTTATTTCTAGATAAAGTAGATAGTCATTTCTGGTATTTGAACTATATTTGAATTATTCTATTTATTAGAATTTGAGACTATTCGTTTGGATAAAATTTTACTTAATATTATACATTCTAAGTATTTTGGGATTTCCTCATTATTTATTTTTAAAACACTTGATAGATATGGTGTAAATACCTTTTAAATCAAACATGTATTAATTTAGCGTATGATGTCTTCGTCTTATTTAAACAACATTTAGTGCAAGAATGGAATGAAAACTCCACTGCTATGATCTAAAATATGATTAATTACTTCATTTGGCACACCCTTTGTTCTATGCTTTCGAAAGGCTTCGTAAAGTCATCTAAAGTATAATTTTGTCAGTAATTAAATATAAAATGTTTGTACTTTATACTTTTAGGCTTTTCTACATAAAGTAGGCAGTCATTTCGCAATATTATACTAACATCAACGCATACACTAATTATTAGAGTTTGAGAACTATTAGTTCGCATAAAATTTTGCTTAAAATTTTACTTCTGTGTAAAACTTCTCTATTCTTTATGAAAGTAAATTTTAGAAATTAGGTTATTTTTATTAATGTAAATTTTAATTCATTAGTAACAGCAAGGGGGAAATGCTAACAATGGATTTAAACTGCACACGGGTTGAAAATACGCATGCTATGTAACCTAGGATTCAATACGTAGGGCATACGTCTGGTGTCACCTGGTAATTTTTAACACATAATTTTAACTGTTCGTCATCGGCTTTAACCCTTAATTTTGCTAAGTCCGCTACACCGGACATGTATATTTATAACTACTATATAACATAATTATCAGAGTTCGCCACAGCGGACATTAATTATCTCAAAAATGGAAAATGATATATTTTTTATTTATTCTACAGAGATCTTAATGTCTATACAGACATGGGAAAATAACAGAAAATAAAATTAAAAAAATATTTGAAAAAACATTTTGTCAAATTAAAGGTTAAACAGTAGTCTATTTAGCCTTCGAATAAGAAAACTTTGAAGGTAATGCTTTAAACCACTCTTCAGTGGATGCGTTTATTTGATAAAATTCCCATTTAAATGCCTTGCTGAATGAAATATTTTCAATTATAAAAACAAAGTACTTCTTATGAAGTTACTCTTTTTGAATTGTGAAAATTCCTAATCCAATATTTTTTAAGTATTAATGAAGTTTGGAAACGTCTACCTACAAACCCAATTAAAAAATTAAATTTTACCTAAAACAACACTGTGCTTTTTTTTCAGAAAAATCTATAAGCCATTTTTTTTATTTACTTAAATATTTAAGATTATGTAACATTATTTTTCTAACTTCGAAATAGAATTACTTTATTTAGTTATATACCTACAATTAATATATTCTATTAAATATCCTCCATTATATCATTATTTTGAAAATAATCTTAACCATAATAAAAAAGCAAAATTCCACTGACTACTTCATTTAATCATTTGTTAGAATTGCCTAACAAACTTCTCCATCAGCCATAATTGATAACCTCTATCTCAATAGTTATCGCACTAACAGATGTACGTATTCAGAGCATTTTCGCTATTTGAATCAGATATAGTTGGATACTAAAAATATCTAATCTAATCAACTAATTAGAGATTTGTTAACTACGATTCGTTGGCACGCTTTGCTGAATTTCCGTTTATTCCCTTTTTATCTGGCTATTCTCTCTTACCTAAACTGTAGATACAGTGGGAATCAATGACGAAAAACAAATATTGTATACAATAGGATTAGCATAAAGAGACATGGGGAAAGAATTTTCTTATCCGCTAGTAGAGTAAAAACGGATTTTCTTGCAGACACTGGAAACATGATGATTTCTTTTCCACCGTGTGGCACTCCGTTATTTTTTATTGATTTCACTGTGAATTTTCTGTCTGAAGGTAGGATTTTTTTTAATACCTGATTCTTTTCAATTCTCATGGGAAGTTTTTACTCTTTTTTTCATTTTTAAGTTATTTCAAAATGAAATACTTAAGCAATAGGTTTAAAAACAGGTTTAGCAATTTGCTTTAGAATAGAGAATACGTTTTACATTACTAGAATTAATTAAGCAGGAACCTACTGGGCACTCCATCATTTTTTATTGATTTCACTGTGAATTTTCTGTCTAAAGGTAGAAATTTTTTTAATACCAGATTCTTTTCAATTCTCATGGGAAGTTTTTACTTTTTTTTAAATTTAAATTATTTCAAAATGAAATACTTAAGCAGTAGGTTTGGTTTAGAATAGAGAATGCGTTTTACATTACTAGAATTAATTACACAGGAACCTACTGGGCACTCCATTATTTTTTATTGATTTCACTGTGAATTTTCTGTCTAAAGGTAGAAATTTTTTTAATACCAGATTCTTTTCAATTCTCATGGGAAGTTTTTACTTTTTTTTAAATTTAAATTATTTCAAAATGAAATACTTAAGTAGTAGGTTTGGTTTAGAATAGAGAATGCGTTTTACATTACTAGAATTAATTACACAGGAACCTGCCTGGCACTCTGTTATTTTTTATTGATTTCATTGTGAATTTTCTGTCTAAAGCTAGGAATTTTTTTAATATCGATTCTTTTCAATTCTCATGGGAAGTTTTTACTATATTTTTGTTTTTAAGTTATTTCAAAATGAAATACTTAAGCAGTAGGTTTGGTTTAGAATAGAGAATGCGGTTTACATTAGTACAATTAATTAAACAGGCACCTACGGGGCACTCCGTTATTTTTGATTTATGTCACTGGGAATTTGCTGTCTAAAGCTTGAATTTTTTTTATACCAGATTCTTTTCAAATTTCATGGGAAGTTTTTACTATATTTTTATTTGTAAGTTATTTTAAAATGAAATACTTAAGCAATGGGTTTGGTTTAGAATAGAGAATGCGTTTTACATTAGTACAATTAATTAAACAGGAACCTACTGGGCACTCCGTTATTTTTTATTGATGTCACTGTGAATTTGCTGTCTGAAGGTAGGATTTTTTTTAATACTAGATTCTTTTTAATTCTCATTGGAAGTTTTTACTCTTTTTTTCATTTTTAAATTATTTGAAAATGAAATACTTAAGCAGAAGGTTTGGTTTAGAATAGAGAATGCGTTTTACATTACTAGAATTAATTACACAGGAACCTACTGGACACTCCGTTATTTTTTATTGATTTCACTGTGAATTTCTATCTGAAGGTAGAATTTTTTTTATACCAGATTCTTTTCAAATTTCATGGGAAGTTTTTACTATATTTTTATTTGTAAGTTATTTTAAAATGAAATACTTAAGCAATGGGTTTGGTTTAGAATAGAGACATTTTTACATTAGTAGAATTAATTACACAGGAACCTACTGGGCACTCCATTATTTTTTATTGATTTCACTGCAAATTTTCTGTCTAAAAGTAGGGATTTTTTTAATATCAGATTCTTTTCAATTCTCATGGGAAGTTTTTACTCTTTCTTTTATTTTTAAGTTATTTTAAAATGAAATACTTAAGAAATAGATTTGCTTTAGAAGAGAGAATGCGTTTTACATTACTAGAATTAATTATACAGGAATCTACTGCTTAAGGTGAAGGGAAATCAGCATTATTAAATTATTTTAGCTCAATATTAACTGATGGGAAAATCAATTCTACCTATGCACAGCATTCATCAAAAGATATCTTTCAACAAACATTAACTCATTATAGATCGGAAATGTCTCTACAGTTACGTCTTGACTTTATTTGGAAAGTGTGTCAATTAAATTCTTAGACATGCATTCATGTTATATGTGTACTTTTTTTTCGCAAAATATTTTAAAATTAAATATATTTTTATTCCTCTTGATAAAATTTGACTTAGATATAACCCTATAGAACTTTCTGTTCTGTCTTGTGGTTAAGCTTGTTTTAGAAAAAATGTCTGAGTGTAAGTCGCCTATAGATAGATTTTTTCCGCGTAGTTTAACAATGAGTTAAATGAATACAATAAGATCCATAGACAGCTCATTATACATCAATTTCAAACGGCAACAACCAATCAAGTTAACAGCAGGATCCTAAACTACGGACTATGTAATGAGTAACTAGTATCTTACTTAATCGTCAGGTAATTAACATATATTACCCTTAGATATTTCTAATAATGGACATAAAAAATATACAATTTTGAGGTGAAAATAAAAATTAATGAAATGTAATAACATTTTTTTCAGGATATTTTTTAATATTTTTTTCAATTTTACTTCAAATATAGTTAGGTTTATTGGTTTATTTTCTTTAAAACACAAGAGCAGTTTTTAAATATTTAACATTAATGAAATATTCAAAGTATATTCCTCACCTAAATTAAAATGTATTACTATTTTATATCAAGAGTATCAGTTATTTTGCACGACGAAATGTACAAAATATTTGACTAAATAAATCATTCAAAATCTACCTAATGTCTAAGATCGATTCATCGATTCTACGAAGAAGTTAATTCGAAACCTTATGTTTATATAAACGATAAATAATTTGCAGGTTTTAAGCTCTGAAAATAGTGCAACTACCCTACACTTTTTGCAGCCGTTTATGAAACGTTTTCTAAAAAACAAATTATACAAAATTTCGAATTACGTAGACCAAGGAAATAATCAAGAAGCCTAATGATTTAAAACTTTTCCACCGCAGTATGAATAAGTTTAAAAGATGTCTTTACTTCACGGAAGGGACCTGCCTAAACATTGAAAATTTCCAGATTAATAGATTTTTTTTCTTTTATCTTAAAACAATTATATTGATTAAGCAATCAAACCCAAGGCGCTTGCTTATCTGACAGGTGTGACAAAGATGATACCACGAAACCATGTTCTCATATCAGGATCTTTAACAAGCCTGAAATCCGTCCTTACTTGAGAAAAAAGGAGGAAAGTGGGTCTGGAACCTGACCCCTGTAGAAATTTTATCGCTTAGTTGAGCTTGAAGATTTCTCACTATAATGATTTTTTTAATGATGAATAATGCTGCTAATGCATTTATCCCTCCATAAAACGATTCTAAATAATCGGAAATCTAGATTCCCCCTCCCTTATTAGGAAGGAATGCTTATTTTTTTATCTTATTATTAAAGACATACTGACACATCCCAGATAAAGCTTCTAAATTTATATAAATTAAAACAATATTAGAAAGTAAATTATTATACACAATATTTTTACATGAAAACATTGAAATCATTTATACTAAAATTATATTTAAAAATATTAACATTCGTTTTTCTAGATTCCCCCTCCCTTATTATCAAGGAATGCTTATTTTTTTTATCTTATTATTAAAGACATACTGACACATCCCAGATAAAGCTTCTAAATTTATATAAATTAAAACAATATTAGAAAGTAAATTATTATACACAATATTTTTACATGAAAACATTGAAATCATTTATACTAAAATTATATTTAAAAATATTAACATTCGTTTTTCTAGATTCCCCCTCCCTTATTAGGAAGGAATGCTTATTTTTTTTATCTTATTATTAAAGACATACTGACACATCCCTGATAAAGCTTCTAAATTTATATAAATTAAAACAATATTAGAAAGTAAATTATTATACACAATATTTTTACATGAAAACATTGAAATCATTTATACTAAAATTATATTTAAAAATATTAACATTTGTTTTTCTTTAAATGCAATTCAGTGATTTAAGAGCAATTATTGTTTGACATTCGTTAAAAGAAAACTTCTTTCAGTCCTATTGAGAAATAATTTTACTGAGCTATATCCTTTGACAATCATTTATACTTTAAAAAATAAAATTGTTTTGTATATTTGAATCATTTAAATACAAAAACAAGATAATAATTTTTTTCCACATATGTTGGCACTTGTCTTCATCAGCAATCATTAAAAACCACAAGATAATTGACCATTCCTTTCTAAGTACACCATATAAATGGTTAACTTTCTACACTATAAGGAGACAACGCAAACATTTCCAAGCCTTACTCGAGAATCGAACATAAGCCTATTGCATGGAAGTGTTACTTTATAAAACTTTACTAAATTTGTAACTAAATTTCATAAAATTTGAGCGGCAAAACAAGAAACATCGTAACATAAACTTTGTTTAGAAATGTTTCAAATTTCTATGTTTGGTTGGTTTGGTTTGGTTTTGAGAGCTATGGTCTACTGTTTTGCACACGAGGGCTAATGAGACCGGGACCTACTGCTTAAAGCCGATTCCGAACGGCTACGAACATCCATGCCATAGTGGGATACGAACCCACGAACTCTGGTATCGACGATCAGCGCCCTAACCAATAGGCCAGCGTTCGCCCTAACCAATAGGCAAATTTCTATGTTATCCATATAATTAATTATAGATATCCTGATATATTAAAATTTTAAAAGAAGTTATTATTTGTTTACCTTTAAGTGCAATTTTAACATCATAGCATTTTCTTTGCCATAATTGTATGAGATTTTCTCTAAAAGAAATCTTTTTCCCCCTTGTGAACAAATATTATTACTAATCTATATGATTTGTCAATCAATTCTAATTTCAAGAATTTAAAAAAAATGTTTTGTATATTTGAATTGTTTGCATACAAAAACAGAAGCTATTGTAATATAGTGTTTTACATTCATATATTTAAAAGCTGAATATTCTTTAAGTATTTTTAATTATGGATCTCTAGGTATATTAAAATTATATAAAAATTATTAACATATGTCTATCTTTAAGTGTAATTTACGAATAGCAATTACGAAGCTATAATTGTTTAATGTTGTCTCAAATAAATCTTTATCAAACATTTTGAGAAATTATTTGTTAGGCTTTGACAATCAGTTCTGTTTTAAATGCCAAAAAAAACTGACTATCTGAATCATTTATTTACACAAAAAATTTCAATATAAACTTTTACATTAAAATATCTTGATACTTTTTCTTTCTGTGAATGAATAATGTGAATAAAGCGCTTTTACGAAAACTGCATATAAATATAGTGGACATTTCTTTACATTTTTTCTTTAAAGACCCGTCAATGCTCCGTTGAAAGCCGTAAACAAGTTTATTTCTTTTATAATTTAAACAAATCAAAAAATTTTCCATGCCACTCAAAATCTCTTTTGAATTGATATGTTTTCAGAATTTACAAATTTCAGAGTCAACAATCGTGTAATGCTTTTTACTTTACTTTTCCATTCATTTCAGTGTGTCTCCATGTATTTCATTGGCTTCCGCCAAGAAGTTTTTAGTATTTTTTTTATCTCCTCGGTTATTTATTTGCTGAAGTTTATTTATTTTTTTAGCTGCAAAATAATAAAAAATATCAAACTTAAATTAAAGGAATATACTTTTTCAAGATATTAAACATTTTATTCCTGATTCTGAGCATTTTTGGTTGATTTTATTACTAATCCATTAACGCCCGAATAATTTCTGTTGAACATTTATCGATGAATATCTTAGTTTTAAGGTTTCTATTTGTCTATCCCCGAAAGTTTTTGAAAACGTAAAAAGAAAATATACCATAGCTCTATACCATAGTTTTTTTTTTTTTAATTTATCACAAATTAGTACAAATCACAATTTTTAGATTCTTCTTTGCTTTATCTTCTGAAATTAGCCTTAACAGATCTGGTAGTGAACATCTGTTATTGGATTGTTGCAGGTGACCATTTGCATTATTCTAACTAAATTATCCTTTTCTAAGTTGAAATTCGATTACATTACTAATATCTGTCTCACTTTAGGCTCTATTTTTTTTTTACATTTGTCGACATGCACTTAAATACTCAGATGTAGTATAATGATTTTTAACCTCCTACATGGCAACATATAATGGAACATATAATTTAAAAGAAAATTTTCACTCAATCTGCCTTAAAAAACACTTTGAACATACCTAATTTTTTCAGAAATTACCTTTACTATGATGTTTAGAATTTCATTTAAACAACCATGGCAGCAGGGTGGTGCGAACTCATGAGTTCCAATGCCGTAGAAAAGCGCTCTACCCATTTGGCCATCGTTCGGAGAATGCACATGAGAAAACAATAAATAAAAATGAGAATATATCTTTTTTAAAGGTTAAAGAAAATAATTACAGCTCTCATAACGCAAGATATTTTACTTACAATGTCACAAAAGAGTGAAATTAATAATTAACTGAAAGATATTATACCCCAAACAATTAAATTTTAGGATGGTCCCTAAATAGTCAATTTATATGAATTAATCAATTAGTTCATTTCAAATTATTTTGAAAAATGGAAATGAGAAAATTCAACTTAAAGAGAAACTTAAACTGCTACTGCAATGAAATTAATTCTTAAAAAAGGGATAATTCAGTGGATGTGTTGTGGATTGCCATCTAATGAACCTAAATTGATGAACCAATGTCCACCACCATCTTTGTAAATGCTAATTTCAGAAGTGAAGCAAGGATGAAATTTCAGCTCAAGTTCTATGCTAATTTATAATGAATTTCATTGAAGAACAAACAATATGGAGCTATGAAATATCTACCTTAAAAAAAAATCTTTCATAGGCCGCCTATTTATAACCTCTGATGTAGATAAATAATCAAGAGAATTAAAAGAACAAAAATAATAAGCATTTAATATTACATTATTACTTAAAATTACTATTACTACATAATAAATGCTTATAATATAAATTTAAACTCTCAGAGAAATTATCAAAACTAAACTGCTCTAAATAGCTAACTTCGTGACAATTAAAACAACAGTTGTGAAATATTAAGCTTCGCTTTGGTCTCACCCATCTGCCACACAATAGGGCCCGTAATACAACTCTTTCAGAGTTTAAAGAAAGCGAAATGAACACCAGCATAGCGAATCCATATGAAGATTTACGGCGAGACAATCTTATAATTACCGTGAAATGAATGCAAACTTCCAGGTGGCCTTCTAAACGAGCGCTTTCATCGCAGGCACTCTGAGAAATATAGCCTGGGTTCTGAAATATGTAACCACTCCATATGCGTCAGAATTGTAATTGAAACATTTCATGTCCAAAGGTGATAAATATGCATTCGTCAACTACACCGTGTAAATATGCTTGAACACGAACTATGTTAGAATGATATTCTCATGCATACAAATCTGGCTGTGGTTTTGAGAGCGATATATTTGTATATCACGCGGCGCTGTTTTCCAAGCAAATCCATTGCTATTAATCAACTTCAAGACAAAGCCGTACAGTTAAGTTGGAAGGTTTTGACGCTAAAAAAATAACAAATGATATTTCCAATATGCAGGCTACAAACTGATAAAAAAATTTCCGTTGGATGTAAGGAGGCTGTCATATATTGCCAAAAAATGCGCATTTTATTCAAAACATTGCAATGGTAGTTTTCATAAAAAATATTTTATCAAGTTTTAAATATTTCTTTCTTACTTTTCAAACTATTGGCTAACTATATTTTGCTTTAGTGTGTTATTTTTGGATCATGGATTCGTATAGAATTCAGAATTAAATTCACAAAGAGTGAGTGACATGTAGTTTAGAAAAAAACATTTAATTCAATAACATGAAAGTATTCTTTATACAGTCTTTATTTCGTAAATATTCACTAAAAACATTTATGATTTATATAAATTTTCAATATAAAGTTTTAAATAACTAAACGCTTTTGGTCATTTTTCTATACTTGTTTTAAAAGTTTTATTAAAATGGACTTTTATAATTTTTTTTTCTTTTTTTTTTATTTTAATTCGATCTAGGAAAATGATTTCTCTTTAAACAAATAATTTATTGGTCGTAGTTATTTTTAAGATTAAATATTTTATTTATTTATGCGCTGAAACTATTTGTGCACCAAATTTATGAAAATTAAAATTTTTAATCTTTTTCACAGCTGTTAAATGTTAGTTGAATATTAATGTTAGGCAAAACTCTACATGTGATATAGTAAAAAATTTTCAAATGAAATTATAAAAATTTATAATATAACACGCGTGTTGAAAACAGTTTTAGAGTTATATTTTCAACCTTGCTGAATTTATTGATAAATAAAATGTTTATCGTTATATGTAGCCTTCAAAGTATTTTTTTGAAAAACCTTAATGTTTGATTATATAGCGTTTTACCTCTACGTTTAACGTTTTGTATAATTTGTTTTAAAAATCCCTAATATTAAGGAATTACACTCTGCATTATAACGTATTAAATCCAATTGTCACAGTTTAAATTTCTATTGTAGATAAATATCTCAATATATTTTATGTTGCTGAAACATTAAGCCCAAAACGGTAATTTTATCATTTTTTATGCTGTTAAGTAAAATGAAAAATTTTCGTTAATTTGAATACTATGATTGGCAATTTTTATTTTTCAAAAATATTTGAAAATTAAAAGAAACAAATGAATGCAAAATATTATTTTTAAATCATCTGAAGCATTGATAATTATTTAAATTAGAAATATAAAAATAATAAAGATATATTTAAAAACTACTTGGAAATTACACTAAAAGAAATTCAGTATTTAAAGATATTATTATTTAAATAGCATTTAAACTATTGTTATTAACCTTTGGATATATTTTTTAATAATGTCTAAACAACACAAATTAATGTCTTACCTAACATAAAATTTGCTCTTGCGTTTTATGACTATCTTTTCCAGATAATTATTCAGATACCTTTGAGCTGAAGAATTGGATATTTGTATAATTAGGTAAAGGAAAATTTATGTGTATTTCTTTAGAAAAGAATATCCCACAAAGAAAACCTATGATACTATAAAAGCAAAGCTACTACGTTTTTTAAAAAATCTATGTATTTCTAAGGCTGCAACTATTGGTAACCGATCAAATTACTTCTAGAAAAATAGAGTAGCCTAAATTCGTTATTCTAGACATTCTTCGATCACATAAATTTCCTCATGCCGAGATTATTACAAATGAAAACGACGTATCCTAGATCAATACATTAGTTAGAACAGACTTTTATCTTTCTATAAACTCAGAAAACGTAATTCTTGGAAACTGAGATCTCTCTGTTATTGAAAACGTTTTTGTCTTTTCACTTTTCGACTGATTCTTCCAATCAAATGGTTCTTCTGTTAATTCTAATTATCTTTTCCTCACGTATAGAACAGAGAAGGTTTTTTTTAATTATAATTAAAGTACTTGATTTATCAAGAGTATTAAGTCGGTTGCAAATTTCACATATCTTTTAACTGTGATAATAGAGAAGGAAAGTGCGATTGCTTTTAAATATCAGAATATATTTTTATCATACCTTTGAATGAAGCATTGATTTGAAAAAAAAAAATAAAAGCGGAAAATTTTGTAAATGACAGTAGACATTATTCCTTACTTGTTAACAATACAGGGGTAATTAATTTCATGTTCTAACATAGGAAATTTTAAAATATATGATAAAGTTAATTACAGTAACATTTTAAACGAGCTATGAATATTTTGAGAGAGTTAAAAAAATTAAATTCCGATTAAAATGTGTTTCTTGTTCTTCTGGATGTCTACTGTGTTTAGGAATTAATAATTTATCATGATTATGAGCAAACATGTATGAGGTATGACTACGAGCGAATGAATTAACTTTGATCTATGATTGGTTAATTTGGAAGTGATTAGATTACTTCCTAGATTTCTTACTTTCCATTGCGAAATGAGACCGAAATCTCTCTATGAATAGAAATTAGAACATTTACTATAATTCAATATAACAGATAATTCAGAGTATAAAAGTAATTTTAAAGAGGAGGCGGAAATGTTAAAATGTTTAATGGTAGCGGAGGTCTCACAAAGCAATTTTACTCACTACCTGTATCAACCTTGTGTACATGTGTGCTACTTAACTGTTGTCATAGTTTACTTCACTTATAGGTAGAGTACAGGTGGTTTCTTGCCATTAGCCAGGGGTATTAGACAAGTAGATTAATAAACCTTAAAAAACGAAAAACTCCCTAAGCATTTACATTAAACTTCTTTATTGTTACTAGATTATTTCCTAGATTTCTTACTTTCCATTGCGACATGAGACCAAAATCTCTCTATAAATACGAATTAGAAGATTTACTATAATTCAATATAACAGATAATGCAGAGTATAAAAGTAATATTGAAAAGGAGGAGGAAATGTTAAAAAGTGGAATGATAGCGGAGGTCACACAAAGTAGTTGTACACACTACCTGTATGAAGTTGAGTACATGTGTGCTACTTAACTGTTGTCATAGTTTACTTCACTTATAGGTAGAGTACAGGGGGGGTTTCTTGCCATTAGCTAGGGGTATTAGACAAGTAGATTAATAAACCTTAAGAAACGAAAAACTCCCTAAGCATTTACATTAAACTTCTTTATTGTTATTGTAACCATTACTAATTCCATTATGGCTCAAAAGAGAAACTAGCTAAGATGTTTTCGGGATTAAAAATCAATGATTTTAGTGTGGAATGAAGTGGGAAAGATACTGTTACAAGTTTCAATCTCAAACACTCTGATAACTTGAAATAATTTGTCTTACAATTTTAATTCAATGGACTATTTCTGTATCCAGTGATTAAACTCGTGAATCACCAAAATAATGTTGATAAGTATTCTTATATGATTTTTTATAAAAATATATTAACAACAATTTTTTATAATGCTTTTTAAACTGGGATAATTATTTGATTGTATTAATTAAAAGGGGAAAAACGAATTTGTTCTAAATTGGTTTATTTTGTTTTTACAGCCATTGTTTATTACCCAATACATGAATCTAGGTAATGGACGAGCGGCTGTCAAAACAACCTTAGGATCTTTGAAGATTTGGCTTTAATTTTTTCTAAGATATTAGGTTTTATTCAGTTTATTTGTAATGCAGACAACGACTTTCTCTCTGTCCCGTTTTTACACTGCTGAAAAACAAGTAGCATTTTTATTGATGAATTTATATGCAGATAAAAATTATCTATGTTGAATATTTCATGACTAAAATATAAAAGCTGTCAGGAGGTTCAAATTATTAAAAAGAACGAATGAAGACCTCAAGTTTTGTGAAGATCAGACAAAAAAGAAAAAAAATCCCCGATAAGCTGTTTTCGTAAGGAGGAGGCAGACTTAATAACGGCAGACATTATATCTATCTTTATTATTGAATATGTGTACACTAACTTCACTATATCTGTATTCTTTTAAAATATTTCTTCTAGATATTTAATAAAAAACAAACTTTTATTTTAAATTATTTAATTTACTAACTAAAAAATAAATTTTTAGCTTGCAAAGTTTTTTAAGAAATTTGTTAAACTAAAAATAGTTATCTGTCAGAATTCTGTAAAATAAATTTTAAGTTAGAAAATCAGAACATCTTATCTAGTAGGATAAGTTTTCTCAGCAATAAGTCTAATGATTACACTCTGTAGGCTATTTACCCATTAAAATACCGTTATGTTAAAAGATTTAATATATATGAGAAGAAAGATAAAAATAATATGGATACCTACTTTGGGATAATTCAATAATAATCACAAGCCAACTTACAAGTAAATTTATTTTACAACCTATTGTCTTGTAAATAAAGTTGAAAAATAACAGTGAAAACATTCTGAAAAATGCAATTAATGTATCAAACTATTTTTGGAATGTGATACTGATGTATTTTTAATTATCATCTCAAAAGTTATTGATGTCAGCAACAATTGTATAATTGTTTACAGGTTTAAACTGAGGTTAGGCTATTTTTTTATTCTTTGTTTATGCCATAAATAGTAAGCTAAATTTAGAATTATGACAGTTTCCTGTCTGAGAACGATTTTATTATTGTTCTATAAGTGAAAAAAAAACTGTTTTACGTCTATTAAAATAAGACACTGTTATAGTATCGATATTAAAATATTTTATTTTTATAATA
This sequence comes from Pardosa pseudoannulata, assembly GCA_032207245.1. NCBI lineage: Eukaryota > Metazoa > Arthropoda > Arachnida > Araneae > Lycosidae > Pardosa > Pardosa pseudoannulata. The sequence continues at coordinate 77,710,369 of CM063502.1, read as the reverse complement.
TTTCAAACTAAGATCAATATGTAAATATGTACTGTTGAGTTTCATGAAATGCCTCGATTTCGGATAGTATAGACGATTATAAAATAATTTTGTCAAACATACTAACACATTTGTTAGAATATATTTTAGCATTATCTGTTCGTGATTCGATTCGATAGGTTTTTTTTTAAACCCTCAATGGTAAACAGCCTTTTCTAAGGATTAAACTTTGAGAAATTTACCACGAAACTGTTCACTCCTCAACAGTTAAAAAAATAAATAAATAAATAAATAAATTAAATTAAAAAAAGAGGAGAGAGAAATAGAGAGAGATAAAATAATCATGAGTTATTCCTTAAAAATGTCGAATGTTTAAAATAAATTTTAAAATTTCTGGGAAGAAGGTAGTATTATGCTAGCCGTTCTATTAAAGTGCAAGACATATCAGTATCAATATTTCTTAAAACAAGTTTTATACTATAAAAATGTTGATATTATTATGTTTCTGCATTATTTTTTAGTTTTATATTTATATAATATTCTAAAAATAACTTTTTTAAAAAATTCTTTTTTTTAAATAATTGATATTTACGTTATCCCGTTGTCTATTGTAATGAAATATAAAGTATTTAAGGAAACTCTTTATTAAAAATCCTTAGTCCAATGTCCTGCTCTGGGTTAAGTTAAAAATAAGTTTTCACTATGCTTTAGTGCTGTAGAAAAATATACAAACGTGTGGACAAGCAGTATCCTCACATACAGTACTTAATCATATAAAGGTTTAAAAAACATCTACATATACAAGAGGTTTGTCATCACAAAGTGTTAATATTAATGATCTATAATATCAATATATCATGTGTTGATCTTACAACTTATTGTTTACTTAAAACTTTTCAGCATTCCTCTGTTCATTCAATTTGTCTAAGATGTGGTTAGATCATATATTAAAGTAAATATGTGTAAAACATGAGCCTTGAATAGTCTGCTAAATTAATGTGTCATATTCAAGTTAATATGGCACCTCCTTCCATTTTTTTCTTTCTGTTTTGTATTACAGGTTAAATTCTACAGCTGCCTTTCATACCAGGTCATTACGCAACTAAATTAGCCGAATGATGTATGAATTCGTTACGTTTGATCACCAAAACTTGTACACCAATAAGATTTTTGCTTCGACTTTTACATCATACTTTATGATAGCATAAAACTGACCCATGATTAATGTGTTATATTCGTTTTCATAAAGATCGGCTTAAAATGTTGAGAGCGTGGTCATGAATATGAATCAGATAAGAAAAATATTAACTTAAGAATTACCTGAACAGAATTATTCCATATTCTTAATAGCTGCACATAAATTTCAGCAATATATCGAAGCATAAAATTAAACATTAATATTGAAACTGGAGCCATTAACAAAAAGTACTTACCGGAGATTAAAAATGAACTTTTGGGGATAATAAGAAACATGAATACGCATCAAAAATAATTTTATCCTATTATTTCTGAGAGCAGGCATAATCTTCATCCATTAGTAAAAGTCATATATATGTTTCGGTAAAAGCCGTATAAGTAATCTAATGGGATATACGTTTTTAAGAAAAACTGGGGTTTTTTTTTATTTTTAGCAGTTAAGAAAATTAGTAAATTTCGGGAATAGCACATGATTACTTTTTATGATTACCATAATTTACATTATTATGCCTGTAAAAATGTTGCTTAATACATTAGCTTAATCATAAATAAATTTCTAATATATTTAATTTGTAGATTTCTTATAATAAAGGCTGTGATACTTTTTTTGTTATATTCTTGACTCATAGACAAATCTAGAAATATGAAAATCATATCTATCAAAACTATTTTTTATTGTTCCCTTTGTAACACAAGTAATAAAATTTATGCAGAATTGCAATATTTTATTAATAATTGATATCTTTATATTCACTACCAAACTGATTTTAATCATTTGCTACAATTTTCGTTAGCTTGATTTCATTATTTTTAATTCAACTACTTAAAATATTTATAAGATAGATAGTAAAATGTATGTGTTCTTCTAAAATAATAAGCTATAAATGTATATATTACAATTTTCATTATTTAACTAAAATGTATTTAAAACCTCTTTACATTCAATACAACCTGGAGGTATATTTTAAAATATAAGTGGATCTCTTTTAATTGTTTTTAATATGAGTTTTAAGAACATGAAATGAATTTTCTCCCTAATACTGTTAAAGAACATTTTTAAAATGCGTTGTTTGATTGAATATCATGTACAAATGTATTTTTAAATATATTCATATGCATATAATATGAGCACAATATTTAAAAAAAATATTTTTATTTAAGTTTGAGGAAAACATATTTGAAAGATATATTGCCTGCATATTATGCTGATATATTAATAATAATTTTTAAGGCATCTGAATTGAAGAAACTTTTCTTTTCATTTTACGATAAGCCATTCCGTTCACTGCTTGCTTTTCCGAATGAGAATTGTGTGGTCTAAAGTAAAAATAATCTCTAAAGTGCAAGCCGTTTCAAGCATTTAGTAATAAAGTTTACAAGAGAGAGGATATTTTCAGTGTTCTCTTTTCAAGTATCATTTTATTCCAGTGTCGTATCACGAAAAGTTTAGATCATTTACATTTGCGCTTTCTCAAATTGCCTCGTTGAGTAAATACTTAGCAAGGAACTAACCTATTTGGAATAAAACATTCCTTTCAGAGGAGCCTATTAAGGGAGGGCTGCAGAAGAAAAGATCTTTTGTTGAAAAAGTCTGTAGCAAGAAAGTAATGTTCGAAAAACTACGAGATCAGAATTATTACACACCTAAAAACAAAACTAATAAGAAACCCAAAAACAGTCTTTGGAATTGCGAATAAGCAAGAACGGGGGAAGCGAACGCATAGAGCGAAAGTAGGTACTTGAGTTCTGAAAAGTGCGCCATACAAGTAACAATTCCACGTTTTCTTAAGCCCCATTCGGGTGCTATACTTCATAGCAACAGAACTCTCAGCAAATTATGCGTGTTTGTGATTTCCTTTGTACCCAGGTCGTTACTTTTAGTAGTCCCAAGGGACACATCCATTTAAAGCTCAAGTCAGATTTTAACGGCGCATATTGTGTTTTTCGTTTGGTACATTGTAACTGCGCCCGCAAGATTCACGAACTGCTTCATTTTGTTTGTGGGCAGCAAATTTTGTTTATATCTTGTTTACCCAAATACAGATGTTAATACGGAATTGGGAACTTTGCTTCTGTTCACGCCTTATTTTCTCGCTCCACGGATCCAATCAAGCCGTTACCTGGCAGTGCGTATTATCTCCAATAAATAGATACAGCTGTAAAGAAAAAAAAGCTTATTACGTGTCCAGTCAGGTGTAAGCAAATCTTTATGCTAATTTTTGAGCTCTCCCTATAGAATCAGAAAGAAAATTTAAGAAGTGAAAATTAGAGAATCTTTCGTTTTTCCTGTAAGCATTAATAGCTCAAAATGTAATTTCTCATAATCTTATAAATATTAATATGATAAATCTTACTTGCAATAAAAATTAACTACTTTTTTCCTTCTTCTTTTTGTTTTGTTTTATGTAAAAAAAATTTTCTATTTATAAACAGAAAATCGTCGTCAAATTTTATTTAATCCTTCTTAAAGAAGAAAAATAATTTTGTTTTTCTTCATCCATTACTCTTTTAGATAAAAGGTATTACAAATAATTATTTAAAAAAAAATGAAAAGTTGTTTTCTTTCTTTAAAATATTGCATTTATTTGCAACAATATTCATTTGTTGTTTTAAAAGCAGTTTAGCACTTTTGAGTAGTGAAACAGGCATGTTCTGAGAAACAAGAATTTTCAACTTGTTTAACCCACTTACAGCTATTAGTTTAATGCTAATTTAAAATGTTTATAAATTAATTTAAAGTGTAATTATATTCTAAGATAACATTTTTGTGAGTGTCCAAAATATTATGGTAAACTTAACATTTAATTTGATTTAAACTGCACAGCAATTTTAAGATTATTTCTTTTATAATCATTTCAAATAAACATAATTTAACGATTTTATTAGGAACTGGTAAAAAGTCTGACGTTTCATATCTCCCACAACCCAATTAATCAAACTTGTGTATGTTTGTTTTATCTAAACAGTCAAAAAAATTACTTGTTCCACGATAATAATCACTAATTATAGAACGGTTATACTTTTATGTTCCTCAATATGCCCTATTAATTCGTTTATTCATTTTAGGTCAACGAGTATTTCATACTGCTTAATCCTTGTCTCAGTTTACAGCAAATAGCCCTTGGAGAAGGTAGTCAGGATGCGATATTCCTTTTAATCTGGCTTATCATCTGCAGTGCTTTTCTCTAAATACATCTCTCTGCTAACGCACATATCAACTTCTTCGAGAGTAATTAGGTACTTCAATGTAACGAAATTTCAGTTTCCTTTTGCCTATGTTTTCATGTACCCTCCCTGTCTTTAAATCTAACTTCTCCCGCCCGTTTCGGGTATCTGCAGCGTTGCAGAGCAGATGATTTATACGTTTTCCCTTCAAATTTAATTGCTGGGTTTTCTTCTCATAGAAATGAATAATCTATCTTCGTGGAAAAAAATATTTATCAATCTATGACTGGTCGATTTCGCTCTCGGCTCGGATCCAGCTTCACACGAATTTCAAGAGCATACCCGATGCGGTCGTTCGAGAGAAACGAGCATGTGTGTTTAGACTCTCAATCCTTTATCGAAATGCATGTGGATACTTCATTTCGGATTTTCGACATATTTATTTCTCAATCGCAGAATTACCTCTCGTTTTTGTTTAGATGATTGAGTTTCTTTTAGTAATTGCCGTCTGGCCATCCTGCCATTTAATGCCACTTTTTAAAAAGAAAAGAGTTTAGTACCCTCGTGAAATTATTTGCCGTTGACTTATGTAGGGTTTCAAATAATTAATATTCATTTGAAATGTAGAGGGATTTTTCAACCATTTGTATTTTATTCAAGTATGCTAGGGGGATTTTTTCCCAACTTGGGAATAACTATAGATTATGGGGCTGAGATTATCAACGAATATAGATAACTTGAAGGCAACGCATGAAAAGTTTAGCAACGTTATACGATAATTAATATTTAGTACGAAGATAGAGATAATCGCTGAAGTGCATCATTAGTTATACGAGATGATTTCATTGGGTAGTTACATATTGCCGAATAGAGTAGTCACTACTTTTCTATAATCATAAAAAAGAACAAGAAAAATAAATTTGCCAAATGTAAAAGGTAAAAAAGCAAACACAGAGTACTGATTTTGCTTAAAGGTATATTATTAAGCATAGATCAACTAATTGTATTGATATTATTAAGCATAGATAAACTAATTCTATTGCTTCAACTTTCTCTTTTTTAACTCTTTATGTATATAAATAGAATATATCTATAAAATGCGTGGATTATCAACTTGTCAGTCATAGAATCACTGTAAAAATTGAAATTTAGTGAACCGAAATTAATTGTAAAGAGTTAATAAACTATATTTGTCAAAAAAAAGTTTAAGTACCTACATATTGAATAATATTTTTACAGAGAGAGCAAATGAAGACTAAAATGCTAGCTTCCGGGCATTCGATAGCTAAGTCTCTAGGGAACAGTCACAGTGTTGGCATGGATGTCTTTCCCGGTTTGAATGAACTTTAATCAATAGCTCTTGATCTAGTTAAAATCTTTAGTTCTGGTGGAGCTAATCGTCGACAGTATTACTGCCAGTTATTTTACTTCACCTAATTTACTTTCTACTTTACTTTCTATCGAACTGTCATTTATTACCACCTATTTTCTGCATGGTTACAAATTAAAAACAATATCATCTGATTTCCCTTATAAAAAGGTTAAACAATTGAATGAAGTTTAACATTAGTAAAATTCTCAGGGGTTTTCAAAACTTAAATCAAGGGCTAAAAATTCCTGCGTCATTTTGAATTCCCCTTTTTAACCCCTAACCTAAATTGACCACTGGGGCTACAGTTTACGCCCTCGGAGAAGGGGCCTGACCAATTATAATCCTACATGTCCCTAGCGGACAATTTAGGAAATTTCCAAATAAAAAGGAGATACACGCTGTCGGAGACAGATTTTTCTAGAGATATTTTCCCACAGATGTTGACCCAGGTGTTACGTGTCTTGTACATAGAACTTCATGCTAGCTGACCCTTCAGTTTGTCCTGTCCCTGTGATGAAGTGGGAACCCGTCCTCCAACGTTATCTTAATAAAGGTCTTTAGTTGAAACGGTATCATTTTTATGGCCATGACTGCAACCACCCATCGAGAAGTCCGTCTCATTACATACATACACACACACACACACACACACACACACACACACACACACACATATATATATATATATATATATATATATATATATATATATATATATATATATATATATATATATATATACGTATATATATATGTGTATATTTATATGAATATATGTATATGTATATATATATATATGTATATTTATATGTATATATATATATATGCATATATATATGTATATATATATATATATATATATATATATATATGTGTGTGTGTGTATAATATATATTTGTATATATATATATATATATATGTATATATATATATATATATATGCATATATATATATATATATATATATATATATTCAAACATATATATATATATATATATATACATATATAGATATATATATATATGTATATATATATATCTATATATGTATATATATATGTATATGTATATATATATATATATATATATACCTGTGTGTATGTATTTATGTATGTATGTATATGTATATGGGTGTGTGTGAGTCAAAGTTATATCCTTAAGAACTAACAACGGATTGTTATTTTAAATTTCCCTTTACTCAATTCATCACCAACATGATGTCCAATCGACGCTTAACGAAGGACAGCATTCTAACATGGAGTCAATTATTCCTTGTGCCACGATCTCGGAATCGAAGTTGGCGCTCAAGACGCTTATATTAACCGATTCATCCAAAATCAATCCACGCCCCAATGTAGTGCACCACATTTCTTGCCAAACTTACCCCAAATCAAAGTTCTCTGTCTGTAAACCTTATATCTATTTATCTATCTCTCTCTATATATGGGTTTGTGTGTGGGTACGTGAGAATATGTGCATGCGTTTATGAATGTGGATTATCTATTTCTGTAATGTTCTTTAGATAATTACAGTAATCACTTTGAATCAGAAACATATAACACGAAGTTAATTTTCTATACTAAAATCACTAATTGAAATCTTCCACTGGTTAGAAAACAATAAGTAGTGCAGATTAATAATTTGTGGATCCTTATAATACACAAATAAGCATTAGTAAATTCAAACAATTCAATTCCTGAAATTTTATCTTTACTTTATGAAAGTAGCAGTTTTGTGCTTTTTTATTTGAAATTCGACGCTGAAAATCAAAATTTAATAGCACGAGAGAGAACTTGAAGACGCATTCTAAACGGAATACTCAAATTACCTTTTAAATCAATCAATAAATAAAGAAAAGTTCTTATATTTAATAAGTTTAATAGAAAATATGATGACAATGTTAGATATTTTGGAAAACGAAGTAAAAGAAAATCAGCTACATTGATTCATACGAAGGAAATTTAAACATAATGGGAAATAAAATAAGAGAAGTTTGATGAAATATTGCATCTATGTATACTATCAATGTATTTTTGAAGATTATATTTTCCTTAAGCAACTAGAAATAATTATACATTTATGTACTTTGAGAGATTTATTACAGTAAAATCTCTTATCCAAATATTAAGCAGCTAAATATTAAAAATTAATAAGTAAATAAATAAAAATAAAAAATAATAAAAAGCTAAGCTGGATGAGTAAATTACCTTTTAAATCAATCAAGAAATAAAGAAAAGTTCTGATATTGAATATGTTTAATAGAAAATATGATGACAATGTTAGATATTTTGGAAAACGAAATAAAAGCAAATCAGTTACATTGAGTTATGCGAAGGAAATTTAAGCACAATTTTAAATAAAATAAGAGACGTTTGATGAAATATTGCATCTATGTATACTATCAATGTATTTTTGAAGATTATATTTTCCTTACGAAACCAGAAATAGTTATACATTTATGGATTTTGAGAGATTTATTACAGTAAAATCTCTTACCAAATGTTAAGCAGCTAAATATTAAAAATTGATAAATAAATAAATAAAAATCAAAAATAAATAAAAAGATAAGCTGGATGAGTAAATTACCTTTTAAATCAATCAAGAAATAAAGAAAAGTTCTGATATTGAATATGTTTAATAGAAAATATGATGACAATGTTAGATATTTTGGAAAACGAAATAAAAGCAAATCAGTTACATTGAGTTATGCGAAGGAAATTTAAAGGCAATGGGAAATAAAATAAGAGACGTTTCATGAAATATTGCATTTATGTATACTATCAATGTATTTTTGAAGATTATATTTTCCTTACGAAACCAGAAACAGTTATACATTTATGGATTTTGAGAGATTTCTTACAGTAAAATCTCTTACTAAATGTTAAGCAGTTAAACATTAAAAATTGATAAATAAATAAATAAAAATTAAAAATAAATAAAAAGCTAAGCTGGATGAGTAAATTACCTTTTAAATCAATAAATAAATAATAAAATGTTCTTATAATTAGTAAGTTTAATAGAAAATATGATAACAATGTTAGATAATTTGGAAAACGAAATAAAAGCAAATCAGTTACATTGAGTTATACGAAGGAAATTTAAAGGCAATGGGAAATAAAATAAGAGACGTTTGATGAAATATTGCATCTATGTATACTATCAATGTATTTTTGAAGATTATATTTTCCTTAAGCAACCAGAAATAATTATACATTTATGTATTTTGAGAGATTTATTACAGTAAAATCTCTTATCCAAATGTTAAGCAGCTAAATATTAAAAATTAATAAGTAAATAAAGAAAAATAAAAAAATAATAAAAAGCTAAGCTGGATGAGTATTTCCGAGCTAAACTTACTGAGTAAAAACTTAAGGAATGAAAAAGAAAAAAAGAAGAAGAAGAATGGTTCCCAACGTCCTCATCCCATTCCTTTCTCCAAAGTAACTTCATAGCAGCTCCGAAATCTCATTTTCAAATACAAATGTCCACTAATATGACTCTCCTCGCCTGTTAAGTTACCGCTCGGGTTGACGCAAGGTAATCTTCTCGAGCGGTATTTTTTTATTTCCCCTCTCTACATTTTATTTTATTCTGCTTTTCTTTTTTCCTTGATTTCACTTACAAGAATTTCGCGTAGTATTCCGGCGAATCCCGCTGTGCGCAATAGGATGGTGTGACGTCACATCGGAGGGGCGTGGCCATCAAGCTGTTCGGGTGGAAACATAACAAAAGCTGACCTCAACACGGTGACAGCTAAAAGAGGATAAAATAGATTTTAAAAAATATGAAGGGAGATAGGAAAATAAAATAATAAGAGAAAGGAGAGAGAGACTCTAAACCGGCCGGCCACTAATGTCAAGAGTGGAAAAGTCTTGTCTGAGCGAGCTCGCAAAAAAGCACACTCAGGAAGACTCTTTTACGGTCCAGTAACGCCTTAATGTAGACAAAGAGAGAGTAAAGGCAGTGTGAATGATATTTCGACTGAAAGCTTTCATATTCTGTAATTATTAAATTCCGTTCTCTTTTAGGGCTAGCGTGCGTGTTATCTTCCCGACCCAACCAGAATGGGCCTTTTAGCAAACAGGCAAGGGGGAAATGAAATAAATTATAGATTTTAAAAACTCCGCGGAGATTAAGTATAGTTTAGTTTTTTCTTATCGGAAAAACCCTATTGCTTTTTATTTTGTTTCAAGCTCTGTTTTTAATTTTCTATCATTATACATGCATACATATATATATATATATATATATATATATATATATATATATATATATATATATATATATATATATATATATATATATATCTGTGTGTATTTTGGGAAGAGGTCAAAAGTGAGAAATTAGAGGGAGAGGGAGAGTAAAAAAAAGGTGAGAGAGAGTTGTAGTTTCTCTGAATGTAAGTGTATGCATGTATGTCTTGGAATCTCATAATCGGTTCTAAAAGCCCTATAATATATATATATATATATATATATATATATATATATATATATATATATATATATATATATATATATATATATATATATATATATATATATATATATATATATATATATATATATATATTTATATATATATATATATATATATATATATATATATATATATATATATATATATATATATATATATATATATACATATATATATATATATATATATATATATATATATATATATATATGTGTGTGTGTGTGTGTGTGTGTGTGTGTGTGTGTGTGTGTGTGTGTGTGTGTGTAAGGAAAATTCTCAGGGGTTTTCAAAACTTAAATCAAGGGTAAAAATTCCCGCGTCATTTTTCATTCCCCTTTTTAACCCCTAACCTAAATTGACCACTGGGGCTACAAGTTACGCCCTCAGAGAAGGGGCCTGGCCAATTATAAACCTACATGACCCTAGCGGACAATTTAGGAAATTTCCAAATATATTTTGAAATTTTCCTTATTTGGAGAATTTTCCTTACACACACACACACACACACACACACACACACACACACACACACACACACACACACACACATATATATATATATATAGTTTTAATGCATAGTCAACTACAGCCTACGCTGTGGTACAAATTTAAAGTTGAAATGATATTTTAAACGAAACTTACCATATGCTGTAATTATTCGTCCTTTTTTTGTCGTGGGGATGTGGTACCTTTTCACATCCAACAAAAATGGACCTTTTAGCAAACAGGAAAAAGGAAAAGGAAATAAATTATTGATTTTAAAATACCTTCAGGAATTAAATATAGTTTAGTTTGTTATAGGAGAAACCCAATTCCGTTTTTATTTTGTTTTTAACTTTAAAAAATCTGTAGTTTTAAACTTATATTTAGTTTTAAATTGTAATTGAGTATGACTTATACTTAATAAAAATTAGAAGTGTAATTGATATTTCGATTGAAAGATTTCGCATTCTGTAATTTTTAAATTCCGTTCCCATTTTGGTTGAGAGGGCACGTTGCTTTTCGGTCTCAAACCAAACTGAGCATTTTAGCAAACATAAAAAAAGGAAAATTCAATAAATTATAGATTTTTAAAAATCTTCAGTTATTGGGGTAGTTTAGTTTGTTCTTGTCGGAAAAAAAAACCCAATTTCTTTTATTTTGGTTATTATTTTGGTTTCACCTTCTTTTTTAAACTTCTATCCCTTTCTTAAAATTTTTCATCTTTCATTTGTCCGCAAGTATAACTTATACTTGAGAACCATTTAAAAATGTGGGTGATTTTTTTGTTGAAAACTATTTTTTTTATAATTATCAAATACCTCTCATTTTTTGGGCGAGTGCTCGGGTTACCTTTTCGACTCCACCAAAAAGGATCTTCCAGCAAACAGGAAGAGGGAAAACTTAATTAATTATAAATCTTAAAAACTCTTGGAGGATTAAGTATAGTATAATTTGTTATTATTAGTGAAACTCGAGTTCTTTATAGCTTGTATATAGTTTCCATTTTTTAAATTTAACGATTTTTTAAACCTTTTGTTTCCATTCATGTATAGATTACTTTAGAGAATCTTGTTACTTTAGAGAATCTTGTAGATAAGGAAATAGTTAATCAAATAATTATAAAAAATTATTCTTTTCACTTTTCACGCAATATTTTTTAATCCTTTTAGGTGTTATAAGAAATTCCTAATGATAATTTTTCTAAATATTTTTGTAGAAAAGTAAGGAAAAACTAATATTTAAATATTTGTTCAAATCTTTAGTTTAGCTTGTTTACTTTGGAAAACCTAATTACTTTTTATTGTGTTTTAAACTTAAAATATATCTAATAAGACTTTTGTATATTTTTATTTTTAATTTGCAACAGAGAATATTATATATGATATCATTGTATTAAATAATAATGTAGATATAGAAATATTAATAAATTATGTAATCATAAGAAAAAATCTTCCCACAGTATCATAAAACTTGGTTCAGCCGGGTGCTTAAAATCCTTAAAAAGTGCTTATTTTGTAGATCCATTTTTAAGGTCCCTAATAAGTCCTTAAAAAGTGCTTAATTTTCTTTTCATAGCCTTAAAATTTATAAATTTTTCCAAGTGCTCAAAAAGTGCTTATTTTTGCCCAAATATCGGTTGCTGAATTTTTATTTCCCTTGGTAATTAATCGTCAATCCATTCAATAAAGCTAATGAAAAGAAAGAAGAGTTACACTAATTAAAAAATGTATAGAAGAAAAGAAAAATGAACTTCAAAATTAGACATATTCTCTTATTTCCCCCCCCCTTCCTATATTTTTTGGTTCTCATCTTCTATTATGAATGGAAATAGTTCTTCAGTTACATTTTTAAAATAGCATTGATAATTTCTTGAATCTTGTTTTGAGTATGCCATAATTAAACATTTTTTAGTGTAGATACTGCATCTTCTTTTCTCCCTGTGTGTGTGTGAATATTATATTTACCTGTTTATGATACAGAAGTACTTTTTACTATATTTTACATCTATGTTGCTGTAAAAATACTGTTGCTATGATGTGAAACTTGTTGATCTTCCACCACAGATACTACTTTCTTAACTTTACAAATATTTCAGATTTTTTTAGGGAGGGGGGGCTTTTGATCAATAAGGACTATTGCTGTTCTAAAATTTATGTTTGCAAAGAAAGATGTCTCAACATAAAGTATGAGATATTAACAATTGTGTTTAATAAAATTATTAAATTGATCTATATATATTATTTAATGTCATTTTACAAGTCATAAAGCTCATGAAAAGCTTCAGTTTTTAAGCTTTAGCTGTAGGTCGATCATAGTACAATATAAATTAAGGTGCTTAAAAAGTGCTTAATCTTTTTTCTATGGAAAGAGTCAGAACCTTGTAAAATATTATATTATTATTTTAGATGTCATTAGAATTATCATATAAAATCAATTACTCAATTATTTCCATTGAAAAACAACTTAAATGAAAAAAAAACAACTAAGAACTTAAATGTATAAAAATTTGAGAGAATCTTTTTGCAAAATTTAGGAATTTCCGCACCCCGTACTGAAAACTACTTTAAAATTCCTTGAAGTGTAAAATTTTTATATCCTCTAAGTGAATAGTATAAATTTATTTTTAAAAATACCAGAAATAAGAACTAAAGGAAAATAATTTTTCATATATGTTTATATTTAAAGTTTATTTTTATTTTCTATTTTAGAAATTAAAGTACTTTTCAGCAACATGTTCTAGAAGTTACTCTTTCTCAGCTATTTGTTCTAAGTTTTCAAATATATTGCATTGCCACAAAAAAAAAGATTGTATAAAAGACTTTTAGTTCATAAGCACAAAATTTAAGTAAAAAAAAAATTTTTTTTTAAGAAAAAGTGTTCAAATATTAATTTTATAACATCATTTCATACCTTTCCACTTATTTAGCTTGGAATTTAAAAATCATTCAAACGCAAACAATTTGAAAATCTATCTTTAAATTACCGTTATTGAGTGCTTCAAGTTCATTTCCTTTTTTTTTTTTTTTCTGAGGCTCATATTAACCCCTTAACTGAGGCGAGCGCATATATATAAGCTTTGCGCTTGGATGCATTAACTACCCCGTAATGCGTATATGTATACCTTGTATATGTTAAATGTTGTGTAAGTGAGTGTACTTAATGAAAATCGGGGATTTACTAAGAAACGTATTGCAATAAGACTTATATATACGCCCATAACAGTTAAAACATTGACTGCGCAAGACGTATATATACGCCCGCGGCAGTTAAGGGGTTAATGTTTCTTTTCCTGTCAAAACATTTTTACTTTATTAAAGAATATATTACGTAAATAAAATTACCCAAAGTTTAGCATGTCTAATTTTCATTTAATTTAACTAGCATTAAATTCCATAACGTTAAATTGATGATAAACTTTAATTTTGTATGGTTTAAGTGTACTTTAACACCTAAACGGTTTGCTTTAAAAAATATTAATTAGTTACCATGAAAATACATGTTATTAAAACGATTACTTGCTATAATCAACAGTGATCTAAATATAAAAAAAAATATATCTTGCAAAGAATGTTGTTTATAAGCACACTTCTTAATATTGACAAATTTAAATTTTATTCGGACGGAATTTATGACAGGGGTTTATCTACTTAAAATATAAGTACTTAATCAACAACTCTATAAAAAAAAGTTTATATAGTGGGTAGACTTAACGTGTAAATATTAGCTTTCTTAAGAACATATAAACATTTTACAACCTTGTATTTTATAACATTTTATCTGTGATTAAAATGTTTAGAGAAGTGGTATTAATGTAACATTAAATACAATGATGATAGGTATTTTGAATAAATATAATAAAATACGCTAAATTTAACAGTATTTTTTTTTTGCTTTAGATCCTGTATATATATATATATATATATATATATATATATATATATATATATAATATATATATATATATATATATATATATATAATATATATATAGATAGATAGATAGATAGATAGATATATATATATACATAATTAAATGATAAAGTTTGCATATATTTAACTACGATTTATGGTATGGTGAACCATAAAATAGAAATTTGAGATTTGTACTTTTTTAAGCAAATATGAGTGACAGTGAATGACAATGAATTTGTATTTTTTTATTGAGAACTTATATATTCGTAATTTGTCATCAATTGTTTTGTAATTACAAAAAGGTAAAAGTTTTAAGTCTAAATTGGTATTTTATTCTGGAACTCTGTGTAGTTCAGCATCTAGCACTTATTGCTTGAGGTAAACAATAAACTAAACTAAAGTCATCAGCGCTACAGACCAAACTGAGGGCTAAGTTCTACGGTGACAATCTCCGTTTTGACCAAGTGCCTGTGCGAGGCAAATGTCCCGGTTAGGTACACAACCTTACTACTAACCCCTAGTGTTTGCTTCCCAAGCGTGCTTGGGCCTTAGTTTGTCTACCCACTGAAGGGATGAAAGACTGAGTGAAAGACAGCCCGGGGATCGATCCTCAGACCCATGTCGAGGGAGAGCGAAATGTACACCATTACCACTGGGCTTCAGTATATTTTTAGTTAATAAGTAAATTTCCTACCTGCTTTTCTTTATGATAATAGATACACACATAGCTATGAATAATAAAATAATCATGTATAAAAAATTTATGAGGATTAAAATATAAATAAATGTATATTAAAGCTTAGATAATATTTTGAAAATATCCTCTTTTCTGTTTCTTAAAGTTTGAAATTCCTCTTTTAGACAGGTAAAAAGATAAAATTTCTAAAAGTTATTGAATAAATTCATAAATTTGTTAAATGAATCGAAAAAATTATTGTAAATGGGAAGATACTTATAAAAGTCTTACATTATTTACTACTATAATAAAAAGTTAATTATACAAAATTAAGTAAAAGCTAAGCCAATAAAAAAAGCCGAAAGAGGGATAGTTAGCACTATAACGGTGGAATGGTTCATTTTGTCCAAAAAACTATTTTGGGTTATCCAAATAATTTTTTTTTTCAGATTGTAATAACATAAATTATATAATTTTTTTTAAATATTTCTGAGATAAATTTTGAAAATATATTTTAATGAGTATTATATTATTTCTGTTAATACTAACAAAAAATCTGTTAAAATAACACAAAATAATTTTGGGCAAATATCACCCCTCCCGAGGGTTTTAGTGTTAAAAAAGTGATCCAAGCGGGATTTTTATAAATTTTTGCTGTATAGGAAAATAAGTTAAATTTTTCACAAATTAGCATTATTCGCTATGAATGTTCTTTATAATGAGATTATTATTAAAGTTCAATGATAGATATTCTGCTCCATTTTTGTTAAGTCCCTTTGCAAGTATAATAGTAACTTTCCAAGTATAAAAGTAACAGCAGCCTATCCGGCCATTACAATATCTGTGGGCAATAAGTAACTCCCTTTTTGGTCAAAGGGTCAGTTGTGCTTGAAAAGTTGAGATACATGTCTCAGAACTCTGGAACTGTAAATTGATTATCAAAGCGTCTGCGAACTGTGTAACGGAGAGATAAAAGAGTTCATAGAAAGTTTCATCCCACTTGGCTAGTTTCTAAATGTAAACTTTAATTATATTATTATTATTATTATTATTGTTGTTGTTGTTGTTGTTGTTGTTGTTGTTGTTGTTAATGTACACAGATAAATATAATATATCACAAATTATTTCTCCTAATGTTCTTAAATTCTCCCAATTCTTGTTTTATTTTTATGAAACGTAATTTTCCCATTTACCCAAATTTGATTAAGAACGTGATTCCTTCCATAGACTCTTATCATACCTAAAAACTAAACTAATAACTGCCACAAATGGGCCCTTTCTTTCCCTTATGTAACACGGCTGTCAATTATTCCAGGAAAAAATAAAAACGCAGATGCTTGCAGTTTTTAGGCCGTTGTATGCAATTGCCCTACCATGAATGTTTTAACAAGCTACTGAAGTACCTGTGACTTAAAGTCTCAGTCTCATTTAAAATTATTTCATAACAATTTTAGCAGGTCATCAGATACACGGTTGCCTCTTGCCTGTGTATTTTCCCTTTTATCAGACTTATCCACCAGTTCTCAGGTTTAAGATGAAGATAAAGGATATTTGATAAATAACTGTCTCATCTTAGAGTCCAGTCAGTTGCTTTGCCAAGTTGCATGAAGCAGCAAAGTTGCTCTGTAAGTAAGCATTTGTTGATAAAATAGATACGTTATATAGCCCGTGTGATAGGTAAAGAATAGTTTTTACTGGTTACACACACACCACACACACCACACACCACACACACACACACACACACACACACACACACACACACACACACATATATATATATATATATATATATATATATATATATATATATATATATATATATATATATATATATATATATATATATATATATATATATATATATATATATATCAGGAGGCTATATTTCAACTTTTTTTACCTAATAGACTGTGTAATATCATCCTTATATATTAACCTAAGAAAATTACAAAGATTTATTTCATTACTATGCAAAGTATACTAGTCTTTTTTTTGTGTGTGTGGGGGGGCGATATGTGTAGGTATCCCACACTTATTACCCAGTGTGTTTCTTTTACTGTGCCATTGCTACTACCTGCGGGTGGTAGATTTTCCCCTGAAGCACACTTCTGTATGAGGTGGTTAGACAGGAAATATTCTGCTTCTAGTTTTTAAAGGGGTGGGGTAAACATCTTACGTTTATGAGGAAATTTCTTCCCAGGAAATCATGATACACTTTTTCCAGTGACAATATATTATATTATTTTTCAGTGAAGGCATGCGCTGATGTACAGGAATACTTTTGCATGCATTTCTTTTAGGTTTTACTTCATATTTTTTTTTATAATCTTCAGGTATTGATGTACAATATATCAAGACATGTTTGAAATAGGCCGATGAATAAGAAAAGAGAATTTTATAAAATATTTTATAGTAGTTGTATAGTAGATTAACGTCTAAACTGAGAGAGCTAAAGCAGCAGAAAGGGTAACGAATTATTAAAACATCTTAAATTGTAAAGGAATAATATAAAAAGTGTGATTGTGCTGTTGTTTCAAAATAAACATTTATTGTACTCTTTTATTTACTACTTTCCATATTTACTAAAATTGTGAGCATAATAGAAAGACATTGTAGTTGAAGCAATTTTCACAATGCTTTAAAAGAAAATAAAGTTCTAAAAACATTTTGTGTTGTATTTTTAATAAAGTTTTTAGCAATATTTTACTCCATAGATGTTAATGTTTGCCTGCTTTAAACAATTACTGACTGCACGAGCCTGGATTGGGGTAAAAGGAAGACTTAGTGACTGTAAACATATGAAAATAGATAGAAATTAGAAATTCTATGGCCAAATTGTGCTCTTTACCTCTAAACCACATTTATTTATAATGTCTTTCCCAGTCAGCCTAATAGCTCAATAATAGGAAATAAAGGGAATATTTTTATCACATAAAAAAGAAGAAAAAATCATACACAAATATGCATAAATCACACTTTAAAAAATGTGCGAAGTGTTCTTTACTTCCGATATACAATTATATAGATATATGTGTGCTTGCGTTATAGTCAATACATACTAAGTATTTATCTTACAAACAAGAAGTAATATAAATTTTATTCTTAGTATCAAACGAAATTCACATAATTTGATATTTTCTGCAGTATATGGAAAAAAGTTCACATTTTTTTTTAAGTTACAATAATACGCCTTGAACAATTTATAATGATAAGGCAATTAAAGTGCAGTAATATCTATTCTACTCCATTTTTGTTGAGCTCGATTGTAATATGAATATTCCAAATTCATTCAACTGTAATAGTGAAAGCAGCATTTTGGGCCTTTACGGTATCTGGGGGAGCATAAGTATCTCCCTCTTTGGACAAAGGGGCAGTAGTGCTTGAAAAGTTGAGAAACATGTTTCGGAACTCTGGGACTGTAAATTGATTATCTAAGCGTCTGCAAAATGTGTAACGGAGAGATTAGGGAGGTTCGCTGAAAATATCCTCTCAGTTAGCTGGTTTCTAAATGGAAACTTTATTAAATTTTACATAAGAGAAGATGCGATCATTCTTTTCTCTGGTGTAAGATTGATATAATACTTGTTAATAAGCATCTGTTTGTAATAAATGAATTATTATTAATAAGTGCTTTCATAAGAGTGGCTCAATGAAGTAACTATGAAGAAATTCAATTGTATTTAACGTATTTTAAAAATTTTCTTTAATACCCAAAAGTACAACCCTAATAGTTTTATATCATTTAGTAAGTTTGTTCATGTGTTATATTTACCTTTAGATGCCCAAAAATAAAGAAATGGCCAATATGTTTAAAAGTTTATGTTGTAAGTATATGTATATGTATATATATATATATATATATATATATATATATAAAATGATAATTCAGGTTATTATAAAAAATTTAGTTATATATATATATATAGGTTGTGTGTGTGGTGTGTGAAAATATATTCATCCACAAAGCATTTTATTTCAGGTCATCACAATGGGAACTTTTTGGCAGTGCACACATTTTTTTAAGTATTTCTCAGGTAATTTAAGAGAAAGCGTTTACTATTGGCTAAAGAAGTTTCAGACAAAGGCTGAATTAAGTTATTAAATTAATATTAAAATATATAAATAAGGGATTTTAATACTATATATATTCACTGTATGCATGTATGCTCTGTTAAAACTTTGTATGATAATTCAGGTTGATTATAAGAGGGTTTTAGACAAATCAAATAGTTTCTAGGTCAAGGTCAGGGTGGTGATATAGTAAATTTTAACCTATTTACTGGCATCATTTCAGGTCCACAATGGGGAACTCCTTTCCGTGGCAGTTATTGTTTTTTACCAAGATTTGTCCCAAGATTTAATCAAAATTTTCCAAGTTTTTTAAAAAGTCCCCTGCTATTTCTGCGTCTTTTTTTATGTCATTCATTTTAAAATTCTGACTTTGGTTTTCATGAAGCAAATTTACCATCTACCATTATCTTTTCTTTCATTATATTTACATGAAACTATCTGTAAATAGATAGAATGTTTAATGGATAGTATACATTATTTTAAGTAGTAAAATCATTGTCTAATAAATCTAAAGCGAATACGAAAAGCAAATTTATATCGAAACGATTACTCTGATTATGAAAACTCTTTCAGAAAAGAATAATTACAAAAGATTACGCAAAACATTGGATATCATTCCAAACTAATATCTCATTCTTAAATATAAAACCAATTTGAAGGATAATTTACTAATGTAATCCATTTAATCAGAATCTTCCATGTATTCACTTCCGGGTTTTCAATTTAAACGTATCTTCTACTTTTGGGGGACTGTTAATTGTTTAATACGCTGATGAACAACTGCTAAAATTTCTTACTTCTTTCCCACATTTCCTTCAAATAATCTATTTTCTGATCTTAGTGACATTTATTGCCAGAATTCAAAATCGAGCCTGCAAAAGGACTCTCTCTATGTTAATTATTTTAAAATTCCCCTTTAACTTATTTTTTTAAGTGAAAATTATAAAATATCTTGAGTGCAGTGTGATAACAGAGTATTCTTATTCAAAACCGAATGTTGGTAAATTTCATTCTGTTATTTATTAAGTAAATATTTCATAAAGCCTTTCGAGGTTCAACCTCAACCTATCACTACACGTGCAAATAAAGAATCCCCTCCCCCTTCCAAAACAAATTTTTCCTTAGTAAAGGACGATTGCATCTGCCATTTGTAGCTTTCTTGTTACATTTTGATATAATGAGGATAACACGTCACTGGAACAAGTATTGCCTAAATTCTTGAAATGTTTGAACTCTGGCAGCTGGAATTCTAACTGGACATCATGCGGCCCCTGTGGGGAGGATACTTGGCGAAATTAATAATCCCAAGTAAGAACAGAAAATACTGAGAGATCTTTTTGGCAAATTTTGAAACAGTCATTGGGGTTAATAGTTATTTTCAGGATAATATAGTAGTTTCTCGTTATACTGCAATTACCGGGATTGGTACCACTTACACGAATACCGTTTACTCGAAATGGGGGAGGGGAAATTCAGTATTGAAGAAAGGAGGGAGGGGCGACAGTAATTTACTGTTGGCCTATTTCTATAGTAGTTTAGACAAACTGGTTAAATATAATACTTGCTTGTATAATTAGCTAAAACATAAAGGTAAAATATTGATTATTTTTAAAAAAGTAATAACTATTAGTTGTTCAGTTTATGGCCTTATAAATGATTCATGTGTTTCCCTTTTAAGCAAAATATGGTCATCACTATCCATAAGCTATTTTATAGATTTAAAAACAAAACAAAATTGAAATCGTAAACTTTTGTAGAAAACAGTAAGATAGAAAATATTAGTCAAAATATATATTTTTCATGAATAAAATTTCTATATTTCCTTTAAACAGAGAATTGACAGATTATACTTAGCGATACATATTCCTTTTAATTACATTTTTATTTTATATTCTGTAAATTGATAATTAAAATTTTTCAAACTAATATGACAGGAAAAATTTTACTTGAAATGTTTCAGAAATTCAATAAGTAGGAAAGTTTTTAATAAAAAAATTGAAGTTATTAGAAATAATTGTATTATGTGTCCTGATAATAATTAATTATATTAGAGGTTCTTAGAAAAAAAAATCTTTTGATTCTTATCTTTTATTAGATTTTACAATTTAATTAGATATGAAAGTCAAATTTTCAGTAAGATGAAAGTAATAATTTTGGCATGAAACTTGCCTTGCACAAATTGAATAAATTTTGCATAACAGCTGAGTTCGAGCAAGTGGGATTTGAAAGATAGCATATATATGGGGAAGGGGAAAGCGCTTATGGTAAATATTTTACTGTTATGAACACTTGTACTTAATAATACAATAATAAAATTAGAAGTAAAGTAATAAAAAATAATCGCTTTCATTCGACAGAAAAAAAATTGAGGGACAGTAAAAGCGCGATACACCTGAATGCGCGGTATATCGAGGAGTGATATAAAGAAGGGCTATCGTATTTCTGATAGCGACAATGAAATGGTTTGGTTTGGTTTGGAGCGCTACGGTCTACTGCTTTGCACACGAGGGCTAATGACAATGAAATGGAACTAGAAATTAGTAGATCTCAATTAGAAAGTCATCAAACTATTTTTCAAAGCGTTATATAAATTTTTAAAGAATATATTGTAATTTTTGTGCAGATTGTAAAACAGTTTAAAAATTAGATTAATAAATATGATAATTATAAATTGCATTTCACTAGCTTATCTTTAGAACGCAATACATTGTGTAAATATTTATGTATTTCAAATAATGATTACTGAAAATATTCCAATGCAAAGAGTGCTAAAATCAGGAACTGTGATATTTATAAAAGTATTAAGAATTCAGCATTGTATGAATTGTGAACAGAATATTTTCTTAAATTGTATGTTGTAATCACTTTATCAAGTAATTACTTTAGAAGTTGATATGTATTGCATTTATCTATATTAAAACTGATATTAAAATTAGAGTAAGTTAGTGAATGGTAAAATCGCAGAGATATGTTACTTTGAGGTGAAATTTATCGAGGGGGAGTTAATTTATAAGAAATATTTTTTATGACTGAAAGTCGAAATTTCACTAAAAGTTTGGACTCCTCTAAATTTAATATGATTTTTCAACACACTAAATAAGGTTAAAATATAAAACGGATACCCAGATTTATTTCAATGTATATTACAAATGTATTATAAACATTTTGTAAGAATTTGTGAAAAATTAAGTCACAAGGAGAATTTTAATATTCAACAAAAAATTCCTAAAAAGTTAATTTTTGAAAAATATTGTCTGATTTTAATGAAAATTTTACAGCGATTGGCTTATTTACACTTTATTTTATACTAGCATACACCCCGTCATATGACGGGATCAGTAAAATTTTTAACTTTCCAGAATAATTTTAATATTTAACAAAAATTCATAAAAAGTTAATTTTTAAAAAATATTGTCTGATTTTAATGAAAGTTTTACAGTGATTGGCTTATTTACACTTTATTTTATACTAGCATGCCCCGTCATATGACGGGATCAGTAAAATTTTTAACTTTCCAGAATTGTAAAGTGCCCTATCAGGCAAGTAAAAAACTGTTTGGTTTTGCTGAGAATTATCTGATACATGCTCAATAATTTGTTTATCTTTATACTCCTCAAAAGTCTCCCGCTACTGTGAATGCAGTTTAAAATCACGTTGAATTCATTTAGAAAGAGAATTAACCACCGCGGAATGTAATTGGTTCAAATGTGTGGGTTCGAAAACATCTTCCGGAGTTTGCCGAAGTTCAACAGCGGAACTCGAAAAGTGATGCCAAATAGCGAGGGGTTATTAAATCCCAAACAGCGAGCGAGCTAGATCATTGATACAGAGATCATCCATGTCGATGTTTGAATGACCCCCTATAGTTCAATGTACATTGATTGAATTAAAGAAATCTTCGAGATTGAAGATCCCTATTACCAGTCATTCCGCTTCACTACTAAAGACTGGGTTTTAAATATAAGATACGAAAGTGATCAAAATAAGCATGCTCCGTCCCCAACTATTGGAACTGCTGTATTGGGAACGATTTCCCCTTTTATATTTAATAAATATTGTTCAATTTTACAATTAGGCTGACTAAAAGTTAATCGTTTTAAACTTTACTCGCTTTGAATTTTGCTAACCCTAACTCATCAAGTAGCCAATATGGATGTCCATTCCAGGTCCAACAGCTTCATAAATTTGAGGACAGACGGACAAATAACTTAGGCTGTTATTATATAAGGCTGTTATTATATGATTATTAACTTAGGCTGTTATTATATGATTTGTACAACATTTTATATCTGGAAGTGAGTAAGTTATACAAATGCTTTTTAACATCCACCATCCCTTGCAAGTCTCTGGGACTCAAACAAGAATCCAGAGGGAACCTTTGGAAGGTAATATATATTATGTAATAACCTCGAAAGCGTACTCCTTACCCACTCTCTCTCGGGACATTATTTCGTCCGTTCAACTTTATAGCGCATAATCCAGCATGCGCTCATTTATTTAACTTATAACCAATATAAATTCTTAACAGTGTATAGTTACGATACAGTGTTTGACTGCTCCCGAAACTTTATAGTCTGAAACAGAGATCCGAGAGAGACTGAGATATGAAAAGAAGATGCGATCGAATTGGAGAAATCCGGAAATTTTATGGTTCCAGTGTGTATCTATTATTTGAGAAGTTCTTCACTCACTGGCAACCCATTCAATATGTGATTTATTGTAAAATAGTTATGTACATCAATGTTTTAATAAGTTTTGAAAAAGGGGGAAATTCATTTGTAATAAATTTGTTTCAGAATTTTATATATTAAAGCTATTAAATAAAAATTATATGCTAAAATTGTTAAATGAATATTTTTAATTTAATAATGTCATATAATAATTTATTAAATATCTTAAATAAAAACTATTTGATAAAATATTTGTACTTAATAGAAAAACTAAGCATAAATTGTTAAAATGTGCATAGTTGCTGTATGTATACTCATAAGTCTATTCATTCATGTAATAAATTACAGTCTAGATAATATTTCAAATGATATTCAACGTCAAATTTTTAACAAAATTATGTATTAAGAAACTCCTGCAAGAATCCGAAGAGAACTTCTAGACCATGATATAAAACGTGGCCTTTACTCTTCCTAGCTTAGGAACATTATTTCATCCTTTCAGCTTTATAGTACATTAATCCAATCTGCGTTCCTGATTTATTTGACTTATAAACAATATAAATTCTCGGCAGTGCATAGCTACGTTGCAGAATGTTTGACTTGTCCGGCAGCTTTATAATCTAAATTAGAGTTCCTAAAGAGATCAGAATATGAAAAGAAGCTACGATCACATTGGCGAAATCCGGAAGTTTTATGGTTTCAATGAGTATCTATCATTTTAAAACTTTTTCGCTTACTGGTAAACCTTTCTATAGTAAACCTTCATAGTAAAGAATAATAGGCTTAGGTATTTCGATAACCTTTGAATGTGAAAGAATATGAATATACCTTATGTGAAAATGAATATAAATATATAATAAACACGAATATAAATATATAATAAATCGGAATATAAATATAAAATAAATATGAATATAAATATGTAATAAATATGAATATAAATATGAATATAACTTATATAAATATGAATATATCTTATATGAATATGAAAATACCTTAAATTTGATTTTTAGAAATTTCATAATTAATATTATTTATAAAAGTTATATATTAACATATTAAAGAAGTTTTTATTAAATAATTAATTAAATACTTTAAATAAAGGTTACTTGATAAAAGCTTTCTTTTTTTAATTGGGGAGATAAATATAAACCAATAAAAGGTATAAAATTGCTTATATACCTCATATAAATATGAATATATCTTATATGAATAGGAAAATACCTTAAATTTGATTTTTAGAAATTTAATAATTAATAATATTTATAAAAGTTATATATTAAATATTAAATAGGTTTTCATGAAATAATTAATTAAATATTTTAAATAGAGGTTATTTGATAAAAACTTTCTTCTTTTAATTGCGGAGATAAACATAAAGTGATAAAAGGTATAAATTTACTTATCTGTATTTTAATAAATGTATTAAATTTTAAACCAGATAAAATTTCATCCGATATTCAGAGTAGGATTTCTAATAAATCCTATTTTAAGGACCTCCTGGAAGAATCGAAAGGGAAACTTTAAGACTGAAATATATATTATGAAATAACCTAGTAAGCGTACGCCTTACTCTCCCTCTCTTAGGAACGTTATTTCTTCCTTTCAACTTTATAGCACATTAATCCAGCGTGCGCTCCTGATTTATTTAACTTATAACCAATATAAATTCTCAGCAGTGCATAGTTAAGTAGCATAATGTTTGATTGCTCCCGAAGCTTTATTGTCTGAAATAGAGTTCCGAGAGAGAGCGGAATATGAAAAGAAGCTGCGATCAAATTGGAGAAATCCGGGAATTTTATGGTTCCATCGAGTATCTATTATTTTAGAAGTTCTTCGCTTACTGACAACCCTTTCAATATTTTATTTATTGCAAACGGTTATGGTTTTAGAGTTTTCAATAAGTTCAGAATAAGAAGTAAATGAGATAATTTTTAAATTGTAATTTATTTATTAAAATGTTACATTTTAATCCAAAACATAGCCATAGACTACTAAAAATATAACTATGAATATACCTTATATAAATATGAATATACCTTATATGAATATGAAAATACGTTAAATTTGACTTTTAGAAATTTAATAATTAATATTATTTATAAAAGTTATATATTAAAATATTAAATAAGTTTTCATAACATAATTTATTAAATATTTTATATAAAAATTATTTGATAAAAGCTTTCTTTTTTGAATTTGGGAGATAAACATAAACTAATAAAAGGTATAAAATTGCTTATATACCTCATATAAATATGAATATATCTTATAGGAATATGAAAATACCTTAAATTTGATTTTTAGTAATTTAATAATTAATAATATTTATAAATATTATGTATTAAAATATTAAATAAGTTTTCATGAAATAATTAATTAAATATTTTGAATAAAAGTTTTTTGATAAAAGCTTCCTTCTTCTAATTGGGGAGATAAACATAGACCAATAAAAGGTATAAAATTGCTTATATACCTCATATAAATATGAATATATCTTATATGAATATGAAAATAATCTTAAATTTGATTTTTAGAAATTTAATAATTAATAATATTTATAAATGTTATGTATTAAAATATTAAATAAGTTTTCATGAAATAATTAAATATTTTAAATAAAAGTTTTTGATAAAAGCTTTTTTTTTTTAATTTGGGAGATAAACATAGACCAATACAAGGTACACAATTCCTTATAAGTATTTTAATAAATGTATTATTTTAAACCAGATAAAATTTTATCCGATATTCAACTTAGGATTTCTAATAAATCCTACTTTAAGGACCTCCTGTAAGAATCGAAAGGGAACCTTTAAGACTGAAATATATATTAGGAAATAACCTAGTAAGCGTACGCCTTACTCTCCCTCTCTTAGGAACGCTATTTCTTCCTTTCAACTTTATATCACATTAATCCAGCGTGCGCTCCTGATTTATTTAACTTATAACCAATATAAATTTTCAGCAGTGCATAGTTAAATAGCATAATGTTTGATTGCTCCCGAAGCTTTATAGTCTGAAATAGAGTTCCGAGAGAGAGCGGAATATGAAAAGAAGCTGCGATCAAATTGGAGAAATCCGGGAATTTTATGGTTCTATCGAGCATCTATTATTTTAGAAGTTCTTCGCTTACTGACAACCCTTACAATATTTTATTTATTGCAAACGGTTATGGTTTTAGAGTTTTCAATAAGTTCAGAATAAGAAGTAAATGAGATTATTTTTAAATTGTAATTTAATTTATTTATTAAAATATTTCATTTTAATCCAAAACATAGCCATAGACTAATGAAAAGTATGAAATTCCTAGCTGTAAATTCTTAATTTGTAAAATCACTAATTTTATACTAGCATTTTAAATCATAGGTGAATTTTATATAATTATAAACAATATTTATCTTTAAAATAATATTTTGAAATTAAATTTCAACTTCAAATAACTAGCTGTGAAAATAGTACCATAATAATCATGCTTTATTTGCAAATTAATGATGAAACTCATGCAATATTTAATATTCTTTCAAAATTAGAATTTTAATGAAATTCATTTTTATCTCAATTTGCAATTATCAATTTTAAGGTCAACAGAATATCATGAGATTTAATAATGTTAGAAAGAGAATAACTAAGTTTTATTAAATGTGTTATAAACCAGAAAAATATTTCGATCAAGTATATTTTACAATTTTCATGCTTTGATATGAATTTGAAAGTGCATTTATAAATTCTTGTAACATTAAAGTGCAGTGTTTTGACTCATTTACTAGACAATATAATTGAATTTTATTATTCTGTAATTTTTACCTTGTAATATCATTTTTAACCTTTTTTTCATTTAAAAGAAATTTGTATGAGGGTTAATTCAAAATATTAAATTTTGTTATTCTCAACAATATTCAAAGACACTAAGCAGATATTTTTAATAATATGCAGCATGATAACATATCAAGTAAAATCTTCATTACTAATAAATTTATACGTTATTAAAGTTATCTTACTTTCTAAGACATGTGATATAATATTGGATGCGGAAAGGATTAAAGAGTGGATTATTGTTTTGAAAGATAAATTTTATGTGTCATTTATAGAAATACTACTATAATACATATATGTACTACAGTTCTATTACTAACGGTATAAATTTTTACCCTGTTTTTGATTTTGACTTTTCTTTTTTACCTTATCTACTTTTTCTCAAGGGTACTTTTTAAAACTGAACTCAGATTTGGTTTAAAATATCCCATAAGCTATTCAGTCAATGCGTTGATAAAATGACAAAAGAAACGTGTTCACGTTTCCTTTAAAAAAGTATTTCTCTTCAACAATGTCCTTTAATCTTTGCAGTCTTAACACTAAGATAATGTGTGAGAGATTGTAAATGTAAACACTCTTTACCAGTATTTAGCTAAAGGAAAATTTGTATACGGGTGTACTGGGTACTTACCAAGGATATTGTCTTCTGAAAATTATATAAAAGGTAGGCAATAAACCCTAAATAAATATGATAGATTTGTTATTCATTTGTTCATCTTTATTAAAATTGAAGAGTAATTAATATATCCTCTAAACATTAAAATATTGACAAATTGTTCTTATGTTTAATTAATTTATCTATTGGTCAATTTATAAATAATAATAACAAAACGTGTAAAATAATTTAAAATTAAAATGTAGGCAGACAAAAAAAATTGCAGATATAAAAGAGTTTTTTTTTTACAATTTAACATTAAAAAATATTTGTAAATAGATAAAATCATCTAAATTTTTATCATCTAACAAGCATCTAATTAGATATTCAATACTACAAATGCTCATTCATACAAAACTATCCAACTGCTAAAAATAGTCGATAAAGTTCAAAAATTTTTAAATGTACCTTCCCGTTACTTGACAGCAGCACAACGCAGCCAGAAATTTGTGACCCTGTAAAGCTTGTTAATAAACAATATGATGCGATAATTGTACATAAAATTCGCAAAAAGTGTTTTCTATTATTGAATTACCAGTAAACTTTTATATTTACAATAATATTTAGAGAGTATATATAGCAGTTTAAAGAGTTTACAAGTATTGTTAATTCTAATTTGTATGTAAAATAGTACTAATTACTTCATCTGACATATTTCATTCAAATTCCTAAACTTTCATAATCATTAGAGGGAAATCCTGATGATTGATAAGTAACTCGTGATTTCTGTGTTGAGGCATTCACCCTGAATATATTTCACAACCGCATGTTGAACTTGAAATTTATTGAACTGCTACTATGTGCAATGCTTCTCTGCTAGTATGTTTGTTACTTAGCGCGCTTACCGTTATCAAAACACTCGCAAACTTCCCTCCCCCACCCCTTTACGAGTGGAGGCAACCACCAGCATCCTCTACGACTGTCAGTGCGTGCTTGGGGTCCCCCCCCCCCTCCCGCGGGGGAAGTAGAAAAGGAAGATTCTGAGTCCTTGTCGCCGGGGGGCACCTTCAATTCCTGAGCCACGGCTCGGCCATTGCGTTGCCTGTCTGTTAGTTGGAAAGGCCTATCATTATAGGCCTCGGCCCTCATAGCCATGTAATTTGTGTCCATTACTTGTACTGGTCTGCCCATTCGTGCCCCGAGGACTCAAGGACTGTTTTGCAGGTATAATAATTATCGAAACTGGATATGAATGCATGTCAACGCCATCTCGCGGAAGATTTTTCTTTATTGCTCTCGCTGCGGTGCAGATGTATTTTTTGCTTTGCCTTTTCCCGTACGAGGAAGGAAGAAGATTTGAAGTTTAATTATTATAATGTTGTTATATGTGCTTGCTTGTTGAATGCCTTTGTGTAATAACTCTGCTGGTTCCTAAGTGGCAATGTCCGAAAGTTTTCGTGCGATAAAGGAGGTGTTGCGTTTGTTTATTATTTTTGTGAGACAAGATTTGACTTTTTATTTCTTTAAGAAAGATTAAAATTTTAACTGAATATCCCTTTTTGTAGAGTGCATTTATAAATGGAAATTCAACTTATTGTTTTTTGAAATACAAGTTTTTGATAGTTTTAATTAAATAATTTAGTCATCCCCGGGTATATTAATGAATTTATATTTAGGTTCGATTACATTAAGAAAATTGAATTTGCGAAATTGTCCAGTGAATTTTTTTACCATTACCTTTTTAGTATTACTCTTGATTAAAATGTCACTGTCAATTGAAAACCTTTCTCTCCCCCCCCCCCACTATAGAGCAAGCTTTGATGTTGCGGACATTTGTTGGACGGAAAACATTTCATTGCACAAATACCCTTAAAGCATTTTAAATACTAAAAAAGAGAAGTTTATTTGTTTTGGAGCGCTACGGTCTACTTTTTGCAACACGAGGGCTAATGAGACCGAGACCTACAGCTTAAAGCCGATTCCGAACGGCTACGAACATCCACGCCACTGTGGGATTCGAACCCACGAACGCTGGTACCGAAGGCCAGAACCCTAACCAATCGGCCATCGTTCGGCTCTAAAAAGAAAGAGAAGAAAAATAGTGCACATTTTAATAAATTTTTTTTTGTGTGTGATAAGATTATTGAGATTGTTTGAGTGAAAATTCCATTAATTCGTGTTTATGGGCAAATAATTTTACCCTTAAATCATTTGTCTTTATTATTGCCATAACCTTCTAGGCATGCACTCAAGTCACCAAGGGTGCCAAGTTTGTGAACCACAGATATAAAGTATTTGAAAATGAAGAAATGAAAAAAACAGAGAGAAAAAATTAACGTGCGAAGAGAGGCATGCACCACGTTCATCTACTACTATATTTTTATACACGATATAAAAAAAATATAAATAAAAGAAATCAACTTCACCTTTTCAATGGGCGGGAATCGAACCCAATACTTATGCCTTATTAACACATGTTCTAACAAACCAGGTTAAGAAGAATGGTAATGTCTACGAATCTAGAAATGCCTCCTAGAGAGAGCACTGTGTCTTCATTTGTCTCACAAACTCTATATTCTCCTATAAACTCTATGATACGAAATAGATAGTATAGATAACAAAAACATTAGTAAATTTAATGAATAGGAAAAAAATTGTTAAACTTATCTACTCAAGAAATATGTAAAACAATAGTGATGATAAAGAGTTTATCAATGCATTCATTCGTCAGGTTTGTCAAAATATAAGAACCCTGCTGAGTGATAAGACAAATTGTTGCCAGAAACTAAAATTATAATCAATTTAACATTAATTAGATTTAATAATTAAAATAAACAAATAAAAATTAGAAAAATGGGCTTCATAAAGTTTTGTATGGTGCCACGAATTATCTCTGTACCAAATTTCATGCCTCTAGGTTGGACCATTTATTTGCAATCATTTTTA
>CM063502.1:77671508-77676508 GCA_032207245.1 Pardosa pseudoannulata | reverse complement strand
ACCTACAGCTTAAATCCGATCCCGAACGGCTGCGCTCATCCATGCTACAGTGGGATTCGAATTCATGAACTGCGTACCGAAGGCCAGAACCCTAACCAATCGTCCATCTTCCGGCTTAACTGTATATGAAAATCGAACATGGTGCTCATTGATTTCATGCGTATCTACTCCTAATATATGCATTTAAGATATTACAGTTAATATTTTAGCCCAAACCCTTTAACCTTCTAAACACTCTTTTTTTTTTACACAAAGTGTACATCTGTATTATCTTTTGTAACGAACCTGTAAACGGATATTGGTACATTGGTCTTGACATCATACTTGATACTTTGACAAGCCGTTAAAGTAAAAGATAATTTTGAATAATTTTAAAGGGTTTTGCTGATGGCAGGGGAGAATATCTGATTGTATAACACACGGGCATAATCATTTGAGGTCACACATTATACCTACCGCCCTTATGGTGAAGCATATAAGAAAGTATAAGGGCGGAGTCTTTAACCGATTAAATATCTAGAGTTCCTTTAAATAGCAATTTTCTAATAGTTTGTAGAGTTTTTCATTCTTTCTTGAAACGGTTTTACTCTTAAGCAAAGGTAGATGGAAATTTTATGTACAGTCTTCCAAATTTTCGAGTACCGTTATCATTTATTAATTTGTCTTTTGGAACAACATTTTCAAATATTTTGAGCATCGGAGAAGTACATAGATTTAAATCATGACCAACAGATATCGATTATAAAACACCACTTTATTATATTACTTTATTTGAAGTACCAAACAAATATTTTTATTACTAGATGTTTTTTATTTATAAATAAACATCCTTGGATATTTATAGTGACAGTTGATTATTAATAAAACAAATTTAATTTTCAAACTTGTTTTACTCTCACATTTGCTTTACATTTGTTTTACATCTACTCAATTTAAAATATTCATCAATACATGTTCATTAAAAAGGATTCAGGCATTT
Source organism: Pardosa pseudoannulata (assembly GCA_032207245.1). Classification (NCBI taxonomy): domain Eukaryota; kingdom Metazoa; phylum Arthropoda; class Arachnida; order Araneae; family Lycosidae; genus Pardosa; species Pardosa pseudoannulata. Next base: position 77,675,529 of record CM063502.1, on the reverse strand, counting down.
ATGGGGTAAACTTAAATGTTAGTCGGGTAAGTATGTATAATTATACTTCAAGATTTTTATAAGAGTTACAAATTGTTTAAACTTTTTTTTTCTCAATCCATTTTTATTTATTTTTTTTTTGTTATTATTATTTCAAGAAAAGGTGGCTGTTAACCTTTTTCCTTGATGATCATACAATTTTCAAATTAAGTTGGCTTGCTTGAAGCTACCTAGTTACATTTGAATATATGATGAACGTATATATACATGCCCATAAGTGTAATAAGGTCTTAATGAACCTTGTTTTGTTTTATCAAATCAATATTATTTATGCAATTTCTGTATACCAGTGACCAGTTATTTATTATTATTATTATTATTACTGTTATCATTATTATCATTTTTATTTTGCAAATAACTAACCAGGTTTTCTTTCTCTTTTTAGGTAATTCTCTTGTGAATATTTTTATGATTACTGGATGTTTCAGTGAGTACTTTAAATACTTTTGCTATGTAACATAAAATTCCAGGCATATGTAAACCAAGATTTTCGTAGTGTAGTACACACAAATTAAAATAAAACTAAATAATGAAGGAAAACTTTCATAGCAAACAGCATTTTGAAACATCTTTGGGTTATCAATGAGGGAAAATGTACTTAATTTCACTCCATCCTACCGGCATACAGGCTCCACTGAACATCACTTTCCAGTCCAAAACACCATAAGGATATCAACCGGACGTTGTGGATGTCGAGAGGATATTAGATATAACATATTTGTTAGAAAATTAGCAGAAATTGTTAGCTAACTCTATACGTTGAAGCAGAGACTCCTAGCTTTAGTTTGCCTACTGTCCCTTTCTCAGATGATTGAACACACTGATATCCATTCATGAATTTAGTCAAAATTGTAACATCTAATTTTCCAACTTTTAAGCTCATATTCCAGTTTAAACAGTTATTTTCTGATGCCCCCCGATTAAACCAAGTGCACTGTATTGTATATTGCAAAACAAGGTCATATTTTTAAAATGACTTAATTAAAAGTTTTAAATAAAATATTTTTATTACTTAAATTTGATATTTTAGGCCATATTTGTCATCAACAATATGTATTCTTAAGAGTATTGCTCAGGGAGAGGGAAGCAAATCTTCAACGCTCCTTAAATTTATCATGAACAAGGAATGCCCTCTTAGATTCACCTACACACACACACACTTTCCTGGCTACAGCCCTAGTAATCATATTAGAAAGTGTTATGTAAAGGTAAAATTTAACAGTAGGAATTAAAATAAAAATAAAGGAAAACTACTTATTATTTTTAGAAAAATTTATACTCTGTACTAAGCATCGTGTAAAAACATCAAAAATCTTGATTTTGCTGGAATTTGTATTATTCAAGGCATCGAAATTAGAAACTAGACCTCTGAGCACCTTAGAAGACAAGCTCTTTGTTTTTAATTGAATTCATATGGAGTAAGAAAGTTATTAACTTAGCAGCACCCCTTGACAAGGAAAATGGACTTAGAGTTTGGTCATCCTTCAATATCCGACTATAATAATGATAAAAATTTAAATATTCATCAATTGGATTGATTGTATGTAATATATATATATATATATATATATATATATATATATATATATATATATATATATATGTGTGTGTGTGTGTGTGTGTGTGTTTGTAATGATATTTTAAGCAAATTAACCAATTTTAACTATAATTATATTCTAAAATCAATTTTTACCGATTTTCTACCTAAAAGATAACCTTTGTTAAAATTCCTATTCTATTTCTAAATTATAGTAACCCTGCCGGCATGTGTCAAATCAAAAACCTCTTTTTCAGTCCATTCAGCTTCCTTATATAACATAATCTTGCATAAGTCTGACGCATATGTCACTTATCTTAAGTAAGTCTTAAGCATATGGTCAGTCGCGGCCCCATGTGATTTCTATTTAACCTTTCTGATTGGTTACTAAAATCCATCTCGACTATTTTAAATATAATCTTTGTGATGTTTTATAACAAACCGACTCGAAACTTACTGCTAATAAAACCTCGGCCATTTAACATTCACATTTTTAATCTTCTCTCTTCCTTGATTCCAACATGCCACAGCCAACTGAAATTATATAACAGAAACCTAAATTCGGTGTATTTAATCTAGCTTAAAACTGATGGTATTCTACCTCTTTTTGCAAATATTATCATATAAAATGAATATTGATCCATGATCTCCTAATTTCATTTTACTTAATTTTTTTTTATTTCTCAAAACTCAGTTCTCATAATAATGCGAGAAATAAACATTATATAATCCGAAAATTTAATAAGAGATTTAGCCAGTAAAATATGTTTAATGACAAGTGATAGCGGCACGACCAAACGTTATGCAAGAGATTACAAAAATGAACTTATATTCCTGTTTCTTTATGTACATAAGATCTAAATCTCAAATTATATTTTCCGTTAGTTTGTCTCAAAGAAATTCAAACTTAATCAGATCTATCGTAAAATAAAAGAACAATAATCTCTTGTGATTTCTGCGATATGAAAATTTTTAAGTTCACTTCTTAACTATATTCTATGTTTTCAAGCTAAAGGGAAAGGCTATTCAAATTTCTATGGGAATAAAATCTTTTGTTATTACCATTTTGAAAAATGTTATTTTTCTTTCGACGAGGAATTAAGACGAATTTCCGAATCATTCAACTTTTCGACTTCTGAAAAAAAAAGCTGCCCAATCTCTTTACTAGGAAAAAAAATATATAAAAAAAAAAAACATTAAGCGGTAATTTGAATAAGAATTTTTTTTTTTTTTTGTTTCGGATTCTTTATTTTTAGACCAAAAAAAGAAAAGCTTTTCGCCATGTACAAAGTTTTTTATGTAATATTTTTTTTCCATTTTCATTTTTCTTCGAAATTTTTCATCTAAATAATGTAAAATACTTAAATTAGCAAAACGCAAAAATATCCATACTGCATTGGTCCAGATTTCACAATTAGTATTTCTCATATGCATATATATATATATACATATATATATATATATAATATATATATATATATATATATATAAATATATATACATACATATATATACATATATATATATATATATATATATACATATATATATATATATACATATATATATATACATATACATATATATATATATATATATATATATATATATATATATATATATATATATATATACATATATATATACATATACATATACATATATATATACATATACATATACATATACATATATATATACATATAACATATATACATATATAATATATACATATATATATATATATATATATATATATATATATATATATATATATATATATATATATATATATATATATATATATATATATATATATATATATATATATATATATATATATATATATATATATATATATATATAAAGAGAGAGAGATGAGAGATAAGTATGATGATAGTTAGGCGAATAAGAATATATTTATATTCGACTTTAGCTTAGATTCCCAATCATTATGATGTATACTTTTTTTATTAGATTTAACGTGGGAGCAAAAATCTATTACAGGGAAATTATATTAAAAAATTATCAACAAAATCTGTAATTTAAAAGCTAGCGAGATAAAATAAATTACTTTAATGACCTCATATCTCATTTTTTACTATAAATTCACTTAAATTTAATTTCTTCCGTAGAAGATGACAGGTAATTTTATATTGAATCTGAAATATTACGATTCTCTTTTAGGTTACTCAAATTTCAAAATATAGATTTTGCACACGAAAGAGATATATAAAGTAACTGTTTAAAATGGTACTAAAATGAGAAAGAATTTGCGGAGTGAAAAACATATTATTATGAAATGAATTTTACTAATTTACTGATCGATGGTGGATTAAAATGCGTGCATTAGGAAATTAAGTCAATAGTTTCGAATATCTGGATTGCTTTGAATATTTGTAACCAGCTTAAAATAACAGTATTTTGCTATCCATCGTCGATCAA
>CM063502.1:77611508-77666508 GCA_032207245.1 Pardosa pseudoannulata | reverse complement strand
GTTCATTCTTTCATGTCCTTCCTGCCCCCTCTGTAAGACACTCAAATCCAATTGAAGTGTAGAGTCAAAATCTCTGCATTGGAGGTTTTAAAGATTTTATTTGTTATCTTCAATGAGAGATTTCTCTGACTGAATTTACATGAGAAATTCTCATTTATAACTTCCCTCAAACAGAAATATCTCTTTAATGAATTCAATTGCAAGTCCTTTCTGACTGAAAAAAAGGGGGAATATTTTCATGAATTTTCTCTCTTTAATACATAGTTTTGGATAGGCTTCTTAATAAACCAGTGTAGGGAGAATGAAATATTTAGTACTGAAAATAAAGAGACATGTTTGCCTTTAAAGAAAATGGTTTGATAGAAAATGAATGCATTTGTCGAAGGAAATCAGTACCCCCCGGAGAAATTTCAGCTTGGTTAAAAATTGGAGTAAGGATATTCCTTTTGCCTTTCATATTTTCCCTAAATTTAAATCAGAAAGCTTTCAGAAGTTAAAGGATCTAGAACATAGATATCATAGCATACCGACGAACTCTAAAGCACTAAAACTAAACGAAAAAAAAAAAAAAAGATGTGTACGATGAAACGTACAAAGAATGAATAACCACTCGATATTTCCAAGATGTAAACCAAATTGATCCCTATATCAGTCTAGAAATTCTTAATTTTACTAAACTTTTGTCCCTTCTATTGATTACAAATCTCTTAGGCAAGCGGTTCGTTGTAAAAATACATTTGAAGGAGCATTTTTACTGAGATTTTTCTACTGATTTACTTTTTCCGGTTAAGCCTTTCAACTAGTAATAATAGAGTTAGTGTTTAATTTAATTTTAAGCTTAATAAAATCTCCAATGGATAAAGAAAATTAAAGTTTATGGAGACTATCTCACACAACTTATGAAATACACCTTGGATTCAGATCTCACTTTACATATTCATAAAATTAGCCATTTGGGTTTAAAATGGCTGGTTACAAACCACGTTGTTTTTGTTCTCCTCAATGTTAATCTATGTGTCTATCAATGATTTCTGTAGGTCCTGGTCTCCCTAGCCCTTGTGTTTCATAAAAGTAAACCATAGTGTTCCAAAACAAACCAAAACCAATGATTTCTACTGATGTCTGGCTTGCATTTAAAGATTCCTTTCAACAAACCTTACCAAGTAAGAGAACGACCAATTCTGTAGTGTAATAGTTATCCTTTGTTGAAAAGTTATAGCTGTTAAATTATTTTTACATATTTGAATACAAAAATTTGTATAAAAAATTATTCTACATATTATTTAAAACTAAATACAGTTTTCTTTCTCTTTTTGAGAATTGAGACAGTCCTAATCCTTGAAAATTTTCTGTTCCATCAAGTTCTAATATTTGTAGAAAAAAATAGTTCAACTCAAGTTGTCCGCTAGTAGAAATATTTCCATAAAGGTTAACAATGAATCAAAGCAATCCTATATGACCGGAAAGGGACTACTTTCAGTAGCACGTTCCAGTCTGCAAATAAAATAAGTTAAATGTAATGAGAAACATGCTTGTTTGGATCATTGAGACCGATAAGGTGAATATTTTGCTTTCTAGATTTTATTACTTCTGATTACAGCCAATTTCAAACGACTGTCGATAACGATACCATTAGCAGAACCCGAAACAATAGTTTCCAGTTTTAAACACTAGCGCCGGAGGTCAGGAGTGAACTGACTTCATCTCGTGAGCCGCATGCGGTGCTTCAGACTTTTGTCTATATGTACTGTATCAATAACAATTATTACATATAAATGGTTCTTTAATATCTTCGTTATATTGTTTAATCTACAAATTGGATCAAGGTTGTAGACAGAGAGGAAATGGGCTGGGAATTTAGGAGTTTAGTGCATTGCATTTTAATAATGGAATAAAAGTAGATTTTCAAATAAAAAACTAATTGTCTACTTAGTCAAAATTTAAATTCAAATAAAAATTTCTAAATATTTTTTAATTACTATATTTTTGCTCCAAAATTTTTCATGCACGAAATAAAACATATTACCCATGCTTTTGCATGAACTTATAATACATTAAAAATATATTACATATAATATAAAATTTTATATAACTTTAATGCAATTATCAATGCTAAATAGTAATATTAAATTTCATCTGATGTTTCACTAAGCTTTGTATTCTTTAAATAAATTAAAAATAGGGAAATATCGATATTTCAGTTTGAATCCCTACCCCGAAACGAAATTCTGGCCGCTGCACTGAATTGGCTTTTCTCTCTCGAATGTTTGTCGACCTGTAACCCTAAGTATACGAACATTCTCCTGCTGAAAATAAAGTATAATACTTCCTGTGACTAAGATTTATTTAATTATGCTCTTAATGACACTTTTAAATGAAACTTACAACTAGAAAACTTTTAAAGAAATATAGAAATTTTAATTTTTTTTCGATTACACAAATGCTTATTTTGGCAGAAAATAAATTTAGAATTTAAAGCCTTTTTTTAAACTAATTCCTCGGCAGCCTATAGACTCATACCTTATATATATATATATATATATATATATATATATATATATATATATATATATATATATATATATATATATATATATATATATATATATATATATATATATATATATATATATATATATATATATATATATATATATGTATGTATATAACCTCTTTGGTAATTTTGGGTCTGAGATTAATAGAAAAATGAATATGAATAAGCAATTGCTGCCAGTAGCAGTTATTGATATATTAAAATGTTTATATATATTTAGTGAGCGTAAAATTTATTTATAACTTAAATAGCTTTTTTGAGTACAGTCAGTAGATAATTAGTCAAAAATATGGTTTGTCCATTGGTATTAATATATCGAGTATTTTTATACCAATTTTATCCCTATTATAGCTTAAGGAATAATTTTCCAACTTATATAACATGAAACATAAAATTTCTTCCAGTTATTGGAATTTTGTACAATTATATTAGCTCTCGTAACTCCATCAAAATTTTAATCGATATCAAACAAATAACTTTTAATAAGGTTTTTTAGTTTTCGGACGAACATGATTCGATATGTAATTTAAATTGATTTTAATTAAAAACATTCTTCTCCGGAAATTATAGTAAAAAATATAAGAAATTACACATTGCAGTATTCCTTTTACTTTCCTAGAAACTGTAAAAATTAGTTTTCTTTTCTATTTACATAAGATTAAATAGAATTACCTTTTACTTGTGCAGAGAGGGTAAGTAAAAATAACATATGATTCCCTATCACGAATATATTAAGTATTTTTATTCAAAACATTAGCGTAACTGAATGTTATTTTCTTTATAGAAATCTCTTTTCCCTAAAAATGACTTAACCAACATTGATTAACTTAATTTGGGCCAAATGTTTAACACACTTCAACCCTCCTTCCCGCAAACCATCTACTCCTCTTTGAAAAACACGTTACTGTAATTTCATTTCAGTCATCTAGGAAATAATGTTATCATTTGAACTCAAGAAAAAGAGAAAGAAAAAAGAAGAAATCTATATTTTGGCGAGTGAATAAAAAAGATTAAAATCAAGCATAATGTCAGGAACTCTGTAACACATGTTTACTATCTTACTTACATTCATTCGTTCTTTTCATGTTCGAGCCTAAGCTAACCGGAATTGTACTTTCTTTCTAATGTGTGTGTTGTGTCCAACAGCTGTCCAAAATACTATTAATTTTTCACTAAAATGGCGATTGCTGCACAGGGGGTCACCACTCCTTGAGGCCTCGGGGCCCTGGCAGGCAGCTGCCTTGGCAAGTGACAGAAGCGTTGAGCTGCTTTGCCTCTCTGGCCCTGATTGACAGATGAGGAGGCGTAGCATAGTGCGTGAGGTGATGGTGACACTTCATGAACTACACAAAAAAAATTAATGATACTTTCGCATAGGTTGCTAAGCAGTATTTGCGTCTGGGACGCAACATCTGCAGCGGCCGCCGGAGCAGTTTTTTTTCTGACTGTTGTTATTTAATGCTGGACACTTTTATACGATAGCTTAATGTGAGAAGCAAAAGTAAAATCGTTGAATATCAAAGAGTAATAAAACAAATTTGAAACCTAATGTTTTCAGACATCCTTGTGACAAACGACTTTCAGGGGTACGGTGATCGTTACAAAACGGTTTTGTAAATTTTTAACTTTGAGTTATGTTACTTTTTGAGCATACAACTGTATAAATCCTTAAAAAATTTAATTGTATAAATTAACATTTTATAATTTTTAATTTAATATTTTAAATTTTAAAAGTTTTTCTAAGTAATTTGTAATAAAATTGATTATTTTTTTATTAGTTACACTTTAGAAAGAATAATTTTAGTTTAAAATTCAAGTTCTGAAATTGATTGTAGAACTTATTTATGTTTATTTATTTGTAGATATAGAATATGGGATTATATAAATAATAGAATATGTATTTACAACACTATTCTAGTTTTCAGAGGTACAATAAAATATCCCGTTGAATGAGAATAAAGTTCTAGGATAAAAGAGTCTTTATCTTTAAATTGTCAATGAAACCCGTAATTTAGCAGAGATAAAGGGTTTTTTTAAAGCGACATTTTTTTCATTTGAAATGAAACCTGCAAAATACAAATCGTATTATTTTGATGAAAGACATTGTATTTTGTCTCTTTTATTCGAGTTTATACCTTTATTTATTTATTAGAGTGATTTCGATTTTCTTTTTTTTTTACTTTCATTAATAAGTAATGCCACACAAAGCGATATCTGGTTCATCTATAAATACTGAACTTAATTTCAAAGACTTTTTTTTAATATGAAATTCATTTTAATGTTTTGAAAACTTACCATCTGAACCTTATTTACAGTTGCAAGTAACTATTAAAGAATTTTATTGAAGTAAATTATTAAGGAAATGAAAGGTGCAAATAGACTACTTAGCATAGTATTTCTCTAAACAATCGGAGATATGTTTTCGCAACTCACCAATATATTTCTATTTAAGGGAAAACAAGAGTCAGACCTGTTGCTTAACATTTTCTCTCACCTGAACCTCATATGAGGTTCCCAGTTTTTAATAAATGAAAATTATATTTAAATAAATTTTTCAGCACATTTATTTCTAGTGACTCATTATATAATTATAGGTCTTATATGTAAATTCAAATTCCATTACTTCTCGAAAAAAGTTGGTAGCGAAAGATTGAAACGTTCATGTTTTGGAATTCTTGAAGAAGTGAAAACAAAAACAAAACATTTCTTTTCATTTCTGCCTCTTTGCTTTAAAAACTTTTTGAAATACCATTTATAAGAATGTAAAATTTAAACATCAGCATAAAATGTCTTATCTAAATGTACTGTCAGTTTTGTTTAATTTTCATCCCCGCTACCCAATCAAGCCTTTTATGAAACTTCTTGATTTGTTATTGATTAGGATCTTATTGGAGAAATTATTTTGTCTATATGGCATAGAACAGGGCTGTCCAATCCAAAACTTTTAATGGAACATATAAGAAATGGATTTTACTCCTGCGTACCAACACATATTTATATACATATATATGAACACATACACACACATATATATATATATATATATATATATATATATATATATATATATATATATATATATATATATATATATATATATATATATATATATATATATATATATATATATATATATATATATATATATATATATATATATATATATATATATATATGAGTATAATGTATCAAAAATCATTATTCCTAAAGTTAAAAATTATCCCTATTCACGATCTTAGTTTTTATAATCTTAACTTTCCCAACCACCTAAAAGTAGTCAAGGATTTATATCATTGGTATTGGCATTACTTTTACACTTCCCAAAATTATAGTGTGAATTACAATTTGCTACGTTTAGTCCTTTCTTTAACCCAGTTGTTCATTCTCCGAGAATGTTTACAAGTTTAGTGACGTTATTTGCAGTTCCATTTTCAACCTAACTTAAAATTAATAAGATCAAAACTTCTTTCTCATGGGTAGTCATCCACGGGATATTCTTCTCCCCAGGATGGGCTTTTCACAGATCAAACAGATGCACTTTCACTCTTGTCTGTGTAACACACGTCTGTCAGTTCTCCAACATTAATATGGAAATAAAAGATTTTTATGAAGTATTTTGCTTGAATTTGGAGTGAGAGCCTTTTTCGGCGAGATGCTTCATCTGAGTTACATTGGCAAGGAAGCCCTGGCAATTTAAAGCTATTTCTGTTGTGTAATCACTAAAGAATGTTTTGGCATCCCCTTCACACACACACACACACACACACACACACACACACACATATATATATATATATATATATATATATATATATATATATATATATATATATATATATATATATATATATATATATATATATATATATATATATATATATATATATATAACCTATCCATCTACTCAAATATATATAAATAAATATATGTAATACATTGGGTTATATTCGAGTTTTTCAATCTCACATTTTTTTCTTCTGTTGAATGAAAAGTGTGTACAAAAAATGAAAAAGGTAAATGAAACTTCACTGTAAAATTTTCCTTATTCAATGAGGATCTCGTGATTAATATAATTACCTTATTAAAGTATTCTTTTTAATTTTTGATCTTAAATATTGTAACAAAATTAGAAGGGTATGAGTAAATGTTCATATAAGTAAAACTTTTATAATATCGCCCCTTCCCCTCTTGGTATATTGCACAATCGGTTATATAGCCCACTTCGCTTCGCTTCCAATAAGCGTGGTAAAACAAGGGGTCAATATATATATATATATATATATATATATATATATATATATATATATACAAACATATATAAGTGTACATATACAAGACGTTTATACAAATGAACAAAAATGTATTCCAAATATATGTATATAATAAATATTTATTCTAAATTTCCATGCATTAAGGGCAGTTTCAGCCTTTAAACTTTCAAAAAATAAAAAAATATATCTTTTTTCTCAACTTAAATTTTTTTAATCTAATGTAAATTAGTATAGAATTGAAAAAATATTTAATGAAAAAATAGGATTAATTTTATATTAAATACTACCTGCCTTGTTAGTACACATACACACGTGGGTACAATATAAGAGGGGGTGGGGGAAGTCCTCTGTCTTCTCTGCCTACGTCCCTATACAGGAAGATTAAAAATTAAAAGCAATGCGTAATATAGTTTTTATTGTTATTTATAAATTAACAATAGAAAACGCAATTTTATATACATAAAAATTTATAATAGTAAACAATTTATCACTCTAATACTATTATTTTTAAATATAAATGCAATATAAATATATATAGATGCGATATTTGTTTCAGATATAAATTTCATGAATTTTGCTATAGGTTGGGAAAATTTCTCTTATGTTCCCATTTGGGATTTACGTATACTAGAATAACATTTTATGTATAACAATTCATAATTTTTTTCTTTGATTTTCTTGTAATAAGTTAACGTAAAGTTTGAGATCATTGAAAGGATTCAGCCAGTGTGCATCTGTACGAGCTTATTGGTTTTACAAAAGTCTCAAATTTTGGGTATCACAATTTAAATATAAACAAGTCAGTTAAAAGACTGAAAACTCCCACAATTAATCTGTACCAAAAAGTCCTTGAACACAGCTTTTTATATCAACTTACATAAAATATATTTATGTATTTTAGTCAAATTCATTTCGGAAATAAAGGCGTCCTTAATTAATTATTTATTATTTTTTCTGCTTTGTAATTCTTACAGAATTTATTTAAATATAGTCTTTTATATAACTATTGATTAGCGGAAATAATATTTGATTTTTATTAATTAATTAAAAGCTTTCTGATGTTTAGGCTAACTCTGAAAAGTATATAATCCCTAAAGGAAATTAGAGAGCTAAAAATATTATGAAAACCGTTGCTGTAAGTTCTGTTGAAGCTTTAAAAGGCTTCATGAATTCAGTTTGGACGGGAATAGGAACAGATTGACAACAGAGAACATCTCAAACATAATTATTAACAATTGGATTGGATTGGATTATCTCTAAAAGATTGGAGCCCGAAGCCATTGGTTACAATGTAGTACAGAAATAACATTCACACTGCGGATTATCATCGAATAAAAACATTGGAAATGGAAGACTGCAGTGAAAATTAAAAATTTATCTGGATATATATTTCAAAAATATTAATGATTAATTTAATGCAGAAATAAATGTATTAATATTTTGTTATTATATTCTATTTTTTCGAAAATTTTCAGAAAAATTTAAGTGTACCAGGTCTTGAATTATAGGAAGCCATTCATTTGTTAAGCCTATTTATGTTAGATAAATAACATTTCTATCCGCAATGTTTTTATTTATATACTTATTCATTTATTTTTTTAAGAGTAGTTTTGATATTTCCTATCTCTTCAGTTATTATGTGGTTGCATGTTTATGAAAATAAAATATATTAAGCAGAAATAAGCAAGTTTGAAAATATAAATAAAAACTTTACTTTTAACTCCAGTCATATGCCAGCTTTGTTGTAGTTATTTTATATACTGATAATATCTATAATAATCAATACAAATATGTTTAAGTTAAGTGGTGTAAAATATATGCTCAATTTTTAAATTTAAGTCGTTTATTATTTTTAAATGATGAAGCTTTATAATCTTCCCAATAGAAAAATATTGAGAGAGGAATAAAATATTTATTGTTTGACTTAAATATATTTCTAACTTAAATATGACATTAGATTAAGATGAAAAATCATTTCAATCATTTTTTTAATTCATTTCAATCATCCAATCTTTCAAAAGTAATGCTCAAAGCTAAATAACTTTAAAGGGGAAAATAAAAATTATACTTTCTAGAAAATAACTTTGATCTTATTTAGGATTTAGTGAGAGGTGAAGAAGAGAAATTATAGGTTTCTTGGGAAATTGAGGCATGCTACCTGCGATTCCTGCCTCATATCCGTTTTTCAGAGCTGGCTTGTGTACTTATAACTGTACTGAACTGATTTTAAGCAATAGGTGCTAACCAAAATTACCTTCTTGTCGTAGAATATTGAGTGCAGAGCTCCAATCCAAATGAAGATAGATTTATTTGCTCATTGAAATAAAGTATATATATTAGTTATTAAAGTTAATTTGAGAATATCTTTTATTTTAAAGTTTATACTTTATATTCTGTAAAAAAGTAACACAGATATCAACTTCTTTGTTTATCAATAACTAATCCATTAACTAGTCAACTAATTTATTCTAATTTTTCTAATTACCAATAAGGACCAGATATGATAATAAATAAACAAAATGGAGTTAAGGTAGTGTTTTCCATAAAGAAAGAGAAATGAATATTTTGAATGAAATATGCGGTAAATGTTTTCATCTGTCATGAATGTAACGAACTTCCATGTCTGCAAAATGATTGATGATTTAGAAGCAGGAGCTATTTTGCATTCAACTCTACTTTACCTAAATCTAGTGAAATAAAGCCATGATCTTTGTATAAATCTACATCATTATATGCCATTTATGTACATTTCTTTAAAATACAGTTAAAATGTATTAACCCTCTTAGAGTGATATTACAAAAAAATTAATTTTAAACTTCACCCAAACTTTCAGTCCAGAGAGATAATTTATTTTTCTCTTCCAAAGACCTATTGGAATCCAACATTTGCTAAAATAACTTTAATATGTAAATAACTTTTCAAAAAAATTTTTTTTGAATTATGAAAATCTGTTTGCTATCCTCTCTGCTTCTCTGAAAATCTTTTCCTACCAAATGTAAAATCAGTATTCTGCAAACATTTATCGTAAATCGAAACCTCAGTATTCTTTGATCTCTCCTCTCCTCACCCGGCAGTGTCCAGGTAATAACCAGGCCTTAAGGCTATATGAAAGCTAGGAATAATTTTCAAGAATTCCTAGTGGGTCTTTTCTCCCAAGTTCTCGAATCATCGAACTGTGTCCTGCGGGATGATGTAAGGACATGACATTTATATGGGGAGGACGTAAATTAAAGTTAACAGTGACTTCGGGCAAAGGATATTACTAAGAAGCGCTGGACTGCGATGCTTTCATCCTAGCATGGCAAAACGGAGAGCAGCGACCGGTATTGATCCGAATAAAATGCTCCGCTTGATGAGTCGGGCCCAGAATTTATCATCAGGAGTTTTCCGAGAGTCACTTTTATTTTTCACCTTGTTCTGTTTCCTTTCAGCGTAATCAAAAGGGTTTGCATTATATAAATATGTCAACCGTAGAGGTACATTGAATAAACATTACTTTCTTTACAAGAGCGTATACAAGGGGGGTGTTTAGGGGTTTAAACACCCCCCTTGAGCTCAGAAAAAATGGCAAAAATAAAAATTTTAGTAGAATTCATGCGGGCTGTTATTTTTTAGAATTATGACCCCCCCTTGAAAAAATTCTGCGTACTCCACTGTTCCTTTATGTTTATATGAAGTAATCATTTATTTGAACTGAACATGCAAGTCAGCAAATATTTTAAGAACAGGTGCGCTTACCGTTTTTCCTGAATATTTGAAGAAAAAAATAACTTAAATATAATAATTATTTATTTTAGTTATAAATTAATTATTAATAATATATGTATTTCCAAATATATTTTATAATAATTACTTATTTATTTTAGTTATGAATTAATAATTAATAATATATGTATTTCCTAATATATTTTATGTTTCACTAGCTCTATTTTTTTAATCTTGAAAATTATCCGCAGTATAATTGTTGCTTAAACATTTTGTAAACACAAGCCTCAGGTTCCAATCTTCGACAGATTGAATATTCATATTCATATTTGCAATATTCTTTACTGTCAATATGTTTAATTTCCTTATGCAAATTTTATTCTTGGGGTTAAATGCCCAGTTCTTTTAAAAACTTTTTAAGTTTTAAAAGTTTTAAGAGAACTTACAGTAACGGTTTTCAATATATATTTTTTTGGTAAATTTCTTCAGCTAATTTCAAAGACCGGAAAAAAAAAAAAAGGAAAACTTTTTAATTAATTAGTAAACTTTAATAAGTAACATTTTGTTAATCAAAGGAATTTTAATACTTTAAATTTAAAATTTCTATACAAAAAATTAAAAATAAAATAATAATTATTGACATGCTTGTTTCTAAAGAAAAATTTGGTTCAATTAACTTTATTGTTAATTTAATTTATTTCCCTGAGCAAATTGTATTAATGGGTTTAAATGCTTTTAAAGCTAAAAAAAACCTACTGTAATGATTTTCAAATTATTTTTTTATCTTGGTATATTCTTTAAGTTAATTTTAGAGTTGGCCAAAAGGTCACGAAACATTATAATTAATTAATAAACTTTAATATGTAACATTTTGTTAATCAAAGGTGTTTTAACAAAGGTGTATAAAATTAAAATTTCTATACAAAAATAAAAATAAAAGAATAAATTTTGACATGCTTGTTTCTGAAGAAACATTTGAACAAAAGTACATAAATGTTTGGTTTTTTAAAAAAGAAAATTTTAATCATTGATCTGGAAAAAATAAACTCTATTCAACAACACGCATAATCAAATTTTCAATTTACTTGTATTGTTTTTAAATACTGGAACGCGGAACTGGGGAAATTTTAAAGAGTCTGTAGACAAGTAAGGCGGCTTAAAGCTATAGTGAAATAGAATAGATATTTCCCTGTAGTCTCGTTTATTTAGATCATTGTATAGAATGTCAACAGAAATATATAGTTAATGTTTATTTGATTATAATTAAATTGCAAAAGGGATTTAGAAAGTAAAAATTATTAAGAACAGAGCAAACCAAATTTTATCTAGCAGACAAACATGTATTTAAAATTTATAAATCTGAACATTTTTAATTCAAAAAATGTCTTAATAAATCTGCCAATTAAAAACTAAAAAAAATACTATAGATCTCTCGAAATTTACAGGGGTCTTCGGTACGCAAATTACATAAAATTTTACATAAAACAGCATTTGAGATCTCGCCCGCAAGCTGCTTTTATCCTACCGCCTAATTTTAATCTCTTCGGCTACGCTCATTCTGCTACGTTACAATACATACGATATATACGTTACAATACACACGATACGATAAACTTAAGATTTTTCCCAGCTCCCCTCCCCTCTCTCTGATCAAGTGGAGTTGTACATATCACTTGCCCCTCCCTCGGCACGCCTGAGTATACTAGTATTTTACGGGTGAACGCCGTCATGTCCAACATAAACTTTTGAGATATTTATTATTAGGTAGTGTAAAAACACATTTATACCATTACTGAATGGTTCTTGAAGAGTACTTTTATTATTAGCTTATTATATGAACAACACTTCTATTTTCATCCAGACATCTCTGTTTTATAAATGTTCAAACTAAAAATAAAAGCATTTCTCAGTGCGTCTAATTATATGTTAAACGAAAATGCAACGTAGTATAACATTTAATTTAAAAATAGCATTATTCACATGTAATTTATAGGTGAATGTGAATAATAACTATACATAGCATCACTCAGCTATTTTCAACATAATCTTGCGATAATAATGAAATATATGCTTATAATATTCTAATACGTCTGTTAAACACTTCATATATGTTTTATTCTTTAATACAAGTGCATTTTTATCTAAACCAAATTCGTTTTATTTATACTTGTCTTTCTGTGTAGTTATTAAATTGCTTGTTACATAAATATTCATGCTTATTATATAAATTTTAGTGAAGACAATTAACACATCAAATTTAACTCGTAACATTGTTGCATTTGATGAAAAAAAAAGAATATCGACATGATTATACGGCGTTTGAATACTTAACACGTTTGATTAAAGAAAATATAAGCTTCGAGGTGCAAAGCATTGTGAAAATGATTGCACATCTGTTACAAATTGATTTTTAAACTTTTCTTTACTCCGTTTATATGAAAGATTGCTTCTTATTCAAAAGATTTATAATACCCACACAATGATTTCAGTCGCATTTTGCATTTTGTTTTGTTGGGTCATAAAACTGATGGTAGTAGATATTTAAAATTGGCAGATGGCTGTGGGGCGGGATGTTTTAATAATTTAATTTAAGAAAAATATATTTACAATTTCTATTACAGATTTTAATTCTGGTTCATGTTTGCTTAATATTATAAAATAATTAGATTTTGCACAATTTTAATTACATAGACAACATCTGTTGTTTAACATTTTCCAGAAATTTTGATATTTCTGATGGTTTAAAGCAACATTTACATTTGTAATCTTTATCATGTACAGATAATATTCTTGTAAGGCACTATGTCTCAGCGTGTGTATCTCGGGGGTTCGTTGGAATGATAAAAATAAAGGTAGCTTAAAATAATTACATAAAATTTAGCTTTACGAAATTATTATGCATTATATTGAGCATAAATCTTAAATTAAGAATCTTGAAAAATACCTTTTTATATTATTATTTATATTTCAAATTTTAAGTTCTATATTTAATCTTTAGGACACTATCACGTTTTTTAACCCCTCAATATAGTTCGATTTATTACTTTATTTATTATTACATTAAAAAAAAGAAAACGCAAATAATTGCATACTGCATGATGCATGTGAATACAACAAAAAACTTTTAAACCATCAAACGCAATTTTCTAAGAACACTGAGTACTAATAAAAAACATCATTTATCTTATTTATAATTTCATAAAATATTTCCATATTTAGATATTACTTTGTCCTATATTTAGATAATTATTGTTATTGTATACTATTCCACATCATTACTTATTACATGTATCCTATGTCTAATACTTGTATATTTTGATAAGTAATTGCCTGGCAATTTTTGCATTATGATGCGTAGTTAAAATTAGATTATTTATAGATGTAAAGATTGTTCTGAGAATAAATAAGTTTTAGATTTGGTAATATAAACAACAACAGAACTAATATGTCTGTAATGGCGATTACGAAGTGGACATGTTTATGCTTGTCATCAAACATATTCCAAAATAATATCTTCTAGACAAATAACTAATAATAAAACTAGAAGTTTGGATTTGGTAAGTTCTTACGATGAAACATATCATAAATATGGATGAGTTCTCAATCGTAACTCAAGATTAAGAGATTTATTCAGTTGCATCAAACTACATTACTTCTGTAAAATACTGTTTTTCTATTTTTGAAACAATGGAGTAAAATTGATCCCCTAGACAAAATAATAAATTTTACTGAATTCATTTTGATGGTCAGATGATATCAGGACTATTTCTCAATCCATGCTTTGAATTTAGAACCTTAGAATTGAAGAATTCAGATGGCTAATGGTAGATTGATTAGTGATTGATTGTAAATCAGAATTGTAGAATTCAGATGGACTTACAAGTCCATCTGAATTCTACAATCCTCCATGAATATCCACACTATTGCAAATTCAAAATGAAGTCTACGTACATGTACTTCTTAATTTTCTGACTTTTTAACTATTTGATTTTCAATCACCTCTAATGAGAGTGCACCGGATTTCATAGCCTAGTGTAGGTTTAAAAGTAACAATTATAAAACAGATTCGATGAAAAAAAATATCACGTTAAAAACAAATATAACAAACTCTCCATCTCCTGAAATCCAAAAGCAAGAATAAGCATTCGATCTCTGACAGAAGCGAATAAAATGACTGAGTGCAAATGCGTAAAATGAATACCAACTCCTGCATAACCGGTGAATTAAGTTGATTACTAACTTGTTTTTTATTCCTCGGACTCTAGTGCACGACTCCACTCAATTCAAGTCTCGAAAAGTGTTTTATATCTTCTTAATATTTCGATCGCTGTTAGCCTTCTTCGCTCTTCGAGTCATGTGAGTTTCCTCTGCTACCGACCGTACCGCCTGCAAGTAATTACAGCCTTTCGGCTGAAATTTCGACGTAAAAATATGAGCGCCATTGATTTTGGCCGAATCAAAACGACAGTAGGCGGGAGGTAGTGTCTTACTTCTAACTTGGGTTTTCTTCGAAAGCTGGATTGGAATTTCAATAGTATAGATTACGATGAGGAAGGGGAAATTAAGCGGAGGTATCATTCTGTAATTTTCAAAGGATGAAAGAGTGATTCTGGGTCTTTTTCCAATAGTGTAAAGCTGAGGTTTATGATGGGGAAAATAGGAGTGTATATCTTTAATGATCTTAAAGACAATAGATAAATGTTTATTTTACACACATACAATTGATCTGTATGGCTAAATCCGGGGCAAAGTTTTACCACTCTTACACACATACAATGTAAAATGTGCTCATAAAATGGTAGTCAAACCATATGCAGTAATCAAACTGTGACTATCATCATTTTTCTATTACCAAGAATTTATAGATAAAATAGAACTAAATTTAAAGCCTCATTAAAAGTAATATGGTTTAAGAAACACAGTATTATACTATTTATTGTATTGTAATAAATGAAACCACAGATTCGCTAAGTAAGTAAATTCTTTCTTTAAGATGTTTATAGAGCCTCTCGTAAGTGCTGTCAACAGTGACAGTTACTTGACTGTTCGTGCAGATTAAAATGTCATAACGATTATACTTCTTTAGGAATAGTAGTCTTGCAGAAATAATTTTAATTTTTCAGTAAACAACACTATAGTTCATGGTTTGGTAATAAATACAGAAGAAGAATTTTAACTTTTATTTTAAAGCATTTTCTTTTACTTTTTTATTATAACATGTGATTTACTAATATTGCATTTGTATTCTGCGGATCCCATAGAACAGTTCTCCTGATAATGACTGAGTTTATTTTCATTAAATACGAAAACGTATATGACTTTTCTAGTATAATGATGTATTCTTCTTTGACCAAATATGCCATTGATAAAGGAAGATATTCAAAATAAAAATTATTATTTAGCTAATAGTTGTATTTGTCTGTAGTTAAATTTTTATAAGAAATAAATGATGGTGTTTTCTGAAGGGATTACAAAATTCTATCCATAAAATGGTGCTTTCTTTTATAATTTTGTTAACCCATATCAAGACAATAATTTCAAATATCGAAATTGTTTTCTTGCTTAATCACATTTTAATGATCATAATTTTGCAGTCAATTAATTTTACTGTTGTTACTTTTCTAATATTTATAGTTACTATATTAAAAAAAATAATGCAAACTATTATAACAGAATGTTTGTTTTTCTGTTTTCATTAAAAACACTGTAAAACTAAAAATTGCGACATTAAAATTAACACAAAAATAATGCTGTTAATAAATGGTCAAAAATATTTTTAATCGACTAGTATAATAAATCTCGATATACGAGTAAATTTTGCTGAAAGACCAAAAAATGTAAATTTGCTAATGACTCATTAGCAGAAATTTCTGCAAAATAAAATTTAAATTTATGGCAACAAGAAGCAAAGAAGTATGAATGAAAAAGAAAAATTAAAATTTAGATATGATTAGTGCAAATGATAAGAGAAACACATATTTAATATTTAAACTAATACATATATGTAGGATTGATATATAAAAATTATGTATAGGAAGAATATATAGAATTTTTTTCATTATCGGAACTTTGCAAGAGTTTTACACAAATTTTACTATTGTGACTTATATTTCCTTGCTTTTGATATGTCAGTCGTAAGAGTCTTAACCTTATCACTGAGCATGTGTGTAAAAAGGAAACTTTAAAGCGAGTTAAGCGGGTATAAACAAGGTTCACTATAAAATATCCATCTGTGATTCTTACATCATAGTTCATAAGATAATCATGTTTTTTTTTTTTTTTTTTTTTTTTTTTTTATTTAGACTAATAGCAAATTAGCTTTAGCTGACAGTTAAAACCGAATAAAAGTATTCCTTATCTAATGTTAAATTAAAGTTAATCATCAGAGAACTGCTATACAGAGTGAGTCTAAATTCTTTTTTAAGGAAAAAGAGGGATGCTGGAACCCACCCAGACAAGTAAAAATTACCATGGAATATAGCGTTGCATTTCATACTGAAAGAAAGAAAAGAGTAAAATTAGAGTTCCAACCTGAATTTACAACAACGATAGGAAAGTGACTGAGTGATACCATAAGTTTCACAATACTGTTCAAAGAAAAACTCACAGCAAGTTCTCAAAGTTTTGGCCACGCGTGTTGTTGCACAGTTTACTGGCGAATTTAAGAATAGAACTTTAAAGTGTTTAAGGTTTGCGTTTGTAAAGGACAATGTTTGATTTGATTGGCTTTTTACAGAACCTACTAAGAGCAAATGTGCTGTTTCTTCTCACTTTAAATTTGTATGCAGTAAATCATTGATACTTTTGGTTTGGAGGTATGCTACGTCATAGGAAATGAATTGGTATAAGCTTAACTTGTTTCGACTTTACTCCTTTCTACCTCTCAGAATGGATCGCTACTCTATATTTCATGGTAATTATTGCTCGTTGGGATTGGTACTATCATCCCTTTTATTTTGTAAAAAAATACCCTTTTAGACTAATACACTCCATACAACTATATGGTAACAAAATGTCAATCTGTCTCACAAAACAAAGAAATAATGTGATTTTATTTACAACACATTCAAAACAGTACCGTTATCACAGAACCAAATCCAAAAGCATGGTGTTTAGAGCGTATAAAATATTTGAAAAGATAGTGTCTGTTGAGATTAATTTTTAAACAAAAATGCCATTACCACACAATTGGTATCCTTAGAGGTATCTTGTTATTGTGATATTAAATAATTCCAAAAGATGCTACTATAAGTTTAACCGGTGAATTAAATACCTGAAATGTACGATAAAAGAATAGTTGAAAGATCCCCATCTTAAATCTTAAGACTAAAAAAAATAGAAAAGAAAAATTACCACTTTCATATTGATATTACTGATTCGTGTAAAAAAAGAGAAAGAATTCTTTAATACATAAATAAAAAATAAATAGGTACCGTACGATTGGTATCCTCAGAGCTGACCTCTAAAGTTAAACGCATATTTATGAAGCCTTTGTACTCACGAACTTGCTCAAACAAGTTACGTCACAGTCAAATATCCGACTTCCAAACCTAGGCGACTTTGAAATAGAAAGGATTACAACTACTAGCTGCGTAACCGAATATCTTTATCCAGCGAGATATTGGACTCTCAAAGAAACTGACTGTTCGCTTTGTAATACAATATTATTATCTGCTTCTATGCCAGTAGTCTATTTTTTAATTAATAAATATCACTGCAGTTAATAATATCACAATAATATGACTGAGGTATGAGGTAATTTTTTCCCACTTTAGATATACAAATGTCGTGCTGTTAAAGTTAGGAATTGAGATAAAATAATGATTTAAAAAGGGACAGTGTTGAACATTGTGATTTTAAAATATTTACATTATTTACAACTTAAAAGATTTGTTAGGTAAGTATGTATAATAAATATGCTGATAAGTTAATTATGTGTACAATGAAGATCTAAATTAAAATTAAATTATTTTCGGTATAAATACCCCTTTAAATATAATTTTAAGACAGTATTTAAAAATATTTTCGTGTTACCTAAGTAACAAATATCTATAAAAAATACTTCTAAACACAAGAGATTTCCTAAATTTAATCAGCATTGGTTTCTTATCTAATGCGTAATTTTTCTCTGAATTCTTTTACAACTGATCTTTAAACATTTTTAGGTTTTGACTTTAACACAACAATTTAAAAATTAAGTATTCTTTTTACAAAGCACGCCTTTCAAACATTGTTACACATGCATTTTTACATTACTTGCCTTTGATCATTAAGAAATGTGAGTATTTCTGATAAGAAAACAACATAAGATTGGCGCAAGTTAAAAAAAATAAAATAAGAAAAAGAGGATAAAGACTGAATTTATATATGTGAATGAAATTTAAATAAATTTTTTCTGAAAAAAACAAATAAATTAAGACTAATAATCCAACCATTTTTAAATAGTTTTCAAAAATTGAGTTTCTCACAGAATGTTTTTATTTTTACCACTGGTGTTTTAGATTGTTTTAATAATTTTAATTTCTGTTTTTTTTAAGAACTTATTATACTTATTTGTTATTCTGAATATTACAAAAAATATATTCAATATAATTTGTATTCTTTATAATTTTACATATATATATATATATTATATAATATTTATAAAAATATATATAACAAATATATAAGCAAAATACATATAAAGTTATATTTGTTATAAAAAAGTTTATATATATAATAAAAATTTTATATTTTATTTATAATGTTTATATTTAATATTAACATTCTTTTAATCTACAACTTTTTTATTTTTTCATCACTTTTACTATTTTCAGTTTTTATCTGTGGGTTTTTATTGTTTTTTGTATGTTTGTTTTTTTTTTTTTTTATTTAGACTTTTTTATAATTTTTTCTTTTTAATATCTTTAATATTTATTTTTCGCGGTTTTTACCTTTTTATTTTTTTTTATATTATATATATTTTATTATATTATATATATATATATATATATATATATATATATGTGTGTGTGTGTGTGTGTGTGTGTGTGTGTGGTGTTTATCCGACTGTACTCAGGAAAAATAAACTGCATTTCTAATTTGACATATTTTTGGGCCCAGAATGGCTAAAAACTGAAAATATTCTTTATAAAAATTCTAATATGTGATTAACAAATATTAGAAGACTCGGATCAGTAGAAAGTCTCTTCTTCAAGTTCCGTTCGTTTTATAGAAAATTACACAAGTTCATGGACTGCAGTGTCAGTTTCTTATAATTTTTTACTCTTTATATTCAATTGCATTAAGATAAAAATGCAAGTATCTATCTTACGTGTTTTCGGCTTTACATGTTTGGAGCCTATATACCAGAATGCAACATAAAATGCAAATCGAACGTATGTAGGGCACAAACAGAGATAAGCGTTAAGTTGCTTCAAGCGAGCAAATTTATCATATTTTAATTATATATTTATGTTTATTTTATTTTTATTTTATTTAACTAATTAATAAATTAATCAATTATTTTTTTATACTGACTGAAAAATTTTTCCTCGTAAAACACACACACACACACACACACACATATATATATATATATATATATATATATATATATATATATATATATATTTTATATATATATATATATATATATATATATATATATATATATATATATATATATATATATATATACATATATATATATATATATATATATATATATAATATATATATATATATATATATATATATATATATATATATATATATATTATATATATTTATATATATATATATATATATATATATATATATATATATATATATATATATATATATATATATATATATATATATATATATATATATATATATATATATATATATATATCAATTCGGCATTCAACCGAATTCTATTATTTGTCTGTGGGTTCGAGTGTGATTTCAATTTTTATTCATTAAACTTGGTTTGAGACCCCATGTTCTATTGCAACTGTTATTCAATTCTATGTCCACTAACAGCCTCTGAGTTTGTCGGTAAACTTTTAGAACACACACATATAAATATATATAAACATATATATATATATATATATATATATATATATATATATATATATATATATATATATATATATATATATATATATATATATGTAAATCCATATTATCTGTGCAGCTGTGGAGTAGCTGGAAAATGAAAAATAAATAATTCGGGAATAAAAATGAAATTTTTTTTAATCTTGCCCCAGGGCTTCTTTCTGCGAAATACACATGTAAGCTGTTATACAGTGGTGTGAGTCAGCCAATCAATGTGTTAATAGTTACGCATGTGATAACGCGGATGAAGCAAAGCTAAGTTATATAAAGGATCATACATAAAAATTGTTGAGTTAAGCAGGAATTAAGTAGGTGTATGAGAAGTCGACAAATTTCAAGGATGAGAAGGGGAGAACGAAGATTCGCCTAAGACTATAACAGCCAGAAATTCAATTTAAAATACAATTATAATTAAGTTGATTAATTTCAGGTCAAAATATCATTACATATAAATATTTAATATGATAAAAAATTATCCCAAAAGTATTCTAGATATTTTCTGCAATTTTAATAATAAATCGGGATGAAAAAAATAACCTCAATGCAAGAGCACAATTCCTTTCTTCTTGAATAAAAAACAACATGCATTTTGCTTCCCCTTGTTCCACAGGGCTTTTACGAGATCCGCACAAATCACCCGAACATTGAGTCAAGACGAAGTAATTTCAGTATCCACCTGCCTTCATGAAGACCAAAAAAGAATCTGAGGTAGTGTTCTCTTGGAATCCCCGACATCGCTATGGGACGATATTACATTTTTCAGTCAGATCGCTGGCAACTTCTTTATTAGATGGACTTGTGGTATTACCGTCCAGATTTCGTAGTTACCGCAATGAAATGGAGCTTTGAATAAATGTTCTGGCTGGAATGGTTTCTCTTGAACGTTGAAATGAAGTTAATTCTAGCTAATTCCATAGACATTGCCAAGTCTGGTCTCGTCCAAAATAATTAAGGACTAGTTATTCCCCAGTTAGCATGTCTAACAAAATCTAAGCATGTCAATTTAAATGAGAGAAATAGAAGAAATTCTCGTTACATAAATAATTTGAATGTTTAAGCACAAATTATAAAACACAAACTTTTAAAAATGCGAAAGGAAATATACGTAAAAGTATGTAAAATAAAAGCGATAGAAATTAATTATTACTCATATATAGAAATATAGGTATATACCTATATTTCATTATACGTGTATAGGAACTATAGTTAATTTAGACGACAACAGTAGAAGTTCCCGAAATCATCATTAATAATACAATTTGTTTGTTTAAGCATGAAAAATAAGTCATATAATTTCAAAGGTATCAAAGGTGGTGATGCAACTGGACCATATGGGAAGAGCCCGTCAATCCAGAGGCTTCTGTCAGTAAGCACAAAAATGACAACGAGCGAAAAATAAACACATAAAAGAGTAAAGAGATAGAAGGGTGGATTCGTGAGTTCATAACACAAAACTAGAGAGTAGAGAGTTTAGGGATAGTAAAACATAAATTATTTTTGTGGCCAGTGACATCCGTACAAAATAAGCTGAAAAATTAGAATGATAATGAACAAAATCAAGATAATTTAAAAATTTTGGAAAACATAAAAATATAAGTTTTAAAAATAAATAAGCTGTATTAAAAATCAGAAAAGGGCCTAAATAATAATTTTTAAATATAACGATAATTTTTATTGACTTAGTTTAGGGGTTATAAATTTTTGTTTGTTGAGTAATAATGATCAGATACAATAAAGTTAAAAAATTTGGAAAAATAAAAATATAGGTTTTAAAAATAAGTAAATTACTCTAAAAATCCAAAAAGTGCCTAAATAATGATAATCATATAATTTAAAAAGTACGTATGAAAATATACGTAAAAATCTGCAAAAGAAATGTGGTAGAAAATAAATGTTACATGTCTAATAAGACCTAGTCATGCCAATTTAGATGACAGAAATAGCAGTTCAAGAAATCATCGTTACATATATAATTTGTTATTTTAAGCATGAAAACCAATAAACAAAGTTTAAAAACTACGTAGAAAAAATGTATAAAAACTTGCAAAATAAATGCAATAGAGTTTAATTGTTACCCGCAACACTATTTCATCGAGTTTCTATTTTGGACATTCCCACGGTTATTGAATAGCGATCTGTGCTCCTTTCATACCTAAAATGAGGCTAATTTAGAAAGCCATGTAGCGGCCAATACGTGAGCCGGTTTCGGGACAATCAATCCTTTTTTTCCGAATCCACACCGAACCGAAAGTTTTCAGGGGGTGGGGGAGAAAATGTGCTCCAAGGTACCATTTCAAATTTTCTTCTCCAAAATTCTTTTCTTTTCTTATTTAATGCGAAAGTTTACCTCCGGAGCGAATAATCTTCCAACTTATGTCGATGTACGTAAAAAAACATGAATATTGTATTAAGTCTAAAATGAATAAATGAAAAATGCATGAAGTAGTGCCTGGTATTAACCGTGGGGATACCAGGAGAAATATAAACATGCCCTGCTACCCTCCCGTTGCTTCAAGTACTGCCTCTGATTACATTTCCCCAAAGCAGTGGAGTTCCAGAATGGTAGAAAAGATGACTTCTTTCTTTTCTTTTTTTTTTCCCCTTTTCGGACTCCTTATTTTTTTTGCTAGAAAGTTCCCCTTCTTAAGGAAAGGAGAAAGTCAAAGCAGGATTTTTGGAGCGTAAATGAGATCCAAACTCACAGGAAAACACTTTAAATGGAAACTGTCACGTTGGAGCCTAATTTAATTTAAAATAGACCATTGCTTCCGTCGACGTAAAATCGTATTCCTTGCCCTTTTTCTCACGCGGAAGGTGTCGTCAGAAAAAAAAATCTTCATAGCTTTGCGAATAGGACAGCCAAAAATTTATAAGCCGGCGAATAGTCATGAAAAATGAAATGGAGGGAAATACGTAATTTCCAGTTACACTAAAAGGAGACTAGCGGAAAATTATTATTTTCACCTGACTGCAATTTTTTTCATTCACAGTATTAGGTATGCACAAATAGTGACAAAAGAATAAAATTACGACCATGGATGTAGCATGGAAAATCAAACAAAATCTTTTTTTTTAATATATATTACACCCGTCTGAACTCTTTCGAGCATACGATGCCTTGTAGTCCAATACAGACAAGAAATTGCCCTATTAGATGGGAGAATCCCGAAGAAATAACATTATGTAGGGCCGGAAAAGAAGAAAGGTGATTTCTACGCATTGGGGCTGAAGCACAAAGAACACAGTTCGGTGAATCAACAAGACCAACTTTGTACAGATGGGCCTGAAGAAAATCATGTCCAGTCTCAAGGCGGAAACAGGCCACACCAATAGCTTTGGGCAAGGTACCACATATTTGCCTATCCAAAAAAGAAGACCATTTTTTTCCTTAAGAAAATAAAATCTTGACTCTGAATCAGCGATATAGATTTAAGATTTGTTGATTTTTTAAGTGAAAGGGTGCACATATTTCTTCTATAAACTAAAACTCTTAAAATACCTGTAATTCCATGTTATTATAAATTACATAGAAAATTAAGGAATGAACTTAGGTGAATATGTAATTTCCATATGCACTCAAAGGAGCCTAGCATGGAATGATATTTTTCTTCTAACTGCAATTATTAAAGTTTATACTATTAGGTATTATAAAGTTTATACTATAATAACGACAAAATATAAACTGCGACAATAATGCCGCATGGGAAATCAAACAAAAACATGAATTTGAAGAACTACATGATTTATAAATTTGTTAAATGTATAAAGGAGTAAGATGTGTGTATCTCTATT
The DNA here is from genome assembly GCA_032207245.1 of Pardosa pseudoannulata. Taxonomy (NCBI): domain Eukaryota; kingdom Metazoa; phylum Arthropoda; class Arachnida; order Araneae; family Lycosidae; genus Pardosa; species Pardosa pseudoannulata. The sequence continues at coordinate 77,642,099 of CM063502.1, read as the reverse complement.
GAATGAGACACCAGTATTACAAGAATTCCAGGCTTTACGAGAATGAAAAATATTCATATAAGAATATAGCAATACAAAAATTCCAGGTTATACAAGAGCGTAAAACATTTCGATCATAATATAGCAATAAAAATATTACAGGCTCTACAAGAATGCAAATTATTTAGATCAGACTATAACAATGGGGTATTGATAACTATAAGGTTTAAATAAATGCAAAATTAAAGTATATAAGCCCAAATAGAAACAGAAAATATGCAGGTAGCTTTTTTATAACTTCGAAAATATATTTTTTTGTTGCAAACCCAACTCAGTGGCTTATAAAAACAGACTAAGAGTGGAGTCAAAAATGAATGACTTGTATAGCCACTTGCTGATCATGGAAGAAAAAATCTCATCAGACTACATGAGGTCTGAATATACCAAGAGGACTGAATATATGGAAAATGACCAGAAAACCATGTCTCTGAAGATATTAATCTATTAATTGCAGTACAAACCTAACCTCAGTTAAGGAAGGTACCATATACAAACCGAGTATTGTAATTAAATGCAGTTTTATGAATATCACTTTCAACAGAAAAACATTTAATGTAATAATTCATTCCATGCTTACTCTCCCTCTCTCTCACACACGCATATATGTATATATATATATATATATATATATATATATATATATATATATATACATATATATATATATATATATATATATATATATATATATATATATACACACACGATTAAGTGTGTGTGTTCGTCATTTCCTTTTTTGAAATATTGTCACAATAAAAACCCTTTATTCAGCTGTTATTCGTTGCTAGAAATGCAGCAATATATGACTTCTAGGAAATCCGATATGCATCTTATGTATGGAGCGACAAACAGCGATGGTACAATTACGGTAACACTCCAATGAGGCATTATTTCTAAACAGAGTACTTCTTGGACATTTGAACCTCCCAAATCTACTGATCTGTCCCACCGGATTTTTTTTTCTGGATAAAGGTAAAAATGGCCGTTTACTAGACCCGCCAAGTCACTAGAGGATCTTTTTAGCCCAATTAGAGTTACAGCTGAAAACGATCGTGAAATACTCATATTCTATTATTAGTCGTTGTAGGTACAGTAATTTTTCAAGAAGTGTGTGGTTCTTCCCGTTGCCGATGTGACACCTGTATAGTAGCAGATGATCTCTCTTTTGATCATTTTTGTAATGTTTTTGATTATAAAAATTATTTGTCATCTATTATTCATTTTTATAACGCTCTCTATTTTCATCAAGTAAAAACGGAAGATTTTCTTTTCAGATTCCACACTGTATTGGAATAGTTGTCTGTTTGGGGAGGTTCTATCCTTTTTATATCATTTCTTTTGTTGCATTCTATATACATATATTTGTGGTAATACTGAAAATTTTGAAAAAGAGTTCGGAAAATTAGATAATAGAATTTATGAAAATTAGTATATTTTGGATGTAAATATATAAGGCTAGGATTTGAAATTATTGATAGTTTATTGATAATTCCACAACCGACATGTGAAATATTTTCAAAACTTCATTTCCAAACATAAACGATATATAAAGCCTTTTCTATGACATTTCGTTTCAAAATGATGTCCCAAATGATAACCCTTATCTCCAAAAAGGTTTTATTGTCTATTTCCTATTTCCGGGAATTCATCCTGGGCTTACTATTATCTGATATAGATAAGCAGAAAATAGGATTACTACAGTTCATTGGGACTGTATTTTCTATTTTTCTGATCAATGTCTCTTTCCAAATTCAGGGGATATTTGGAAAAAAATATCATACAGCTATCTTTGCGAGCTCTAATTTTTTTATAAAAACTTAGTTGATAATGTATTTATTTCAATGAAATTTCAATAATGTGAAATTTATTTTTTTAAACCTAGATGTTTACATGTTTTTTAAAATTTGTTTAGATATATTTTTTACCCTAACATTTACTTGCTACAAAATACATAGGAGTGCCGAATGATTGCACAATGTACCAGATCAATGTAAGTCATTTGTCACGAAATAGCAATGCATAGACTCAGTTTTATTCGTTGTTAGTAGAAGGGCTCGTGATTTCATATTCCTCTTAGAAGACTATCTCTAGAAAAGAAATATTAGAATCCACAGATTATTTGATATGAATTTAGCTTACACAGGGTTTATTTTATAGAATCTCACAGCTTGGTATTCTATGTCGGCGGCACTGTAAGGTGGCTGATTATGGGCTTATTAGATTCCTATGATTCAGTCTTTCCATACAGAGAAAAATTTTGTACCTATGCATGGCTTGCATTGAAATATTTCTTTAAATAAACATTTTTATGTGACTGAAAAGACAGCACTCTAGGGTTAGATTTTTTTAATTTACAAATTTATACCAAAAGAATATACCAAAATGTTTCACAAATCAGTAAAAATTAAATACAATTTTCTCATCCTTTTTTTTTAAATTTGAAACAACTATATCACTAGATTAGAATAAAGGGTTTTCAGTAATATCACGCGATAAAATTTGCTTAAATGTTTTTTCAATTATAAGTTATCAATCGGCATAAAATTTTCTCGTAGGTTAACATTGATCTAAAGCAATGTTTCTCAAAATGGTTTCTAAAAACACTTCTACAGTTTTATGTGTGTGTGTGTGAGGGGTGGTGGTTCCAGGGAAAATAAAAATTAATTTGGGGTGTAAGGGCAACGTTTGGGGTTTCCCGACAGGTTTAAGATAAAGTAAAATAATTTTGACCCTTATTCTTTTTTATGAACGCTTAACTATTTTTCAATAGAGCTGGAAATACGGATAGATTACTTTATGAAACACGGATGAGAAGCTGTTACTCCTTTAGCAACAACAAAGGCATACGTGTGGCTTAAGGAATACTACGGACGCTAGCAATATAGGCCCCTCTGGGTTTTCGTAATTTAGAATCTGGGACCAAGTAGAAGACACCTAGTCTTAGCCTGCCAGCTGCAGAGATACGTTTGAATTTGAAAAACATTGCAACCACTAAGCTATTTTACGCACCCCAACCGCTATTAACGGATACGGCAGATCTGTAACTGGCTCCAGTCTCGAACTCACATTTTTTTCGGTGTAAATGGACTCCCTTACTAATTGAAGTTACCCCGCTCTGTTAAAGTTAAAATTAATAGCAATAAATAAATTAATTGGAATATTTCAGCATATATTTATTTCATTCTTTTCACGTTTATTTGATCAAAATGAACCACACAGACGTTAATTGGGTTTATATGAATCTAATTCGCTCTCTCTTTCTACCCTTTCACTTTCTTTTTACAACATATTTTCTGATAACAAAGTATGTTTTATTACTGGCAACTATAACACCAGACATAAATAATATATAAATAATATGATAAACAATAATATTACGATAACAAACAATAACAATAATAATATGATAAACAATGTATCAGGCTTTCCCATTGCATTATCGGCATATTGAAATAATATTTTTATAATTTAAAAATGCAACTTATAATGACGAGAGATTTTATCTTATATATCAAAACGTTATATTTAATATCACTTTTACGTTACTGTTAAAAACGTCAAAGTGGATATTGCAATTTTGTTATGTAATTTTATAAAGTTATTTCATTTGGTGTTTCACGCTAAGGTGTTTTCCATGAAAAGGGGTCCGTAGGCATAAAAAGTTCGGGAACCATATATATAAATTAATCTGATAGGACCGTTACCCGGCTACCTTAATCTGTCAGAGCAGGCACTCAGATATATGACACCATCAGAGATGACAGGTCAGTTGGACTATATTTTTTAAAATTTTTCTTTTAAATGATATATCTTAAAGCAAAAAAAAAAAAATACAACAGAATTAATATTTGAAATACTTAACGCTTAAAATAAGAAAAAAATTAAGTATAAATCGAATATTAATCTTCCATAAAAAGTTGTTAGCTCACCATTGGTTCTCTAAGATTTTTTTCATACATTTTCGATATTAATTTCTTCATGTATGCATATCGGCAATTGCACCATTGATACTGAATGAAAATACTGAAATTACAATAAATTCATGTTACACACACACACACACACACACTAATATGTATATATACATATATATATATATATATATATATATATATATATATATATATATATATATATATATATATATATATATATATATACATATATATATATATATATATATATATATATATATATATATATACATATATATATACATATATATATATATATATATATATATATATATATATATATATATATATATATATGTATATATATATATATATATATATATATATATATATATATATATATATATATAATATATATATATATATATATATATATATATATATATATATATATATATATATATATATATATATATATATATATATATATATATTATACTTTAAGGTTAACTTTACCGTGACGTTTAATACTGGTAATTTTTTTAAGAAAGGAAAAAGATGTTTTGGAAAATAATGAATCTATTGCAAACCGTGTGGATTTGTATGGAAAGTAAATATATAAGTAAATATATATCTGCCCATATGTAAATATATATGTAAATATATATGTGTCCATAAGTAAATCTAAATGTACATGAATATATAATCTGAACATGTAAAAATACGCTTACTTATGTAAAAGATAAATAGACAAAATGATATAGATTTATACGTTTGCTATATAGATTGAAAATTCTTAGATCATATATTGGTTTGTGAGGTTTGTTCTACAGTCAAATATATTAAAGCTCCTAGCAGTGCTAATCTGTAATTTACATATTAGCATTTTTAAATTTGGATCCTTATGTTCAGTTTTTGGTTAACTGTTTTTTTTCTTATTTACTATGAATACAATACAATGCAAGAATACAATAAATCCTAACATATGCCATAGCTGAATTTTTCTTTTTTTCGCCAGCATCGCTCTACTTTTAAAACCTGAATACGGTAAAAAACATTTTGATTATAAATTACTAACGGAAAATTTACTACATACGAAATCAACCTTATGAAATTCTTTTATGCTTTAAGACACGTCTTCCGTAAATCAAATTTTCTCCTTTGCGATACCCTTTTGTTCGCAAGCAATTTTTCGCTGAGATTTTTACATCACTAATCTCAAAATGTTGTTAAAAATAGCAAGTATTGATTTCAGCGAGTTGTATATGCCATTCTAGTAAAAATATCCTTTCGGCATTTATGAAATGATATAAATACCAAAATAAAAGCAAAGGGCCTAAAAGGTAATATTTTCTTGAATGTCGTAGTTCTTTTTCCCTGAAAGAGTTTTTACGATCAATAAAGATTTGCACCTATACAGTTTTGAAATATATGTTTACATTAAATTTTGTCCCTTCAAAAAGACTGCGACTGTTAACTGATGTGGGGAAAAAACAATCGAACAGCAAATATTTTGAAAAATAGGAGTCAACAATAGTTTTTATTTTTAGTGTATAACACTAGGCACAAATTTGATATCGAGTTCTTTTAGGAAGTTATTTTTCTTATTTTATATGACCGGATTGTTGATTTTGTTTTTTGAGTCACTATGTTTTGAACGTAAAATACTCCATCTTAAGAATCCTATCAAGAGTTTTTGAATAAAAAAATATATAAAATCTACCTTTGTTACACTATATTTCATACATTGTAAAACATAAAGAAACTTCCTTCCAGTTTAAATGTTTTGTAATATGTTTTCAGGCAATGACTTTCTAGAATTTATAATATTTTTTTATATATGCATTCTCTAAAAATTCCATTCTAGATTTATTTTAGGTTTCCGAGTGTCGTAAATAAGGAAAATTATTTATAATCTCGTAAGTAGATAGTGGTGCATGTAGTAGATGAGTGGAAAAGTATCAGGATATAAAATATATATTTATACTTGAATGGGTAAAATATCAGGAACAATTTGCAGCAAATTTTTTTTTTAATTTTGAACAAATACTTAATAATTTGTTATCTAGATTTAACCCTTTAGAGGACAGTGGTTTTGTAGCAAAACCACCTATTAAACACCTTTTTTATTTACATTTTACTTTTTGGAGTACTTTACTTTATTTTTTTTTATAATTATTTACCGCTCCAATCTCATATATCTGTGATATATGGAAGCCAATGATGTAGAATCAAGAGCTTCTGCAATTAAAAAAAAAACTTTTTGGAGACATGGATGATTTTCAATTTTTTTTATGTTTTTGACATTTAAAATTTACAACAGATGATAGCTCTAGACCTAATTTATTTTTTCTTTTGAAATATATGCATTTAAACTTGCTGTACCTGAGTAATTCAATTTATCTTATTTATGACCCCAAATAAAAGTATCTATACAAACAACACTTATAAATTGTTAAGCTATTTATTTATTAAACCATTTTAAGGATTATTATTTACTGCCCTTCCAGTATAGTTAAAATTTTTAAAAAGCATAATGTTCAAGCTGTACAAGGGGAGGGTTAGGCAGTTAAACCACTCCTCAAACACTCCTTAGGTATTATCTAAGACAAACCATCCTAAGGACTGTAAGAAAAACTAATTTTTCCCATTTACAAGGTTCATAGGTAACATTTATAAACTAATTACTTTAAATTCCCATGAATTTACTTTGGTGACCGTTAAAGGGTTAATCATATAAAGAGCATACACACACTTTCTAGTGAAGTTTTGAAGACTTAAGTATTTAGGGTACCATCCTTATATCAAAAAGGAAAAGTATATTTTTGATTGCTCTGTATCATAAATAGCTGAAAAAATGTGCCACATATGCAAGGCATTTATCTAACTGTTGGCTTTACATGAACTTTTGGAAATACAGCTCACTTATTAAAGAGCAGAGAATTTGGTTGAATAGTAGGGTACTACTCTTCGGTGCCAAATTTGGTGGATTCAAATATTGCTACTGACATGACTGTTCGTAAGAGTTCGGAATCGGCTTTAAACAGAAGTTACATTATCCTTCGTGTAGTAAAAACAGTAGACCGTATCGCTAGAAACCATATTTTAAAAAAATATATAAAGGTTTCTATTTCCTGTAAAAGAAGATCTACAATTAAAAGATAGAATAAAGAATCTACAATGTTTGAAATTGCAGATTATTCTACAAGATTTTTTTTCTCTAATAATTCTCAAACTTTATATCATCCATCTAAGAAACTTGTAGAAAATATACAATTTTTCAATAGTAATAATAATTCAAATTAATTTTTTTAAAAATTGAATAGATAATGTGATACGAATATGTAAAGAAAATATTTTCTGTTGAGCATGCACTAAATATACACATATTTTTCAATATATTTTTGTAGAAAGTACTATTGGGGAAGTCTATATTATGAAAATATAAAAAAATTATCCACATTACTTTGAACCCTATCTCAGACAATATTTCAAAGAAGATTGGATAAAATTAGAGATATTCACAAACTGCATCCATCTAAGAAACTTGTAGAAAATATAGAATTTTTCAAGAGTAATAATGATTCAAATTGATTTTTTTTAATTGAATAGACAATGTGATACGAGTATGTAAAGAAAATATTTTCTTTTGAGCATTTGCTAAATATACACATATTTTTCAATATATTTTTGTAGAAAGTACTATTGGGGAAGTATATATTATGAAAATATTAAAAAAAATATCCGAATTAATTTGAACCCTATCTCAGACAATCTTTCAAAGAAGATTTGATAAAATTGGAGATTTCACAAACTGCTAAAACATGAAAATCAGTGAAAAATTAATTTTCAGTACCAAAGAACCTAAACTGGTGATTACAACATTTTGGTTTTCAGTATAAAAGTTTTGAGAGAGTTTCAAAAATTATAAATTAGTTTCGCAGTAGTAAACAATTAGTAAATTTCCAAATATTTTTATGTTCCCTTTGTGAATAAATTTATGACAAGATTTTACGGCATACATTTGAGAAAGTGTTTCAAGTTTTTTCCTTTAACTAATATTTTTAAGTAAAATCTTCATTAATTGAGGCATAATTGAAGGAATAATTGATCTAAAGACTGATTGATGAATGACAAAAAGTTATTTCAGCCATCATTTTATCCTTTGGATTGTTTTGAATTAGCCCACTACTATTAGGATTACAGGTTAAATACGATATTGAATGACTGAAAAAAAAATCCTCATAAAATTGAAAAGCCTGATTTAAAAAAATTCTTTACTTCTCACACAGCGAGAGCTTTCTTACTTGCATTCCAAGTAAAAAGGTCTTTCAAGCATATAAAATGCAAATAAAGAACTTAAAACTATTTTTAATGAATCTTTTAAGAGTTTTTTGCTTCCTTATCATTATTCACGAGCGATTTTATTTTCTATTTAAGTTGTGCAATTTTAATGCAACTGATTTTATACCACGCACAAAGTGGTTTGCCTGTCTTTGTAATTCCACTCGAGAAGCATTTTAAAAGTTAGTAGCATTTTTTGCCCATGAAGAAGAGAAATTTTATCAAGAGGTTATTGCATTTTCATTGTATTTTACTCTCTGTCATTTAACATGCAAAGAAGACTTTCATTAGGTGGAGTTTAAACCTGAATATATTTATGCCCTGCATAAGCTGAATTTAAATCTTTTCTAAGGCAGGGTAGACGTTTGTTTTGTTGACCATTAATGCCCGAGTCATTTCTGCAGAATATATATATTGATAAATATCATAATGTAAGTTATTATGAACTGCATAGAGTGATACAAATGCGAAAGTTAAATGCCTTTGAATATATAGCTCGTCTTTATTAGTAATCAGCTGTCAATTAAATCGACATAGAATGCCATTTATAGTAGAAAAAAGAGATTTATTTGATCTGACACAGTACTGTAAGGTGAAGCTTCATAATAAATAAAAGTATTTGTCACGGTTTCAGCTTCCGAAAAAGTAAATTTATATCATAAGCTCAATAATTATAAAAAAGATCCAACTGACAAATTTATAAAAATTAGTGTATTCTTGAAAGTTTGTGAGATTGTTTATGTTATTTGCAGTGTACCTACACTAAAAATGAATTCTCGTTCCTGGAAAACTTGAAAAATTTGCAATCTGTCTTTTAATCGTTCTTAAAAATTAACGCTAGGCAATAATGGAATACTAAAATCATGTATTTTTATACTCCTATTTGCTATCATTAATCATATATTCTCTAATATTAGATGACCATGGCTATGTTGACGTAAAGAAACTTCAGACACTGTAAATATGTTTCAAAATATTTGAGTAAATTAGCAGTTTCTTTCTTTTTGCATAGACTTTCTGGGTATGAGAAACCATAGTTTATAAGCAATAGTTAAATGTTTGCAAGACCGTCATATATGTCTATTCGGTATTAAAATCCTATCTTTTTACGAAGAAAATGATTATGAGATGACTATGACTTAAAGACAATTATAAAGGGATTCTTAAAACTAAACTTTCAAGATTTTCAAGTAAAATAGTAGTTATGTTTTTTAGGATTTTATTTTCTTGTGCTGGGAACATTTAGATGTTTTAAGACCATGATGTTTTAAGTAAGTTTCCTTGGTATAACAAATCATTTTAAACTATGAAAATGTGTATGAAATTACTTTTCTCCAATATGTTTATGTTGATGTAGAGACATTACAGACGATCACAAAAAACTTCAAGTGATTTAGAAGTTTTTTTTTTTAAATCTTTATCTGAGGAATCAAATTTATTTAACCCAAGTATTTAAAATTGAACGGAAGTTTTGAATATAATTTCAAAAATGACTATGCTGACGTAGGGATAATGAAGCGAACCTTTTTGTCGAAAGGGAATTCCTGGTGAAAATATTTTAAGACTCTTTCAAGAATTAGAAACTAATATCATTGAGGATTAATCCTCGGAAAATTTTATTTTGCAGGGTGTAAAATATTTCAAAATTCGGCAAACAGTAATTTGAATAAAAAAATTCTCACAAAGTAAAATTTATTTCGCGTAACAAATTTATTTTTCGTTATTTAACGTATATGGTTATTATTGCCCATAGTAAATAATGCCCATAGTTGTTGCACTCGATACTTCACACCAAATCTAAATGTTTTATAATTGGAAAGTGATTTTCGGTCTTTATATTGAATTATATAAAAAAAGATTGAAATAACTAGCTATTAAAGTTTTTGTTTACATTATCAGGCTAACAATTGATTGCATTAAAAATTATAGAACATAGAAAAGGCCCTATAATCTTTAAATTCTGTAAGGTTCTTGAAATTTTTATTTCTTTAAAAACTCTACTCCTTGCTCTTTTTGGAAATAACACTTATCTAGCTGTAAAGTATGTAAATTGATTTTTGAATGGTTATTAAGATCTATTTCAAGTTAAGAAATTTTGACCTCGGTTTTAGCTAAAGCTTCGGATATGGAAGTAGAATACTAATTGTGAAAATAATGCTACTTTTTTGAGAAAAATGAAATCATTTTCTGGTTTTCCGAATCGTTAAAATAGCGTATATTCAACTATTAAATTTTATATTTGATTTTTAAACACATTATACGACTAGTTCTAACGATAAGTAAATTAGGAAGTTAAGAATGGAATTTATTCCTACTTTCTTTTTTCTCCAGAAGTTAAAAAGGCTCTTTAATATCACAGAATTTCCTTTTATTTCATCCCGACATTAGAAAATCAAATAAAAATTATTTAAATTACCACATCCTTGTACCGCTTATTACAGTATTAAGGCACAATCTTATTTAAATAAAATATTCTAGAGTGATTTTAATGAGCATGAGGGAAAAGTTTTATATTCAAATCTCTACGGCATAGACCATCAATTAAATTGCCAAATGTAAATAAACGGGATCCTTAAATTCTCCAAAGATAACCAAGTTGAAATATCGGAGAAGAATATAAAAATTCGGATTCCGCGGAAGATAATTTGAATTTCTGAAAGGTTATATATAATTTGAATAATTTTATTACCCTCTGAATTTACATATTATAGCGATGGGACGAAATAAAAACCTAAAGATAGCCAGAGAAATAAATTTTGAGACATGTTTTTGTATATCTGTTTACGTATAGATAAGTGTATTTTTGGTGTTTTCTTTCCAAGATGCATACACACATATATCACTTACTGTACTAGAATATTATTATCTGCACATGTGCCTGAAACAACAAGCCTGGAGAAATATGAGACATGTAAAAAATGTTGTTCGTATCCTAAGGACATGCTGCAAAAACTTTTTTTTTTTTTTGAAACCCTATTTCTTTTCTTTTTATCTGTTTATATTCGTTTCAAATTATTTTTTTATCCTGACAAAAGCGTACTGGAGCATGAGTTCTGTAGAAAGGGGAAGGGGAGAGTAGAACCTACCCGAGAGCTTTTGATAAATGTCTCAGGATGTAAATTTAATGTTTTGTTTCTTGATACAATATGGTAACTCGGGTTCTTCCCAACCGAAAACGGGATTGATAAAAGAGTTCTTGGCAGCATGGTAGTGAAATCGGATAAAGGATATTTACTTGGATGCTAGGGTCGCTCTAGTAACTAAATACTTCCTTAAGAAGCAAGATTCATATTTGTTTTCATCCATTTGAACAATCCATCTTCTTCCTGACTGCGCTTTCCATTAATGGCAAACTATTCTTGTTTTTCAATTATTTTTCTTTCATTTGCTGTTTCTCCATTGATCAAAAACTTTTTTGAAACATATTTAGAAGCTTTATTACCGAGTACTTCATCGGATAACATATTTCACCGTGTAATGGGAAAAAAGATAGATAATAGCTCTAGTGTAAGATAAAATGATTCGCTTTCTTGACATAAAATTGTACAAAACTTTTAATATATTTCACGAGAACATTAAAATAACTTTATATTAATGTGACTGAAAACATATTTGATTCATTGAAATATTTTCTTTTTAAAAAAATTTTGCTTCACTTTTAAATAAGAAATAACTAGTAATATTTTTAAATAAAATATTAATTATGATTTTGATTCTGAAAATGCTACTTCAATTTTCAAAACATATTGTCACGAAGATTCGAATGAACACACCGTTTAACTTAACAGAAGAATTTATTAAAGCTAAGTAGCAACTCGCAACGTTACAAGATTGGGAAGTTGCCTACAACTAGTGTGTATCAGCTTTTATACCCGAACAGAATATTCAAGAAATAACTAATTTACATATTAAAGAAAGATCTAGAATGTTCAAGAACACAAGGAAACAATAAATAACATTTTTAAATTAAAAACCCGTACTTTGGATAAACTGCCATGTCAAGCATCGAACCCACCACCTCCGGATCTGGATCGCGTGCTTTGACCATTCGGCCATGGAACTAGTTGGCTAAGCTTCTTTATGCGGCAATATTATTTGAATATTATATATGTTTCACTGAAGAAAAATGAAGATTATTTTTTAATTTTTCATAATCAGGTTATTAACGATAAAATTGTGATATACATATGATTAAGTTTCATGTCACTTGCCAATATCACCACTCATAAAAATTACTTAAAATTACTTATGTAACAATCTTAATTCACCTGTGTTCTTCACCAATGACATACATAGCTAAAGCCCAAATATTATATTTTATGGTAACAATAGTGCACAGAAACATGAGTTCTGTAGAAAGGGGAAGGGGAGAGTAGAGCCTACACGAAAGCTATTAATATATGTCTCAGAATGTTAATTTAATGTTTTGTTTCATGATGCAATATGGAAAATCGGGTTCTTCCTAATACAAAAATGGAATAGATAAAAGAGTTCTTGGCAGCAAGACGGTGAAATCGAATTAAGGGTATTTTCTTGGATGCTGGTGTTGCTCTAGTAACTAAATACTTCCTTGAAAAGCAAGATTCGAATTTGTCTTCTCCCAGTCAAATAGCTCATCTTCTCTTGCTTGTCCTTTTCTGTGTTTTTTCTTTTCATTCACCTGTTGAAGATACGCGTCTCATTTATGCAACACTTTTTAAATCGACTCAGCAGATTCTCTAGTATTAATGAATTCAAATATAACAGAAATAAATAGACAAATAGAAGGACATCGAATGGTAATAGGTGATGTTGCAGTTTCTAATGCTACTTGGTCCAAACAAGCACGATTGAGCCATATGCTACTCGTATTAAGGCAAAGGGGTACGCTTTCGTTTTAACGAGCACTGCAAGATTCACTCACGCTCAAGTGGGTTCTCGTAATTTAGAAGACCCATAGTCTTGAATTGTCACCCCAAAGGTATTGATTGAGAACTGGGAGGACATTGTGACCATCAACATGTTTTACGTGTCTCAGTCACCTTTAAAGAAGACGGTGTATCTTCGTGATTCTCCGTACCCCCACTCGTCCTGTTTGCCTTTACCAACTGAGCTACCGCAGATCATATAATAGGTTATACTAATGAAATAAATGCCTGCAAGCATTTGAAAAGTTGATTTCTTTCTTTTAATATAAAATTGCTGACATTTAAATAAGGAATTATTTTTATAAATTTTCAGAAAATTTTAATTATCTTTTTGAGCCTGTAAACGTTACTTTAAAGTTTGTAAATATTTTTTAATGTACGTTTTATAACAACCTAGTTTATTTACAGTACATGTTTATTTGAAGAAAAAATGTTTTTTTTTGTTTCGTTATAAGATCTTTAATAATAAAGTCATATGTACGAATGATTAAATAATTTTATGTCACTTTGCATCAGCTGTATAATAAATTACCAAAGTAATAATCCTAATAATCCAACTTTGTTCATAAACGACGACATACATAAATAAAGCAGAATACACTGATTTGTAATGCATAAAATATTTTAGAAACAGTGTTACAAAGTATTACAGACATATTTAAAGCTTTTTACTATTTAAAAGGATAGTTGACGTTACAATTCATGTATGTAAATTATTAATTTTGCATTTGTATAAACTGAAGTCTCTATATTCTATTGTAATTCCTAGTTTCTCTTGTGAATGGCTAAAACATTCAGAATAGTAAATTTTAAATCAGATTAATTTTGCTTAAAAATTCGTTTTTTAAGTGATTTCTTTTTTAAAATTGTATACTTAAAAAATTTGATAGACATTTTTTGGTTGTTTAAATAGAGCTTATTTAATAAAGGTTTAGTTTTCATGGAAAAGTAGGACTTCTCTAAAAGAGATTTTGTCAAAGCTGAATGCATACCTGGATTTATTTTAATGCATGTTAGGAGGTTTTCTTAATGCTGTAGTAAAAATGTATAAAAATTAACCTATAAGGAACATTTTAAAATTTAACTATAATGTCAATAAATTCAATTTTACAGAAATCTTCTTATTCATATGATTAATTTTGCTATGCTTTAATGTATAAGTATTCAAAGTTTCACAACTAAGTTAATTGTTTAAAAAAAACACTTTTAACTTCAGTTACCTCGAATATTTTTATCGACCAAATGACTTTGAGATATCGAAACACACGCCGCCTTCTTAAAGTCCAAAATAAATTTCTAATAATAATCTGTTAGTTACTAGGGTAGTTATTCTGGTAATAATACAGCAGTCTGATATTTCATAATGCCTACACATAAAATCTGAAGAAAATATAATCATTCCTTACATAATTTTTTCATTATTCAGGTTAAGCAAAGAATGCATTGAATTTTATATGCGGATCAGTATATAAATCCCGTAATATATTTTCCATCAAAAATGCCAATTACCAATTTTTCAATATAAAAATATAAAATGAAAAGATAAATATTAAATAAAATGGTCAAAAGGTATTTCACGAGAATTTAATGAAGATATGTTAAATAATGAAACATTTTGAGTATTTTGCTTAAAACTTGATCATTATTTAATCCTATTATAATGGTTAATTTATACATATAATATCATTAAAAAATTATATTCAAAATTCTGAGAGATATTTTTTTGACATTTTAAACTACCTAAATTTATTAAAAATCAGTCAAATTAGTTTTTTACTGCTCTTCACTGCTGGCATCATTTCAAAGTCGTCACTTACACATTTATTTATTTAGAAACTATATTTGTTCCCTATTACGGGAATTTTATTCTGTATATATTGGTAATGTTTTGCATCTGGAGATTTGAGACATGTTTATATATATTTTCCGAGGAAAAGGTAAAATAATGTTTTTTTCCAAATCTTATGTCTGTACATGATTCTGGAAAAATTTCTCTATTTTTCCGATGTCGACATGAAGACTATTTTAAACTGTTCATGTTATTCAAATGATTAATCATACTTTCAATACATATAAATCTACTGATTTGTACTGGACATGCAGCTTTGACCCACATTATTATTCCTGCAATGTTTGACATTAGATGGGTTGGTTTTATATTTAGCTTTTCCTTTCCATGTTTACTAAATTTATATTCAACTATTCCAGTCAAATTTTTGATAATGTTCTTATCTGCAATATGACTACAGCAAGGTAATATTTCAGGTTACATTTGTATTAAAATTACCTTTTGTATATATATATATGTATATATATATTTATATATATATATATATTTATATATATATATATATATATATATATATATATATATATATATACATATATATATATATATATATATATATATATATATATATATATATATATATATATATATATATATATATATATATATATATATATATATATATATATATATATATAATATATACACATATATATACATATGTATAATATAATATAATATATATATATATATTATTTACAGAAGTGCTCGAATTATAAACTGTGCATTCGAATTCATTATAGTAAAATATTGTGTGATGTTTCTTCAATATTTACATTTTTTAACATCGCTATTATTTTGAATTTATCGATATTTTAAAAAACGTTTTGCATATAACTCAGTATTTTCCCTCTTATTCTGGGCTAAAGTTATCTGCACATAAAATATTAAATAGGTAAATTGATAAGTGTTCACTATTCGTGTAAACTGTTTACTAGGAACACTGGTTTCATTATCAGATTTCTCAACACCTTGTTAATGCTTAAAAGCATGTCTTGCACAAAAATATGAATCAAAAGTATAAAATCTTGATTTGAATTTTTTAGATGAAAATGCCACTTAGTTCACTCTCGCCGGCATGACTTTGTTTATCTTCAACTACCGTTTATCTCAAGTTTCAAATTTACGTCAATGTAATTCAATAAAAATAATTTCTCGCAGTATCGATGCTTCAGGTTTGTATTTTGTTTATAGGGGCTTTTTTTCCGCATGTGGGTTAATTGTACCGGGACCTACTACTGAAAACCTTTTTTGAAAGGCTACGAATATCCATGCTTGTAGAGGAATTCAAACCAACGAAATCTAGTTTCGAAGAACAGCACTGTATATATCCAGCCATCGTTTGGGATGATGCTTCAAGGATCATGCTTGGGATCATGCTTCCTTTTGGGAGCATTTGTACATGGCATTTCTTTAAAAGTAGATTAAATGAATAATTGCATTGAAATCTGACGATAGGAATTCTATTTATGTTTCGAAAAATTCATTTATCATTAGTATTTATTGAAATAATATCTCCTTGAAAACTATTCTAATTGCTTTGTAAAACGAAGATTTTTTTTGTATCTCGTTTAACTCTTTGAAAGATGGTAGTTGAATGTTTAAACGATCAATTTTGTATTGTATTGAAACTGTTTGAGGAAGAATTAGTTTAATTTTCTGACTTTGTAGATAAAGATTTAAAAATAGTCAACTACAAAGAAGGTTGTAAAGAAGACATTACTGCTACAATAATACTTTAAGAAGACACAGATAGGGAAGAGAATGGACTTTTGTGTTTTTATAAGTTCTAATGGGAAATCGATTGTTAATTGTGCAACATTGGTTTTCATCGTTAAACTGAAAATGGGTATCTAAATATTTTAAAGCTTTGTATAAAAATGAATGATTAAATACATCAATTAAAATGAATTTTCAGCATGTACATTTAATAACTACAAAAACTATTCAGCAACTAATTTTTAGTTTAAATACGGTAAAAATCTCAAATCTAATTAATGTATGGTATTATTCACTTTTACTATACGACTCACTTCTCATAATATGTGGTTAAGGAACTAATGTGTTCATTAGAATAAGTGTAAAATCATTTTCTTTTATTATTTTTATGCAATATTTCTGACATAATGTTCACTGTGCATTTTTCCAATATCTCGAACTTCAATTATTTTGAATATTTTTTCCGGTTCCGATAACATCGAGACACCAAAAGTCAAGTTGAAACACACACATATATATTATATATTATATATTATATATTACATATTATATATTATATATTATATATTACATAATATATATTATATATTACATATTATATATTATATATTATATATTATATATTATATATCACATACATTATAAGTAATAAGGGTGAGATTCATCGAAAAACACAACACATTTTATTTCTGGTGCTGATACATCAAATAAACACAACAGTCCAAACACTTCGAAGACATTGTGCACACACATTTTTTAAGTAGGGATTTCTCAGGTAAAAAGACTACGAATAACTCCTAAGCATATTTGATCATGTGATAAAAAATACCTATATCTAAAGAGAAAGCGTTTATTATTGGTCAAAGAAGTACAGACAGAGGTTGGGTTAAGTCTATAGCTTGTCTGGAGGGAAAAATCAGAATTACCGCGCAAACCCCAATAACGTAATTTATGAACAGAAGTTATTAAATTAGTATTAAAATGTGTAAATAAGGGATTTTACTATTACATATATATGTGTATATATCATTTAAATATATATACATATGTATCTATCTATCTATCTATCTATCTATCTATCTATATATATATATATATATATATATATATATGTGTGTGTGTGTGTGTGTGTGTGTGTGTGTGTGTGTGTGTGTTTGTGTATGTATTTGTGTATTACACTGAGGAATCAGCTGTAAAAATTACGCAGAAATTAACAGGAACTAACTCTTACTTTGTTTGTTGGTCGAAGACTCGGCAAAAATGAAGCTGACGGTGAACCAAGTACTTTAAACCTTCATTTTATTGACTTTAAATCCTATAAAATAGAGCAACTCTGCTGCATATATTTGCCAACTAATTCGATTGCCAACTAATTCGATTTTGATAGAAACTTAACTCCCTCAAGTGAGACATACGCGCATAGTCCAAGCAGATTAGTCAATTTAGATTTCTTATGATTTTAATGGAGGAGCAGTTGCTCATTCAAAATTGTCAAAATCAGCATTTAGGGTTAGAATTACACAACCTATTCCCATGAGACTGAAAATGAATAAAGAAGTTAAAATTACAAGTTAAGATTTTAATGTTGCAAAAACGGAAGAAATTGTGGTCTTGATGTTTTTTTCTTCATAATAATATCTAATTAAAATCGGAAAATATGGTTTAGATGAGTTTAAGTTATTGTTTGAATTATTAATATATATATATATATATATATATATATATATATATATATATATATATATATATATATATATATAAATATATATAATATATATATATATATATATATATACACATATATATATATATGTGTGTACGTATGTATATATATGTATATTATGCATATACATGTATGTAAATATATATATATATATATATATATATATATATATATAGATATATATATACATACATATATATACATATATATGTGCGTGTGTATGTATGTGTATATATGTATATTATGCATATGCATGTATGTAAATATATATATATATATATATATATATATATATATGTGTGTGTGTGTGTGTGTGTGTGTGTGTTATGCATATGTATATGTCTTAGTACACTATTCAAGTGAAAACTTAAAGAAGAAATGGAGGAATAAAAAAGGCAGTTGCATTCTGAAAAAACAAATTAAAACCCATTGTTATTCAGGAAAGAAATGCTAGATGAGAAACAAATCGGGCCAACTTTAGATGCAGTTCTACTTTTAAATATTAGCGATACAAGCAATCACCCCCTCCTATTCAGATCTATAAAACATTCACGTGTTACAAAAAGGGAACCTCCCCATTATTTGAATTTCGAGCCGTATGAATTATTCAGGAGTAGTGGCTGGCTGTGTACAGTTGTAGTGGCATTTTACCAGCTTTTACTTCCGATTATATCAGCATGGTTCTCTCCGATAAATTTCCGGGTGTAATCGATTCTGGAAGATATTC
This sequence comes from Pardosa pseudoannulata, assembly GCA_032207245.1. NCBI lineage: Eukaryota > Metazoa > Arthropoda > Arachnida > Araneae > Lycosidae > Pardosa > Pardosa pseudoannulata. The sequence goes on along the minus strand of CM063502.1, from coordinate 77,622,877 downwards.
CAAAGAATCGAAGTCCACTTCATAGTACACAAATCCTCGAAACAATTCGAACCACTAAGCATTGAATAGTGATTACATTAGGGAGCGTCTCCAAAATGACTCCCGTATATAGGTTCGTGTTATTAAACAGCAAGACCAATTTACACTGTACAGGTTAATTTTCTGGAAACGCTTGTAGATGTTTATAAACTAACTTTTAATACACACACATATGTATATATATATACCTACTCACACACACATCCAGAGAAAGTATCATAAAATAGTTACTTAAATGAAAAGGCATTTTATTGCTAATTTTATTATACAATGTTTTATATTATGTATGAAATTTAAGTGCAAACTATCCTGTGTAATCTAACTGATTAACTATTACTGTCTTTCCATGTATATATATATATATATATATATATATATATATATATATATATATATATATATATATATATATATATATATATATATATATATATATATATATATATATATATATATATATATATATATATATATATATATATACATATATATATAATATATATATATATATATATATATATATATATATATATATATATATATATATATATATATATAAGTAATTGCCAGAAATATATACTAAAATATGTAACAAGATCGCTCCGTGTAGCCTCAAAGTAAGTAGAGTGAATGAGATTATAACATTTTTAAGCCAAATTTTATAACTTTCTTTTTTTCCTGTCAACACTGAAAAATAGAAATTTTGTAAATAAATTCTAATAAAAAATTTTAATTTTCAATTTTAATGTAATACTTTTATCTAAATATAATAAGTAAAATTTTAATACGCTAATAATAACAGTAAATGGAATTTAACAAATCTAATAGCTTTATTTATTTATGTATACACTTTCATGTATAATATTAATATAAAGAATTTAATGTCATAATCCCTGTTTCCCGTACAATTTAAACAATTTTAATGTAATACTTTTATCTAAATATAATAAGTAAAATTTTAATACGCTAATAATAACAGTAAATGGAATTTAACAAATCTAATAGCTTTATTTATTTATGTATACACTTTCATGTATAATATTAATATAAAGAATTTAATGTCATAATCCCTGTTTCCGAATCAATTAACTTATAAATGTTTACTTAATTCGTACAATCTTTAAATTGTGTTCAACATAATAGTTGTGCATTATTATGAAAGCATGCAAGTATACCACTATTTTAGGTATTTTAGTATTTTAATGAAATACTTTTATCTAGATTTATTTAATGAAGTTATTGCACTCGCGTTGTAAAGCCAACAGATCCTAATAGATTTCCATTCCTTAGTTATACGTTATAATCAGAAATAAGTATACTCCCTATTTCCAAATAAATAAGTTTAAAAGCTCTTATTTTATGTCTATTTTATGTTTTTAAGAACTGTAGAAAGCTGTATTCAAACAATCTTGATAAAACATGGGAGGGTTTTATTATTTTTGTTACTTAAATATTTTAATAAAATAATTTTATCCTAGTTTAATAACGGACTTTGTTACAAATTCATTCATTACAATTTATATTTTTAAGAACTGCACAAAGCTGTATTCAAATAATCTTGATAAAACATGGAAGGGTTTAATTATTTTTGTTATTTAAATATTTTAATAACATATTTTTATACAAGTTTAATAAGTGACTTTGTTACAAATTCATTCATTACAAAATCAACTGATACTGCATAGTCTTTTATATTTATCTCGACATATTCCTGTATTATGGAAATTTAAATAAACTAATACTATAATCCCTTTTTCTAAATAAATAAATTTAAAAATTTACATTTTATACGTACAATTATCGAATACTAAATTAATAATTTTTTTGATAATCTTGTTGAAGCGTGCAATTGTTTCATTATTTTACATATTTAAATCCTGAAAATAGCCTAATATAATTTGCTTCTGAGTCTATCTACACGACTAACATTTGTGCGGTGCTTTATCAAAACTACTGCTATTTAAATCTCTGCTGGATTTCAAAAGTTGGAGAGGGTTTACATAGTTTGTAAAGATTCTTGAAATATCTCTCTCCGACTTCCTTTTACATTACAGATCCAAATACAGCTCAAATATTTATTTAAGAATAATTCCTGCTTTAAATTGATTTAAAAATCAAATAAAGGATAGTAAATATGTAGAAAGTTGGACCCAGTGGAGTAATATTTTCAATCAATGTGACTTCAAATTTTACATCTTCGATAAATATTCAAATATTTGATTTATATTATTCCATTTACTTCTACATTCTAATGCTCATTTAACTACCACGTGTGAATCTTACATAAGAGTTTTTCTTCGAACAGAATGTCATTTTCACGAGCTTTGAGTAACAGTTGCTAATTAATTACATTTAAGTCTCGTCAATTAAAAGGTAATTTTATTATTTTTGTATTTTCGTTTCCAGCGAAATCCTTATTTGTGTGAAAGATTTATGACGCCTTAAGTCAACAGAGAGATGAATGTATTGTGAAAAATATTAATATTTTTCAGAACTGGGAGTAATTCTCAACGCCTTACCTGTTGGGTAATAACATGACGATAAATAATTGTAGAATCGAATTTCTGAATAAACACAAGATGTGATATTTGCTATGTTTGTTTTAGAGTTTTAACAAAAGTATCTAAGATAATATTATTTTTAAACCAATGTTTATCCAAACATTATGGAGTAAAATAACTTCTTGAATTTGACTTCTTTTAAAATTATAATTATGAGTATACATGCATATAAATATATTAATATATCTATATTTTATTTTAATTCATTTCTCAAATAAAAGAAGTCTTAATAAAACCATACTCATTTCCTTTCGTAAAATAATGTTATCAACGTTTAGTCATATATTTATATTCACATGGGATAAAATGCATTTTAAATCAAGAGTTTTCAACTACCTCAAAAGGGCCTCATTTCGTCCGACTTGCAATATAGACGTAGCTTTATCTTCTGACATTAGCTTCAGCAGAGCTGATGGTCACCATTTGCTTATTGTTTGATGCAGGTGGCTGTCTACATTACTCTCTCTAAATTATCCTTTTTAAATTTATTTTGATTACAATATTAATTTTAGTTTATCTCTAGGTAATTCTCATTTCCTTTAGTAAAATATTCATATCCCCATTTAGTCATATATTTTGTGTTTACATGGGACAGAATGCATTTTAAATCAAGAGTTTTCAACTACCTCAAACGGCTCCCATGTCTTCCGACTTGCAATTTAGTCGTAGTTTTATCTTCTGACATTAGCTTGTGACAGAGCTGATGGTCACCATTTGTTTATTGTTTGATGCAGGTGACCGTCTACATTATTCTCTCTAAATTATCCTTCTTAAATTTTATTTTGATTACAATATTAATTTTAGTTTATCTCTAGGTAATTCTCATTTCGTTTAGTAAAATAATGTTATCCCCATTTATTCATTTAATTGTATTCACATGGGACAAAATGCATTTTAAATCAAGCGTTTTCAACTACCTCAAACGGGCCCCATGTTGTCCGACTTGCAATTTAGTCCCAGCGTTATCTTCTGGCATTAGCTTTAGAAGAGCTGATGGTCACCATTTGTTTATTGTTTGATGCAGGTGACCGTCTACATTATTCTCTCTAAATTATCCTTCTTAAATTTTATTTTGATTACAATATTAATTTTAGTTTATCTCTAGGTAATTCTCATTTCCTTTAGTAAAATAATGTTATCCCCATTTATTCATTTATTTATATTCACATGGGACAAAATGCATTTTTAATCAAGCGTTTTCAACTACCTCAAACGGGCCCCATGTTGTCCGACTTGCAATTTAGTCCCAGCGTTATCTTCTGGCATTAGCTTTAGAAGAGCTGATGGTCACCATTTGTTTATTGTTTGATGCAGGTGACCGTCTACATTATTCTCTCTAAATTATCCTTCTTAAATTTTATTTTGATTACAATATTAATTTTAGTTTATCTCTAGGTAATTCTCATTTCCTTCAGTAAAATAATGTTATCCCCATTTATTCATTTATTTATATTCACATGGGACAAAATGCATTTTTAATCAAGCGTTTTCAACTACCTCAAACGGGCCCCATGTTGTCCGACTTGCAATTTAGTCGAGCGTTATCTTCTGGCATTAGCTTTAGAAGAGCTGATGGTCACCATTTGTTTATTGTTTGATGCAGGTGACCGTCTACATTATTCTCTCTAAATTATCCTTCTTAAATTTTATTTTGATTACAATATTAATTTTAGTTTATCTCTAGGTAATTCTCATTTCCTTCAGTAAAATAATGTTATCCCCATTTATTCATTTATTTATATTCACATGGGACAAAATGCATTTTTAAATCAAGCGTTTTCAACTACCTCAAACGGGCCCCATGTTGTCCGAATTGAAATTTAGTCCCAGCGTTATCTTCTGGCATTAGCTTTAGAAGAGCTGATGGTCACCATTTGTTTATTGTTTGATGCAGGTGGCTGTCTACATTACTCTCTCTAAATTATCCTTTTTAAATTTATTTTGATTACAATATTAATTTTAGTTTATCTCTAGGTAATTCTCATTTCCTTTAGTAAAATATTCATATCCCCATTTAGTCATATATTTTGTGTTTACATGGGACAGAATGCATTTTAAATCAAGAGTTTTCAACTACCTCAAACGGCTCCCATGTCTTCCGACTTGCAATTTAGTCGTAGTTTTATCTTCTGACATTAGCTTGTGACAGAGCTGATGGTCACCATTTGTTTATTGTTTGATGCAGGTGACCGTCTACATTATTCTCTCTAAATTATCCTTCTTAAATTTTATTTTGATTACAATATTAATTTTAGTTTATCTCTAGGTAATTCTCATTTCCTTTAGTAAAATAATGTTATCCCCATTTATTCATTTAATTGTATTCACATGGGACAAAATGCATTTTAAATCAAGCGTTTTCAACTACCTCAAACGGGCCCCATGTTGTCCGACTTGCAATTTAGTCCCAGCGTTATCTTCTGGCATTAGCTTTAGAAGAGCTGATGGTCACCATTTGTTTATTGTTTGATGCAGGTGACCGTCTACATTATTCTCTCTAAATTATCCTTCTTAAATTTTATTTTGATTACAATATTAATTTTAGTTTATCTCTAGGTAATTCTCATTTCCTTTAGTAAAATAATGTTATCCCCATTTATTCATTTATTTATATTCACATGGGACAAAATGCATTTTTAATCAAGCGTTTTCAACTACCTCAAACGGGCCCCATGTTGTCCGACTTGCAATTTAGTCCCAGCGTTATCTTCTGGCATTAGCTTTAGAAGAGCTGATGGTCACCATTTGTTTATTGTTTGATGCAGGTGACCGTCTACATTATTCTCTCTAAATTATCCTTCTTAAATTTTATTTTGATTACAATATTAATTTTAGTTTATCTCTAGGTAATTCTCATTTCCTTCAGTAAAATAATGTTATCCCCATTTATTCATTTATTTATATTCACATGGGACAAAATGCATTTTTAATCAAGCGTTTTCAACTACCTCAAACGGGCCCCATGTTGTCCGACTTGCAATTTAGTCCCAGCGTTATCTTCTGGCATTAGCTTTAGAAGAGCTGATGGTCACCATTTGTTTATTGTTTGATGCAGGTGACCGTCTACATTATTCTCTCTAAATTATCCTTCTTAAATTTTATTTTGATTACAATATTAATTTTAGTTTATCTCTAGGTAATTCTCATTTCCTTCAGTAAAATAATGTTATCCCCATTTATTCATTTATTTATATTCACATGGGACAAAATGCATTTTTAATCAAGCGTTTTCAACTACCTCAAACGGGCCCCATGTTGTCCGAATTGAAATTTAGTCCCAGCGTTATCTTCTGGCATTAGCTTTAGAAGAGCTGATGGTCACCATTTGTTTATTGGTTGATGCAGGTGACCGTCTACATTACTCTCTCTAAATTATCCTTTTTAAATTTTATTTTGATTACAATATTATTTTTAGTTCATCTATAGGTAATTCTTTTCCCCTTGGCATTTGTCAATATCAATTCAAAAAAGTGTCACTGTTAACGGATGATCTTTAAAATTAAATTGTTTTTAACGGCATAATAGCTTTTGCATATTTTTACGCAGTTGTAAAATAGTTAGTCTTATGAGGACTTTAATTATTTTCTTTAACCTTTAAAAAGGCAATTTTATATTTTAACTGCCTAATTTCTAGAGTTTATTCGTACATTTAATGTACACAAAAATAATCAAGGGCACCAGAAATGCACTTCTTAACACAAGGGTGTAAAGCTGCTTTAAGCAACTACAATGAATATACCTCTCTTTTTAATTAAACTATATATATTATTTCATACTGGTACCCCTGTCTTACATGTAAAAGTTTGCGATAATTGTCCAGTTCTGAAAGTGCAGCTTGCAGTCATGCATAAGATTTTTAATGTGGCCCTCGATCTCTTAGACGTTGGAAATCCCTAATATAGATTTTAGAGGAAAGTAAAGTGTAATTTAGTACACAGCTTAGAATAACTGCTTTAACTTAGTTCCTCTTTTTTGCTTCTTTGTAGAGTTTGCATATAATGGCCTACGAAATAACTCGGAATTTAGACCTTATAATTACTATTGAAAACAGGAAATTTTTAATCATCTTTATAAATATTGTATAAATGTTGTAATCGGTAAAACAAATGTTGGATAAAGAATGGCATATCAGATGATATTCTAGTTAGTGAGAAATCTCAAAAATTAATTTAAATTTCCAAAAATTAATTAGGTTTCAGACACTTTAGGACTCAATTCCTTTAACTTTTTCACATGAACTTTGTTCACTTTGGTTGTGAACCTCTGATATATATGTATATATATATATATATATATATATATATATATATATAATATATATATATATATATATATATATATATATATATATATATATATATATATATATATATATATATATATATATATATATATATATATATATATATATATATATATATATATATATATATATATATATATATATATATGTATATATTATATATATATATATATATATATATATATATATATATATATATATATATATATATATATATATATATATATATATATATATATATGTATATATATGCATACATATATATGTATATACTTTGTATTGTTTAAGACATTTTTAAATTGTCACTCTATGATTGTTTTTCAGTAAAGTAAAATTTATAATGTGTATTGTATCATTCTCTCAAAAAAAGCGTATAAGGGCTAACAGTAGGCATACAAAGTCTCTAAGCAAAATGTAGCATTTTAACCAACGTGTGGGGTCTATCACGAACAAACTTAAAATCAGCGCAGCGTACTGCTTCGATATAATAAGGGTTAATTCATTACGCTTATTAGGCTCCCTACCTCCCGGGCAGTTTCAGAAGATTTTTTTCCCTTTCTTTGAAATGGCATTAAGCTGTACACTTCCCGTCAAACTTCATGTTGATTTTTACGTTCGCTATTCTCACGGTGTAAGAAATATTATTGCTTTTAAATGGATGGTAAAGGAGAATAGTCTTTAGAACATTTATTCTTTAGGAATTGTTTCTCGCATACAAAGCAAATGTTGAGGTTTTTCCATTCCAATTTTAAAAGAGTTTATGTATGTAATAACAGAAAGACAATTTGTCTGGATGCTTTTACTGACTTTCTGGGCATAAAATGTACGATTTATATCTCTTAGAAAGAGAACTGAAAATTACTTATTTTCTCGGAATAAACTGAAAAATATTTCACTACTGTATATCCAAAGAAATTTTTTTCCATGCAAATAGATTAAAAGTAAAAGACATGCCTTCAAATATCAACTTGGAATTTCATCTGGATTTTAACCTATTAACGGCCTTTGAAATTTTAAAGGAATAAAAATAAGAAGACAATCTGTCTGGGCTCTTGTACTGATTTTTTGGGGCATAAAACGTTTGATTTATATTTCCTAGTAAATGACTAAAATTTCTTATTCTTTGTCTATAAACTGCGAAAGTATTTGACTAGTGTACACTCAAAGAAAACTTTTTCCAAGAAAATAACTTAAAAAATATGAGTATATTCAAATATCTACTTAAAGAATCAACTTGAAATTCCATCTTGCTTTTAGCCAATTAATGGCTGAATCATTTTTACAAAATGTATATTGATTGATGATTTCAATTATTATATACTCCCAAAAGTAAAACAAATATGAAATTTGCACAATTTTAAATATTATAGCCAGTCCTCTTTAGCTATACGTTGTCCTTTCAAACATCATGGGATGTCATTTATTAAAAAAAACCTCGTTATAGAAGATTTATTTGGTGTCACTTGTAAACACAGTACTGTTGAGTGAAAGTTTATAATAGATATAGCTATTCATCATGATTTTAGTCAATGTACCTGCTGAAAAAGTTAATTTATATGCGAGGCTACAAAAATCATAAAATGTTGATTTAAACAATAAAGTTAATAAGCAATTTCTCAAAAATGTGATAGATTGCTTATAGGATTTCCATATAGCTTCAATTAAAAGGAAAAGTTGTTCTGAGAAAGCATAAAAGTACTACAAACTATTTTTATATGTCCGTATAAAAACGCCACATATTAATGGGTTAAGGTAGTGAATAGTAGTAACTAACTAGCCTTTATTATAGCCTTATTAAGCTTTTAAGGCTTTCACTTTCTGGACAGTTCCAGAATTTATTTTTAGCTCTTTATGTTACGACATTACGTTGTACAGTTTTCGTCAAACATTACTTTAATTAAGAAAAAAAATTGCTTATAAATGGAAGGCAAAAGAGTTATAGATTTTAGAATTATAGATTTTAGATTATATATTATTTTCTGATTATAATTCTAGCATACCAAAGGAAGGCAATGTTACACTATTCATATTTTCTGACCTTCGTAAGCATAAAACATGATTTAAATTTTGTGGTTCATAAGCAAAAAATGCTTATTCTCAAGTTATTAATTTGAAGAAAGATTTGCTATTGCAGATCTAAAGTAAAAGGTAAAAAAAAGATGGTTTTTTAATATCGAATGGAATTGTCATGTCATCTGAGTGATCACTTCTTGTACAGCTGTATTTATCAAACAACTAATTTTAGTATAGAGCATACATAGGTTAAATATCAATACTAAAATTTAAATTAACGCAATTTGAAGATTTAATTTAAACAGCTTTTTCCTTGAGATACATATCTTGAAAGTATAAAATTGACTGTATCATGAAAGACTATACACATAAGCACAGATTCTCTCTCTGTACACACACACACACACACACACACACACACACACACACACATATATATATATATATATATATATATATATATATATATATATATATATATATATATATATATATATATATACAAAAAGAGGAAGAGATACATTAGTGGCGTAGAGAAGGAAAAAATGCAGTGGTTGAAAATATCAATAAGGATTGCTCTATGCATATATTAGATACATATGAAGTTTGGTGTATTAATTTTGAGGTATGACTTAGGAATTTTTCACTACAACCTTGATAATCACACGCACACACACACACACACACACACACACACACACACACATATATATATATATATATATATATATATATGTAATAGATCAAAATTATTTAACTTTAATATCTCCTTAAAAACCTCCTCTCTCCCATTCTCATTCCTTAAAATCTTTTTCCCAGACTCTAAATGTCTGAATCAAAGGAGTGTGTCTTCGACTTAAAATTCTTCCCAAAGCTTTCTATCCTAAAGATGTAAATTTTCTGTCTATTCAACACGTTTCCCAGCTGTCGCCGGCAAAATGGTTCCTGATTTTCCCTGATTTTGCACTTAAACTCACTGAGTAAGTGGGAAAATTCATTCATTCTCCGCTCTTGGGTGCACCTCTATTCGAGCAAAGTGATTTTTGTGTCTTTCCTTTGTCTGTCGTTGAGTAGTAAAGATGTCCGTTTTAGCAGCTCTGAAATAAAGTTTTTAATTAGACTTGTGCCGTTCTCTTCAATGTCAGCCGACTGCATTTTTATTACTGCTAGCTGTTTAACTTTCTCCTTTTCCAGCAGTTTTATCATTTAAGGATTACACACACACACACACACACATATATATATATATATATATATATATATATATATATATATATATATATATATATATATATAATGTGAAAAATATGTTTCCACGATCTAGAAAATATTGTTTCACATCAAGATTATTACTTTCAGGGGAAAAATGACTGCATTTATGTGAAAACATTTTTAATGTAGCTTTCGCATTTAACAGTTCAAGAACATATTTTCCCTGTTTCAGTAAACAAAAATATTTCGAGTAGATATGTGAATTACGCTATTTATACTTTTTTCTTAACGATCAATGATATTTTGTAAAGAATTATGATGTGCGAGAAAGTACGTGTCCTCTGCTTATATGTTATAGAAGGCATCGAAAGATAAAAGAAATAAAGCGCCATACAGTTTGTAAACTTATGTTTGTTTAAAATATTTATGTTTCAGAAGAACAAGGCGTAGAATGTCCCGTTTTCAGAAAGCGCAGGATTTATTATTATTTTTTTATCTGAATTTTTCATATATTTTATTCAAGCTATATATGTTATGTTTGAAACTGAAATATAACTCCAAATTTTTCTTCCGTTTAAATGAAACATTGGTAAGAATTTTTACCTTGGACTTTTCGAATGCCAGAAAAGAATATTTGTTGATATTTTTTCGAAACAAATATTCTCTCTGTGAGGAGCAATATGCTAATAAAATTTTAAATTTGAATTGATAAAAATTTTTGCAGCCTTAATATTTATATTTTTATTTGAAATAAAGATTGTTTCATGCGGCATTTTAGTTTTTGTTTCAAATTGATGTATGGATCATAGTACCTTTCCAGCTTAAAAGCCTTCATTAAAACAATGAATTTTTATTCAAGATAAAAGAAATTCTTTCATACTTATAATAAGAATTTTCCTAGATCATTAATATAGGTCTAACTTTTAAAAAAAATTTTCGATTTGTTATATAAAACGTGTATACCAAATTAGAAACGGAAATTTACTTGGAAAATAACTCCTGAAATGTAAATCAGAGACTAATTTGTATATGAAAATTACTAAGACTAATTTTTATATGAAAATTACTAAGACTAATTTTTATATGAAAATTACTAAGACTAATTTTTATATGAAAATTAATCTAATTATCCTTTTTATACTGTGAATTAAATTACATTAATGAGAGAAATATACTTACTTTTAAAGTGTAATAAATGAAATTTTTTCTCAATTTTTTAATAGTTTTTATAGTTTTTAATT
>CM063502.1:77591508-77606508 GCA_032207245.1 Pardosa pseudoannulata | reverse complement strand
AGCCAAATAACACATTGAGCCTTTTGTTGCGGAGTCGAAATCATTTCAAATTTCGCGACGTCATTTCAAGTTCAACGCCCTGCAGCGCCGCCAACATTTGATACAAACATTCCCAATTGGTATGAGTAAAACTTTTTGAGCTACTCTTTTCAGAGAAATCAACTAAATTTTGCTATCTTTTATAGTTAGTGAGATATGAATTTTTAAAACCCCGGAGTTCTTTTATAGACACCCTGTATTATATTATTTCTTATACTATTTTTGATTTTGGAGTTTCTGTTAATCTTCATATTTCTAGATTATTTTTTTTCTTTTCTTATAATATTTTTGGATTTTGGTCTTATCAAGGTTTCTATTCAAGGTCACCATTTGGTTTCTGTTAATCGTCACATTTCTAGGTTATTTGCTCTTTTCTTGTACTATTTTTGAATTTTGAAGTTTCTGTTAATCTCCAGATGTCTAGATTATTTTTTCTTATAATTTTGTTTTTGATTTTGGAGTTGTTAGTTCGAGAGATATTGGCATCATAGCTAGCTTATGTGAATTGTTAGATATGATTATCAGATAGGATAGAATATCAGATATGTGAATTGTCAGATATGATAGAAGGATTGTTAGATATGAAATTTTACGATTACTGTAGGGTTTAACCCTTTAGCGGACTGTGGTTTTGCAGTGAGACCACATTTAAATATCTTAATTTTTTTCTTTACTTTTTGGAGACATATGAATGATTTTTCAATTTCTTTTTGTTTTTTACAATGTAAACCTTAGCATATGATAGCACTATATTTAATTTATTTTTTCTTTTGAAATATATGTAATTAAACTTGCCTTACCTGGATAGTCAGTAATTTGATTTGTCTCACTTAAGTCATAAGTGAGAAAAATAAAAGTATCTATCAAACAACACTTATAAATTGTTAAGTTGTTTATTATAGTATTTTTAAGCTATTTTTATATTATACTATGCGTTTATCGTTTTAATTTTTTATACTGTTTGTTAAACTATTTATTTATTATGCTATTAGTTATGCTATTTATTTATGATACTATTTGTTAAGCTTTTCATGTATTGTACTATTTTAAGGATACTTATTTATTGTTCTTCCAATATAAATAAAATTTTAAAAAGTATTATATTCACACTGTACAAGGGGATGTGTTTGTCTGTTAAACTACCTCTCATACTCTCCTATACCTATAAAGTATAAACCTATCAGGTATAGGAGGGTATAGCAGGGTAAGGTATAGGAAGTCATATAAGGTATACCCCTCTAAGGAATGTTTAGAAAAATTTTCATATATTTCACATTCATGATGTTCATAGATAACATTCATAAACTAATTTCATTAAATTCCAAACAATTTGTGTTTGTGACCTTCAAAGGGTTAAGTCTATTAAATTATCATAAAAACTTAAATTATAATATCGATACAAATATACACATAAAAATGAACAGTTCAGTTAATGCACTCGCTGCCTTGTTATATGTCATACAGTTAAAATATCGTGCGAAAATGAATTTAGTAAAAGGAAAGAAGTGTAGCTGTGTCCAGGCAAATTTGCGACAATTTGAGGAATTATATAACAATACACTTATTCATCTATTAAATTTATTAAAGTTTGTTCTAAAGACTTGTATTGAATGCATTTTAAAAAGTGTAAGAATAAGGTAATTAAAACTTATACGAGGATTGTTTTTGAGTACGCCTCGTTGAAAGAAGCTGGATTCAGCAAATGTAAAGGAAATTAAAAAGTTTCAACACCACTTGTACGGACACTTGTGTTCATGTAGAATCGACATTGAGGGAACGATTTAGGTTAAATGAGCTTTAACACAGCAGTGAATTTCAATTAACAATTCAGCGAACTGAATTTGTGGATAATATATTTTTGTCTTTTCTGAATACGAAATAAAAGTACTAATATAAAGTTTCTTGAACAATAGTTATTGTAGGATATGTCACGTAAATTTTTAGACTCAATAACTATGCTAATTATTTAACACATCTCGATTAAAGAAAACTCATGTTGATATAAAGAATTAAAATTTCCTTATATAATATTAGTACTATTATAAAAAAGTATTTTAACTTTGGAGAGAAATAAACACAGTATTCTATTTTTCCACAACTACATGAGTAAAAAAAGAGCTGAAATATTTCTCACATGTTATACAGTACTTACAGCGTGCAAGAAGTAAGTTTTTTCAATACATGCAGATCTTTTTAGTAATAAACTTCTAAAATTAAATATATTTATAAAAAGCAATATATATATTCAAAGGCAAATAGCTGTTTTGAAAAAATAAGCACAGGAACTATCTGTGGAGAAATACTCTAAAAAACGAGGATTAATTTAAATTCAAACTATTTTAAACAAGCTTTAAAAAAAGCCGAAACTTTAAAATATTCCAAAGTGATATAGAGTAAATAAATTTTAATAAAGGGAGTTACTTATGCTTATAAGTGACTCCTCCCTTGTGTACAAATTTCTGTTACCATTGAGTTTTGAAATTTGTGTTTGACTGTAATAGGAAAGTATCAATAAATGTCATTAAATTCGCTTTTTGCTTATATTGAATTTATCTTAATTTCGAAACAACCAATTTTTCCCACCTGTATAACTTTTATAGTTAAAGCATATTTTAATCCCAAGATAAGGTGCTATGATTACAAATATTAATGAATATTGTGAAGATCGTGTATAATAAATTTCAGTGTGATATATATTGCTATCTGTTAGATCTACGTATCAATAGTAATCAATAAATATCATTAAAGTCGCTTTTTGCTTATACTCAATTTTTCTTAATTTCGAAACAACCAATTTTTCCCACCTGTATAACTTCTATAGTTAAAGCATTTTAAGTTAAGATGTTTTGACTGCAAATATTAATGGACATTATGAAGATCGTGTGTAATAAATTTCAGAGCGATATATATGTCTACCTCTTAGATCTAAGTCAATACTCTTTCTAATATTCAGATCCTAAATTCAAATTACACATATATGCATAGAAATCCTTCTTAGTCAATTCAGGTGTCTGAATATCTAAGAGCGGCGCCATTATCTTCCACAGTTCACGGTAGGTATAAGCCTATGTTTCTCTTCCCCCTCATATCAATACAGAAATCGCCATAGCTAGGTATTACAATATGACTATTAGGATATTTCTGCTCCTCCAATCATAGCTCAAATCTACCTTAGCTATAATTAGTTCAGTTCAAATATTTAGTCGCAAGAGTTTCACGGAATTCAAAATAACTTCAGCTCACGAAGTAGGCATTGAATTTGGGAGCAAAATTTTAGAAGACAAATATGAAAACAAAAAATGTATAAATGTAGTTTTTATATGATGTTTCAGTTATAATCAGTTCCAGATATAACGTTATGTGTTCCACTATAATTTGTTGAATTATTTCTCTTTGTTTCTTAAATTTATGAATTATCTCTAAGTTAATGGAACATGGCAATAAAGATTTTTAATTTTTAAGGGTCTTGTGCCACTTAAAGAACTAGTCCTGCCAATATGTATTAACCAAATCACAGCACTGACAGCTAAATTAATCGCCAAATAAGTTAAATATAAGTATTCAGTTATAGAAACGAAAAATGTAAATTTACTGTTGAATTGAGATTTGTTTTTCTATTATATTCAAAATGAAAATAGAGATTCATTTTATGGATGTAAAGTAGGATTATGCAGGTGTGTACTATAGAAAGCAATCTCTGGTTACCCATTTGTTTTCTTTCAGTCGTTTACTCATATGTTAAAATATATCACTCAAGTGTTGTTTCCTTTTAAATCTGTCATTAAATTTGACATGTTGATTTACACATAACAGCAGTTTTGAGGACAAAATGATTAAAAATGTATTTCTTTGAAAGATAAATATCCATTATATAGAAATATGAGTTAAAAAGCTTTATATATAGATAAAAATTAGAAAAAAATTCGTTGAATTAGTGTTTGGAGAGGAAATAAAACTTAGACATACCATGATTTTGGGTAAATAAGCTGTCATAGTGTATACGCTGCTGATGGGATAATTAAATAAAGAAATCAAAAGTTCAGCGGATAAACGACTTTGGCATATATGCCGTACATACGGTAATTGGCAAAATGAAAATGAAAGTCTGATCACAGGGCCTCCAAAAAAGTTTTTAATTTATTTTCTTAAGCAATTACATTTGCTTCAAGACGATTTCTAACTGTTGACACTGATATATCCTTTTTTCTCTGCATTATTATCCTTTTCACCAAATTGTCTTCCAAAACAAGCCGGACTATAACTCCAGTCCGAAGAGAACTTTTATTCGTAGACATCTTTTCTATTTATTCTTGGAGCCGGGCGATGGCTGAACGGGAGGGGTGCTACTTTTCAATACCGGATTCTAGGGATTAAATTTCATCAGCTGCTGGATTTGATCCGTAACAATGATTTTCGTATCTGATATTGATTTTCGTAGCAGTTCGAATTCGATACATCTTGGTCTCTTTAGTCCTCGTATGCAAATGTAGACCGTTCGGATCAAACCAAATTAAAATGATTTTTCAGATAGGTTTTTCACTAAGGTCGACTTTTAAATGAGTATAAGCCACTGCTTAACCACCCAACTTTATGATTCTATAAATGTACCATACACCAGGTTAATTTTCATGTATTTTTTTAAACATAAAAGCCAGTTTTATGTTGAAACTAACAAAAATTAAAAGGAAAATGTTTAAAAAAATTTCTTTTTTGAATATATGATACATATCAGATGATTGGTTTAGTTTGGGCTAGAGCTCTACACGAGAATTTTATATAAGTACATACACTAATTTTATATACATATACTAACATTCATACGGAGGTAGATAGACGAGAAAAAAGGAGAGAAGAATTCAAATTCGTTAAACATATAAATTAAAGCTTGTAAAAAAAAAATGTAAAATTTAAAAAAAATTTCTAGAAGAAAATTACTTTAAAATTATTTCATTAATAGCATTTACTATAACAAACACATCAAACAACTATCAGCCAGATCATTTTAATGGGTACGTTACAAATATAAATTATGCTTTCTTCTATTTAAAAGGTTATTCAAAAAGCAATCTAAATTAGTCCTATAATTTATAAACGTAAAATATTTTCTGTTTGAATATATGATACATATAAGATGATTGGTTTGGTTTGAACTGGAGTGCTACACGAGAATTTTAGATAAATACATACACTAATTTTATATACATATACTAACATTCATATAGAGGTAGATAGACAAAACAAATGAGAGAAGTATTCAAATTCGTTAAACATATAAATTAAAGCTTGTAATAAAAGACGATGAAAACTTTGAAAAAAATTCTAGAAAAAGATTATTTTAAAATTATTTCATTAATAGCTTCTTAATATAACAAACATTTCAAACAACTATCAGTCAGATCATTTTTAATGGGTTGGTTACAAATATAAATTATGCTTTCTTCTATTTAAAAGGTTATTCAAAAAGCAACCTAAATTAGTCCTATAATTTATAGACGTAAAATATTTCCTCTTTGAATATATGATACATAACAGATGTTTGGTTTGGTTTGAACTGGAGTGCTACACGAGAATTTTAGATAAAAACATATACTAACATTCATATAGAGGTAGATAAACAACAAAAAAAAGAAGAAAAAAAAAGAAGAAGAGAAGTATTCAAATTCGTTAAACATATAAATTAAAGCTTGTAATAAAAGAAGATGAAAACTTATTTCATTAATAGCTTCTTACTATAACAAGCACATCAAACAACTATTAGCCAGATCATTTTAATGGGTACGTTACAAATATAAATAAAGCGTTCTTCTATTTAAAAAAGGTTATTCAAAAAGCAATCTAAATTAGTCTTATAATTTATAACCGTAATATCTAAATTATGCGCTAAAATTAGATGTGAATTTATGTCAGTTGTCTTTTTTTATTTGCAGACCCTAATAAAATGGTAGATTTTACCGAATTAAATAGCCGATGACCAAATTAAATAGCTCTAAAATCCTGAAGATAGCTTTCCACTATGCTATAAATATCTAAAATGGTTAAAAATATTTTAATTAGCGTAATTTTTTACAATGTTAAACCCAGACACACTAAATCATGGCGTACTATTACTTCATTTTACATTTTAAGAATTAGTGTATTCGTCCATATTTTCTAAATGTATCTTCTGTTTAATTATGAAACATGTAATTTCGTAAGTAAAAAAAAGGAGTAATTAGATGAAACTTTAACCATAATTTAATTAATTTAGCAATAATTTTAAGAAAAATTACGAGTGGCTTCAGTTTAATTAACACTAAACATTTAAAGAGGCAATTAAAGTAATAAGTTTAGCAATTATTATAGTACGAAGGAGATTAATTCTAGATTTTCATTTGAAGTTTTAAATTACAGTTTCTGAATAAAATATATTTTCCTTGTTAAAATAATCTTTTCATTACAGTTAATTGAAATTTCTTGGAAATTCCCGAAAGAAAGTAAAAAACTCACTGGGAAAAAAACTGTGATCGAGCAAATATAAATTATTCTGTGGATGTTTATAAAAAAATATACGGATGCATTTGTATTAATCCTTGGTAAACATTACTGAAAAAAAATTAATAATTAAAATTTCAGAAAATATACTATTAAAGCTTAAAAAACAGAAAAAGTTTAAAAATGTGCTTATAAAATTCTGTGAAATTTGTATATTGTATATTGTAATTTTATTGTAATTTTCAATTCATGCATTGTATTTGTATATTGTAATTTGTATATTTTTTTTAAATAATCTTAATCTGAAAATAAAATGTAGGCTTGCAATTTTTATAATCTTCAATTTTAAAAGTTACAATTTTTACTGAAGTTAAACACTTACTTAAGTTAATATTTAGTAGTTTCTGTAGTTCATATTTAGAAGATTTTTACAACGTAAAATCACTATACATTTATAATACATCACATTCATTGAAATGAATTCATTTTTTTACTGGAATAAAGTTTTGTTTCTATAGCAATAAGTAATATCTTCATTAAATAAAGGAAAATATTTGAGGTTGCCTTCACTGTTATTGAGCAAAGCTTTCTGACCATGTACAATCTCTATTGGTATGGGGTATAATGTGTGCACCTAAAGACTCATAATTTAACCCTTTAACGGTCACAAAAGTAAATTCATGAGAATTTAATGTAATTAGTGTATAAACGTTATCTATGAACCTTGTAAATGTGAAATATAAGTTTTCCTTACAGTCCTTAGGATGGTTAGCCTTAGAGGATACCTAAGGAGGGTTTGAGGAGTGGTTTAACTGCCTAACCCTCCCCTTGTACAGCTTGAACATTATGCTTTTTTAAAAGTTTAACTATACTGGAAGAAAAGTAAATATTAATCCTTAAAATGGTTTAATAAATAAATAGCTTAACAATTTATAAGTGTTGTTTGTATAGATACTTTTATTTGGGGTCATAAGTAAGATTAATTGATTTGCTCAGGTACAGCAAGTTTAAATACATATGTTTCAAAAGAAAAAAATAAATTAGGTCTAGAGCTATCATCTGTTGTAAATTTTAAATGTCAAAAACATAAAAAAAAATTGAAAATCATCCATATCTAGAAAAAGTTCTTTTTAATTGCAGAAGCTCTTGATTCTACATCATTGGCTTCCATGCATCACAGATGTATGAGATTGAAGCAGTAAATAATTATAAAAAAATAAAGTAAAGTACTCCAAAAAGTAAAGTATAAAAAAAAAGATGTTTAATAGGTGGTTTTGCTACGAAATCAATGTCAGTTTAAGGGTTGAAAAATATTCAATTTAAATGACTACTGATGCTTTTAATACTAATAAACATTAGCAACGATCAACTAAGTATAAAAAAACAAAGTAAAATACTCCAAAAAGTAAAGTTTAAAAAAAAGATGTTTAATAGGTGGTTTTGCTACGAAACCACTGTCCGCTAAAGGGTTGAAAAATATTCAATTTAACTGACTACTGATGCTCTTTATACTAATAAACATTAGCAATGATCAACTAAGCATAAAAATGGTTTAAAATGCTCGAACACTTTCCTTTCAATTCATGAATAGAGCTTTTAGATACAAGTGCTACATAATTTCATTGAGCAAATATATATATATATATATATATATATATATATATATATATATATATATATATATATATATATATGTGTGTGTGTGTGTGTGTGTGTGTGTGTGTGTGTGTATTTTCCAATTTCTATTCACGGTAATTCTTATTTTCAAAATCTGAAGAAATGAACCCTTTTGTCTTATAAAGAGTTCTTCGATGTCTAAAGGAAAAATGTTACAAAACGCTGTTTGTTAATTGCAATCAATTAAAGCGAAGCTGAAGTTTGGGTAAAGTGTTTACAGTTTTGTAAACGAAAGACAAAATTTGTATATTCATAATAAATATTTTGTTTAGTACAACTCATTTAAGCCGTGAAATGTTGTAGCAGTATTTCAGAAGGAGTGTCTTGTGTTTAAAACGACAAACAATTCTAGAAAATAATTTTAACATTTCCTAGGAAAGATGTTTAAATTTATTAGACTGCACAAATTCCATGTGGTTTTCCCTATGTGGGATATAATGCTAGTTGGTATTCTTTGAGATTTCCCTCTAGAATTATTGATAATTAATTAATATCTGAGACAAATCTATTCTCGGTGAAGAACTTCAACTTTAAAGCATATTTTATTATAGAAAAATCTCCTGTCTTTGTTAGCTACTGGCTAAAGTGGTTTTTGTTGATACAAATTTTATGGGTCGTATAACGCATTTTTTTAGGTAACAAATGAACACATAATTTTTTCCTGTAACGTAATACCAGTAAATTTACAGTATTATATATTTACTTTTTTGAAAATAATTGTATGTATTAGAAATTTTTCTAGTGCAGGAATACCGAGATGAACGTGAAATTAGTTAAAATGGGGTAAAGAAATACATTCACCAATAAATACTAGTAATGAATTAACAAATATCTGCTGCTCACCAAAGTGCCTCTACAATATATCTCTACAATATATCTCTACAATATTTCAATTGGAATTTTTTTCTAATGTTGGAATTCCGAGAAGGAACGTGAAATTAGTTAAAATGATGTAAAGAATTGCATTCACCAATAAAGACTAGTAATAAATTAACAAATATCTACTGCTCATCAAAGAGCCTCTACAATATATCTCTACAATATGTCTCTACAATATATCTCTACAATATATCTCTACAATATATCAATTATATCTCTACAATATATCAGTTAGAATTGTTTCTAATGCAGGAATTCCGAGAAGGAACGTGAAATTAGTTAAAATGAATCAAAGAAGTGCATTCACCATTAAAGACTAGTAATAAATTAACAAATATCTGCTACCCACCAAAGTGCCTCAACAAAATATCTGGGAATCAAATATTGAAACCTTCTCAGTTGCTGGCACTTCCGTACAAATGTTTGAAAGCATCTTTATTTCAAATGCAAGTAATGTTTATTTAAATCTAGGGAAGTTATTCGCAGTTCTCAGTAATACTTTCGTGGAATATATCACAAATATTCAAATGGGCGTGGCCGAGTGTCTTTTTTATCCACCTGCGTTTGCCTGCTTTGCAGAGCTTTAGTTTCAATTGTAAGATCCCCGTCTCCTACACGAATTTCCTTCAGAGAACAGATTTCAACTGGTGATGTGAAGACGTGCAACAGTAAAATTGATTTGTACTTTTGTAAGGAGCAGGAGGAAATGGAGATAGACTCTAGCATATCAGTTTCGTTTATTTATTTTTGTGTTTTGTTTTTTCTTCTTTGACACCACGTTTTGAAATATTCCAGAAGGCATTATGGCAAAATACCCGGCTTAAGGCTTTTCGTTTCCTTGGAAACTGCATTCGGGAAAAAAAGGTACACTGTAGTAAAAGAGGGCAGTGAAAAATATACCTTGAATGAGAGATAAACTCAGTGGTGAACACATATTTTCTTTAGTTTTAAAGCATATTCTGGCTTTCACCATACGAACTTGTTTTTCTTGAAAGATAGAGACTGTAAATATGAAAAGTAAAGTAACTGAGTACGGTTTCATTGCTTGCGAATTCTTTTAATAAATGTCATTTGAGAACTCTTACGTTCTACAGAAAGACTACTACTAAACATTTATCTTTCTTCTTTTCAATTTATGATTATTATGTAGTAACCTGCTGAAGTATCCCAAATGTGTTTTATTTTAATAGCATTTTAAAAATTGAACTTTCATATTTGAGGTAGGCATTCCTAGCGGTAGATTATTTAGCACTGGATTTCGTTTGTTGACAGTGCTCACAAGGCAATTTACTGTATATCCTTCTAATATATGTTCTGCAAACAAAGACCTAGCACTGTATTTGAGTTCTAAATGAAAAGCAAATTACTAATTCTAGAGCTTCACGATTAGCACACACAGAGATTGTTGCAATTTCTACCGAGATAGGGATGAAATAAATATTAGCTGAAGGGAGTTTCCTGATCATACATTTTTCAAATTGAAATATTTATCCCTCTTCTCATAAAATTTTCTCCGAAATTTTATCAGTTTGACGTAAACATGAGTATATCCCTTACTATTTCCTGAGTTTAAAAGCAAAGCAGAATATGTTCTAAAACACGGTAAACAATATTTCAGCATTCTCTTTCATGAAACAAATGCGTAGCTTTATGTGAGTTTGTATTAGAATACATAAAAATATTCAGGTTTGAGCTAAAATTTTATTTTTGATATGTTGCTCTGTGGATACATTTTTGTATTTATGCGAATATTTATTCCGCTGGATGAGTCACTATTAAATAAGATAAAATTTAGAATTTATACATTAGTTTAACTGCATTATTCGATCAATGTTATGATGCATACTTATTATAATTTATACATTAAACCATTCTAAAATCTAAACTGAATGAGCAAACACTGAGATCGATAAGCTTCCATATTCATTCTAAACTATTAGCGTATTTCGTATTTCGAACATCAGTAATTAATACACAAATTAACGATGCCTTGTATTCAGCATCATTATGTGGAAAGCGACATTTTATTCCTTGTTAAGACTAATGTAGATTTGGTTAGAGAATACAAAAGTTGTATGTAGACAGTAAAATTACAGGGTATACTATTGGAATGATAGGCAAATACTTTATATTAACTGACTGCACATTTTTATTAGGCAAATAGGTGTTTAGCTTAAATTGTGGATTTTATACAGACTTATAAAGCCAGGATCATTTAACACATAGAAGAGCAACTGAGTTTGTATATGATTATGTGAGTCTGTCTATGTTGCTTCGAGAAACCGATTTTTTTTCACGTGTACAAATGTAAACACGCATATACATACATATATACATGTGCTTGTTTTCGTTTGTGTGCATAACACAAAATTTATCCTTGTAACTAAATTATTTTCCCAAATTTAATTTTATATCTTGATGAAAAGAGAGCTTTAGTCCAAAGGACACAATTATTTCCTTTTCTAGGAAATAAAGTCCTTAATTTGTCCTTAAAGTCCTTAAAGTTCTTTGCATTTTTCAATGCGGTTCTCAAGCTATATTAATGACTCATTCAGACTTTAACCGTCTGTATGGTATTTTTGTATTGAATTTCATTTTATTATTTTCATTTATTTCATTTTTATTCTTTGTACCAAGTTAAGCTGGCCTATAACACTTCTCAAAGGAATGGGAGTTTATCTCTTTTGGGAGCTCACAGTATCTGTACTACAGATATAGATCTGGTGGTGTAAAAATTAGGGACAAAACGAATCCAAATATGAAATTTACGGAACAAACTGAGATAGTAGACTTCTGGCTACCACTAGCTTTTTTTTTTAAATTTTTGGCATAATATTAATAAAGGCTTAGGACTGCAATTTCTATTCAGATACTCATACAATTGATATATGTTGTTCTTATAAATCTATGCAACACAAGTTAATGATAGTAAATTATTTCGATAAAACTTAAATAGGACTATTTTTTTCAAGCGAAGTGACATGTATAAAAATGCTTATGTCATCATATACATATACATATATATATATATATATATATATGTATATATATATATATACATACATATATATATACATATATATATATATATATATATATATATATATATATATATATATATATACATACATATATATATATACATATATATACATATATATACATATATATATATATATATACATATATATACATATATATACATATATATACATATATATATATATACATATATATACATATATATATATATATATATATATATATATATATATATATATATATATATATATATATATATATATATATATATATATATATATATATATATATATATATGTAATCAAATTTTTATCCTAAAAAATTAAATAACATAATTATGTCTATCTTAAAAATAATTTTAGGGCGATTCTATCCTTTTCTTTCATCCTTTACTGGCAACCTTGGTGAACATCTTTGATTTCTCTACTAATCTGGGGACTTCACACAGCCAAGTTTCCTATTGCATAAGTACATTAACATAGCTCATAACGCTTAAACTGCTTAATCAGTGTCACCCACGTGAATGATATTTAGACTCTGCTTATCCCAGACAACTATTTAACCGAGATAAACGTGTTTTACAGGCAAACGTCCGTGAAAAAATATATACACCAGGGCAAAACTCAGAAGTATAATATAAAGAACATGTAGATCACACCAAAACAATCTAATTTGTGCACGGGTTAAAAAAAATGTACCAAACATGAACTCAGTTTAAATATTTTCGGAATAATTTTGCAAATTATGTATAATTATAAAAGATATCCATGTCAAAAGCAAGAGCTATAAAATGATATGTAATTTATTTCCGCTGCCTTGCACTTTACGAAAATATAATTCCTTTCAAAGTTTATATAAAAATTTTTATTTAACAATTGTTTAGCCCAAAAAATTAAATAGCTTTCATTTGCTTATTTACTTATTGTAGCTTTATTTACTTCTTTTATTTCCTTTTTTTTGTGGGGAGGGTAAGATTAGATAGTGATGTACTGGCTTTGACTTGTTGTATACTATTTTCTTTCAATAGTATGCTTACGAAAAATTAAAATATTGGGATAAAGCACATACATTAATAAATTAAAATCCATGTATTACAGGGGAATTTCATCAAAAGTTTCATAAAATTTTAAATAAAAAATTTATTTGCCCTTTAGATGTCTCTTAGATGCATTTTAGAGTCCTGTGTCTCTATAACAACGGTTATATACAAATTTTAATTCAAACCCACAAAAGACACTCATTTCCAATTGTGTGTCCCTAGAATAGAATACTGAAGGTCATTTCGACTAAATCATAACGTCATATATTTTGTGACGAATTATCAGTTTCGCGTAATTACCATTTCCATACTACAGAGCATTTTCAAAACATTTCAATCATATTTCTGCCTAATTCAGTAAAGGGAATGAATAGTTTATGAGTTTGCTATGCGTTGTGTAAGCGGCCAAACAATCTTTGTTAAATAGTATTTGTTGATTTCCATGTAAAATTAAAAGTGATAAAAGCAGGTTATATAGCAACTCTATCTACATTGCGGATTTTTCTGATATTTTAAAAATATCTAAGTGGAATAAAGAAATATAAAAATATGTTTAAATATTATTTTCTAAAGATTCCTTAACTTAATAAATTAAAAATATTTATTAGCATACGCAGTAATATGTTTAACTGTGTATGTATTAGTATATATATAAAAAAGAGCATACGTAAATGAGAGAATATTTTTTATATCTAGGTTAACTTCATACTAAAATTTTGATATAATACAGAGGCTTACTTTAGTAAATTAATTTCTTTGAGTTAACTATAATATGTCATGTTTTGTAAAAATTCCTTTACCCGTTACTCTGCCAGGAAGAAAATAAAATTATTTATAGTGATTTTTATTATCCATTGCATTTGTCTACATTATGAATCTTTCAGCACTTAATATCTAATACTTACTATCCTTTTTAAAAAGTTTTATAAAAAACGATATAAACCTCAGAAATGTTAAACATTATGTACTCCTTGTCAAGTTTACGTATACCTTAAAATATTATTTAAAAAAAAAAAAAACCGTCACAGTTAGAATTCCCATGCAACTAGTTTTCCTGAAAATTTCCAAACTATATTGCAAAACAAAATTTTAATATAAAAGATGCTGAGTAATTTCAATTTGAGTAAGTTTTTGACCATGCAAACAAAGAAAGTAAACACATTGTATGCTGGTCACGTACTGGTACGGGTTAGTGTAACAACATGGTTTGTCTGTGGGTTCAAAAATAACGGCATATACAGGAAAAAGAAGCCGAATGTTTTTGTCTATTACATAGATTCTGGAAAAATTTAGACACATAAAGACTAGTTTTTACATCAGTCGATGCTGAACCACAGAACGGGAGGGTTGATTAAAAAATATCAATTTATATTTTAAATTAACTTTTTGTTTATCCTTGCGAAAATGATATTATATATATATATATATATATATATATATATATATATATATATATATATATATATATATATATATATATATATATATATATATATATATATATATATATATATATATATATGTGTATATATATATATAATATAATATATATATATATATATATATATATATATATATATATATATATATATATATATGTATGTATATGTATATGTATATGTATATGCATATTTATTATATATATATATATATATATATATATATATATATATATATATATATATATATATATATATATATATATATATATATATATATATATATATATATATATATATATATATATATATATATATATATATATATATATATATATATATATATATATATATAATATATATATATATATATATATATATATGTATATTTATATATATATATTATATATATAT
>CM063502.1:77579008-77589008 GCA_032207245.1 Pardosa pseudoannulata | reverse complement strand
TGGTTCCGTGAGATTAGCAAATCTTATGTCATAAATATATAGATAAATTAGACTATCTTATACGTGTCCAGCTTTTGGTTTCGGTAATTGACGATTTAAAAAAAATAACATTCATTTTAAAATTGATGTTAGTTTTTGTATTAAATAAGTAGTATAAACTTATTTTTATAAAACCTAACTTTTTTTAATTTTTTAATAAACTAATGAAAAAATGTAACTATATTTGTGAGTTTATTCCTGCACTAGAAATTTTTTTAATTGAAAGTAAATATAATTTTATTCACTGAACCTCAATTTTACTAACACTAGAAAAGTATTTTATTTTGTATGATGATATGCTATTACTGTTTTTTTTAATAGTTTTAAAGTTTTAGGATTAGAGAATTAAAATGTTATGCAGGTTTAATTTGATATAATAATTTACTTTCTGTTTTAAATGTATATCTCAAAAGATATGTTAAGTGTAGATAGTTTTTTTTTTAAATTTTTTTATATATTTTATGTTTTTAAAATTACATTGCTTTTATTTTTATATTGATTTTAAGGAGTTTGTAAAATATATTTTCTAAAATAGAATATTTAAATTATGTACCATGAAATGTTTTTACTTCAAAAAGTACTATATCATATAATTTTTGTCAATAACTATTTCACAAATTTCTAGTATTAATCTTCATTGATAATATATAAAAATAAATGTGTAATTAGTTGCCTTTATATGAAGTTTTGATTTCCCCAAAAATATATTTTAAAGTATCTCTATTTTCTACTCAATTTCATTTGTATGCCGAAAACAGACATGAAAGCCTTTTTGAATGCAGCAAATAGTATAGAACAAAGTAATATGCTGTAACACAATTTTTAATTCATAATCTGAAAAAATGTACTCATATAATTTTAAGTATTCATATAGGTTGTACAATACATACTTTTTTATTTAGTTTATAAGGTTTTGAATTTAATACAAATTTCATTTTTTAGTCTAATTCCCTTTATTTTCTACTCAGTTAGTTGCATATGCATCTTATGAAGTTCAGAATTTATCAAAAATATATATTTAAAACAGCTCTTATTTTCTGCTCAGTTGCATTTGCACATCAAAAACAAATATACACATTTCTTCTTTTTATTCATACAGTCAGTTATAATGTTGTGAACATTTTTTTGTTTGTTGAAATATACCAGTCCCTTTAACTTACCAGAAAAAGATTTCTTCGCATGTTTCCCGCATGAAATTACATTGCATAATACATATTGTTCTATTTAGAATAAGAAGTTTTGAATTTACAACTAAAAACTTATTTTAGTATAGCTGCATTTTCTATTCAATTCCATGTGTATATCGGAAATAGGAATGCACATTTATTTCTACACATGAAATGTTCTCAAGTCGAGTTATGAGCATTTTTTTTTGTTGTTTATTGAAATATACCAGTCTTTTTAACTTGCCAGAAAAAGATTTCTTCGCATGTTTCCCGCATGAAATTACATTGCATAATACATATTGTTCTATTTAGAATAAGAAGTTTTGAATTTATAACCAAAAACTTATTTTAATATAGCTGCATTTTCTATTCAATTCCATGTGCATATTGGAAATAGGAATGCACATTTGTTTCTACACATGAAATGTTCAAGTCCATTAATATACACCTGTCCGTGGCGACCGCCATCGACGTAATTTTGACCTCGCTCTGAGTAACAAAACTTGCCGAGATCTTCCAAGCAGTTACTTCCCTAATCAGTGCTCCGGGCGAAGAATGCTAAATTTGATGCCGTCAAATAGCTGGCGCTATAAATTTCCACGTGTTACCAACCTACTGTAATTATCCTCCACTTTTTCTATGTACTTTCCGAAAATAAAAATATTCATTCTCTGGTGACATATTGAAGCCGTTGTGATGAATGTGTTCAGATTCTTGTCAGACGTCCTTGAAGTTCTGTTCTGTACGGTGAAAAAAAATGTTGTTAGAGAGATGTATTTGATTTTAATGAAGGGAAATTACATGTTTCCTAAAAAAATAAACTCACAAATTAACTATAATTTGTAAGGTCTTTTTACACGTAGCACGATTATCTTCGACCTAAGAGCTCATTTTGATGAGTTTCGCATCCCAGAGCATTTGAATTCTAGGTTTTCTTTACTTGTTCTTTCAATTTCATTTTTCCACCTAAAAATTCAAGTAGAAACTTTCAGGATAAGTAACAGATATTTATCCTGGGGCATTCTACCATTTATATCTCGAAAAATTACTAGGCCGGAATATAATCTGTTTGCGGTGATACCTGTTCTTACATTTTTATTATTTTACTCATATCCCTTCAGGATAATATTATGTTTGCGTGTCAGTATGTAAGTATATTTACATATTTATGTCCTTTTATGAATATGCATGAACTTATAGGGATAGGGATTATTTTTCCTTTCTAACCACCTATTCATTAAAAACATTAATATTACGAGATTATAATGTTGCCTAATATCTGCCTAGAATGTTGTATTGGGACATAACAACTTACTTTGACAAAAATATTTATTAGGTATATTTAATTTGTACAAAATGGAGAATTTCTCAGTTCAGTAAGTTCTCAATTTCCTGCTTCTTATTTGTTTCTATTGATTTCATTTCAAAGGCATCAGTGCAAAGTTTTACACAATACACTATACAAAGTTCTGCACAATATATGGATGTCGTACTGTTACATAACAACATACTTTGATAAAAAAAAAAACACTTAGTAGTTTCGTATAATTTGTACAAAATGGAAGATTTCTTAGTTTAGAAAGTTCTCGACTTCATATTTATCTTTTATTTTGAATTACTTTTATTTCAAATGCATATATATATATATATATATATATATATATATATATATATATATATATATATATATATATATATATATATAAAGTGTTATACAATTACATTGCCCAAAATGTTAAATTAATTAATAGAAATTTTTTTAAAGAAATTTTTTTTGTCATTTAAGAAGATACAGAATATTTTTAAACTTATGACTTATATTAGCAAAGGTAACAACTTTTTTTATTTCATCAGGGTTCATTACGAATATAAACATTAACTTTTTTTATTTTACAATCCTATAAACCACCAAAGACTTGTTAGAGGAATAATATTTTTATATTTTATCTAATAATGTTCTTTTCATAAATATTGAAAGAAACAAGTTTTATTCTTTAAATCATTTTTTAATATCAACGCATCGAAAAATTTTAAACAATACTTGTTTTAAAAGAGTAAATAAACATAGTGATTTATTCCAAATTAGAAAGTTAATCTGTTGGAAAATAAGCAACATTTCAATAGATTATTGAAGACAAATGCGTTGTATGCAGATCTTTACAAAAGGAAAGATCACAATAACGAAAAAAGTTAGATATGTTGTAGATTTTAATCATGAATACATGACACCATTGTGCTATTTTCCCAAGAATGGCCCAAAAATTGTTTGACAAACCTATAGAATCTTTAATTTTTTATGTATATTTTATATAATGATATATTCTGTTCTATAATTCATAAATATAGAAAGTGTAAAACAATCTGCAAAGCACATGTCTAGCACATTAGCTTCAAATTCTATTTTCAGGTTTTATTTAGAGACAAAATCATTTACAAAACACACATATTATTAAAGAAAATTGTATAGAAAATCTTATATATGTTTCCCTAGATTGTACTTGTAAATGTTTTGATAATTTGAATTTAGCTTAAAGTTCTTATTATTTGTTTCTTGTACTAATGTAGATTATTTTTCTCTTTCTGTAGGTAAGAAAAATGTTTCTTTATTGAAACCGGTGTAAAAAGGGAGAAATCTAACTACTGAAACTAAAACCTTGGACTTAATCAAGTAAGGTAATATATAAAAATTATTAAAACATTTAAAGCAAAAGAAATGCAGATGAATAACTCTGACATTAGTTCTAATATGTATTGCAGATAAAGATGTTTTGAACTACAGTTGTTTACCGTGTTTAATAAAAGAGATAACATAAATATTAATATATGTTGCTTGTAAAACAGAGATGAATATTTTAATACTTTCTTAAACTTAAAATTCCCGTAGGAAAATATAAACTATAAAACATTACGCAAACAAAATCTTCATTACTTTTTTGCATATTTATTGCAGTTAATAATTAACTAGTTTGTGTCTGTTTGTTTCTTTGCTTTTAAGCAACAATTTCTCACACATAAACCTAGTTAAAAAAATTCCGAACTTCACAAATGCATTTTTTTATTTTTAATATTTTTTTTTCGTCTCATTAAATTAGCATATCAAGAGAAACGTTAAAATTGAGAACTTTTGCTTTATAATAAGTTTCCTTCTTTTGTTGCTAATTGAGTCGATGATATTCTCTACTACCTCATTAGTTTGAAGATATCTCATTTCTTTTAATTTATCTTCTTTAACATTTTGCTTTATTCATTTTTTTTAAAACGTGGAGATCTTTCAATTTTTTCTAGATGTCATTGAAGGATTTATTAAAATTAATTAATACAAAATGAATCTGTAAATGATCAAGTGTAATATTTGATATTCTTCAACTATTTCTGACAAATAGTGTGATACAAATGCTTTGAACATTAATTCAAAAAGTAAAGTTTCCTTCTTTCTTACAGAAAGCAGAATTTGAAAAGAATAATTGATCGAATAAATCGTAGTATTCAATGGTGGATTTTTTTTTATTTGAATGGAGGTTCGCAAAACTAATTTTAAAAATTATATATGCAAATATAACGTAACTTAGATGTTAAAATATACTTGTTTTTTTTTCACAGTTTAAAGCACAAAAATGTAGCTTAAAAAACAAGTATTCATAGATTAAAAAAAAGTAACATTTTATTTATTACTATGGAATCTAATAAAACCTAAATAAATAAATGTAATAAATAAAGAATAGAATGTATGTAAATGGTTACAATATATCTTTGAACGTAGATTACAATATTGTTAAGTACGGTATAAGTAAATTAAATTCATGGGAATTTAATTTACAAGTATTGTGCTTAACTGATATGTCATTGATACCAATATTATTTTATAAAATTTAGTAGTAATAAATAAAATGCTACAATATTTTTAAGGCAAACAAATCAATAACATGTTCATTTAATTTGGGTATATCATTTAACATTTTTTTTTCAATTGAGAACACAAATAGAACACTTAGTCTGCCCTCGCCCATAGTCCTTCTTAATATTGTTTTTAAAAGTAGTTAATATATTTTGAGTGAGAAACATACCTCAATTTCAGCAGGATTCATTACAATTAAAACAATTATTAGCAAAAGCTTGTAGGGATCCAAAAACGTAGACAATGTAGACTGAAAACTGTTTTCAACAATAAAATGTAGAAATCTGATGGTGCCAGTCAGCGGCTTTTTCCTTCTAAAGATAATAATGAAAAATGTAATTGCTTCAAATTTGAAGCACTGATTTTATTAAATGTTATCTTACCGCTTTATTAAAGCCTTCTGTTTACACTAGTTCATAAATATTCATAATATGTTTAAAAATGATAAAAATAAAAATATAATAAGAAATGAAAAGATAGTTAAATAACCGAATACTGCAAATGCTGGATAATTAGGACGAGATAATTCTATACAGTCCGAGCTCTTCCCCAAGTGAAAATATCTGAAGGGAATGATATCATAGGTACCTTTCTCCCTCTACTACTCTGACAGCTTCTATTTCCTAATCGGTTTTTACTGACTTTTTTTCGATAGCATGTGAGATCGAGAAATAACCTAGTGTCCTGTTCTATATAACCTACAATATATACGTCAACTATGTATTAACGTATTTGAAAATATGGAGGATTCATACTGAAACTAACTTCATGCTGAAAATCAACAAAACTCTGGAACTGTATTTAACATTATTTAGTTTCCTTTGTATATATAAAGGTTCCTTCATTTTTTTTCTGTGGAAAAGGGGGGGGGGTCACGTGCGCATGTGTAAAGACAGACGAATCGCCACTGGTAGTAGGCTGACAGATTTTATTAATGCATTTCTATTTAGAAGAATAAAAAATCTAATTTCTGAAAAATTACAACCTATGTTAAATAGAGGTAAATTCATATTTTCATAAATAAAGGATAATTTAGTTCCTACGAAATAAGTATTTAAAAAAAGAACTTAAAATTTAACGTTACATAACACTCGCCTTCTTATCTTGAATCTGTTGGGTTACAACTACTGAGTTAACTCGAATAAAAGATTCTAATGTGCATAAAGTGTTGTAAAGCCTGAATAAGAAAACAAGAAATAAAATACTGGAAATTGCAAGGTCATCTTTAGGAGCGGTCTTGGAAGATCACGATATAAGGGTCGAATTTCTTTGCTGAACCATTAATTTTCAGCGATAATCAAAACTTCGTGAGGAAGAGAGAGGAAATACATAGTATTCAAAGACAAGGATTCTTCTCCTAGGATCCCTATTCCTAAACAAATGAAATATGAGTTCACCGTAATGTGGGTGGTACTACAGATGAAGTATTCACATGTATATACAAAAAATATTAAATAGATCTTTGTATTGCGAAGTTACTAGTTGAAAGTTTGAAAGCATCCTGTTACAAATCAAGTACTTTGACAGTCGGCGTGAGTAAATAGAGTAATTTCCCTTTCTTGAAGGTTTTTCCATGACCGTATTAGAAGGGAAGCAATTATTTAGTCTAGAAAGATGAGAATCACGCTTCCAGGTTTTTACGCTTAAATCACGCATTTTATAAAATGCATTGTATTGAAAAATTGAATAAAACAGATCCATCAAGGAAAATTGATCACGATCAGAGCAAACATATTTAAATAAGGTTTTACGGAAATTATTTTTAAAATTGTTGTAAAATTATACATTATAATTAAGATTGAAATTTATTAAAAAATAAGAAAATTACAGTATATATATATATATATATATATATATATATATATATATATATATATATATATATATATATATATATATATATATATATGTATATATATATATATATATATATATATATATATATATATATATATATATATATATATATATATATATATAATATATATATATATATATATATATATATATATATATATATATATATATATATATATATATATATATATATATATATATATATATATATATATATATATATATATATATATATATGTATATATATATGTATATATATATATGTATATATATATATATATATATATATATATATATGTATGTATATGTATATATATATATATATGTATATATATATATATATATATATATATATATATATATATATATATATATAATATATATATATATATATATATATATATATATATATATATATATATATATATATATATATATATATATATATATATATATACTGCGTTAAAGTTTGGATTTAAAATGAAGTTTTGAACATTACGGAAAATTTCATAATTTAAAATATATATAAACTTTACTGCATTCATACTTATATTCGTTACGAAAGAATTAAACTAAAAGAATGATATTATTCTAGTGTATGGGTGAATTATAACCAGAATAAAAAAAAGGAAAGGTTTCGTTTTTGATAAAAATGCCAATAATTAAACTCTAAAGGAATATGTTTGATCATTTTAGATCGACATATAATTAAAATAAGAAAAGAAATTTCTTTTAATTTTAAAAACTATAACCATTATGACCAATACAGTGTAACGAAGACAAAATAAAGATTTTCAAAAGTAAAGTTAAAGATATTATTACATGTACGATTTAGCATCTTAAATAATACGCTAGTTATCTAAAATCATCTTCTCTGTACCTTTCGGTTCATTAAGAGGGAATTATTATTATTATTATTATTCTGTTTTTTTGGGGGGGATTCTATTTAATTTTTTAAAATTGAAGCAGTGTGAAATATTCTACCATTTTGCATCATTAAGCTTTATTGAAGTGCGATTAAAGAAAAACAATTTTGGTAACGAGTACCCTCAAATCTTAAAGTTTTACCAGATTTAAACTTTTTTATCATTTTCTATAAAAAGTATAAACTAAATTTATAATAAAGTAAAAAAAAAATCTGATTTTTATTCTATCCGGCTGCTGATTAAATAATTTTCATTCTGTTATTATTAAATCTAGGATTGTAATATTTATACTATTTGGTTTATGTAAATTTGTTTTTTTAGGGGGAGAGGAAATTTTACCTAATGTCTAAAAGTTTTTCAAGCATTTAAAATAATGATAAGTAATAAAAATTATTTTTTATTTTGTATACATTATTCTTCAAACATGTACAAAATGAAACAAATTTAAGATGTTAAAACTATGTGCTTATTTATACTTATTTCTACTCTCCTTCTTTGTATTTTTGGTTTAAAAAACTGAGTTAGAACTAATTGTAAATTAAAACTTACAACATATGAATTTAATTGGATGAAATATATATATTTTGCATTTAGCATTTAAATTTATCAGTAAAATTGAAGTTTTTCTTTCATTTTCAAATAGATTTTTCCACAATTTTTTTAAATGCACTTGAAAAATATAAAAGAAATATCTATTACCTTATTATTTTTTTAAAAGTCTTGTATTTTTATTCTTATAGAATTTTATTTTAGAGATTTAAAGAACATATTTATAGATGAATTTATTTCCTATTTTTACCTAACATAAATATTTTCTTGTATGCCATTACCATGAATTTGTTAAATATTTTCTTTCTTTATATTTGAGCTACAGATAATTTAAGGAATGTTCGAAACCACTTAATGACATTGAAACGGTATGTGATAGAGTTGAATATCAGTTTTGTTAGAAAACAAACATTTAGTCACGCTTAATTTAAAGTAAAAAGTAGTATAATATTATAGCAAAACCATTTTACTGTGTGTCCATTTAACTGAAGTTGTACACAAGTAATGATTTTTTACTTTTTTTCAAATCTCTATACTCTCTAATACAATCTCTCATTTATTTAATCAGACAGTACCTTTCGTGCTGAAGAGTCTTTATTAAAAAGCCAATTTTGATTCAAAGTAAAATAACGTTATGCTCTGTTTAAATAAATATTTACCTGAATCATTTCTTAGAGTCTAACTTTATAAAAATTATTTAGTTTTGTTATGTAGTAATATACCTTTAAAAATTATATATCAAGTAAAAAAATACTCATAACATGATACTAAAACTTAAATGAAATTTTAAAAAATCTTGCATGTAATAAAATCGGAAAGTATGACTTACATTGTTTTATTGCATTTGAAGACTTACTGTGATTTTCTGACGTGAATGGCAGAATTGCACCACTTTAAAATCAAAAGTAGGAAGTAATTCCCTAAGTTCCTAATCCCGTATGATTATAAAATTTATCTGTAAGACAATGATAGGTGACATACAAGTACATAAAAGTGTATATAAAATAACTAAATAAATAATTACATTAATAATATTTAATACGCAGTACCAAAACTTATTAATGATGAAAAAACACCTTGGACCTTTCTGGATAGGAACATCTTAAATGTATGCTACATTGTAACATCGTGAGGAAAAGTCTAGTTTCTAATATACGTATTTCAAAAACAATGTTGAGAGTATGTATTTTGTTATTTCATCATTTCATACATTTTTTATGTTATCTTAAAAATATACTTCTTCATATAACAAGAGTAAATAATTTTTTAAAGTTTGAACATTAATAAAGAACTTGTCAGAAATTCGTTCCAAAAAAGACAGAACTTTTTATTTTATGATGAATTGTATAAAAGCTGTTGTAGTTATGAGTCTGGAAAGGTACTATGTCTCCTTAAAACATTATTAATCCTCCAGATACTTGTCTTTTTACTCCATTCATAAAAACAGTGAATATATATGAAGAATACCCCAAACTAATATAATATTTCCTTGATACAAATTTGTTTTGTTCGATAATCAGATAAATCATGAAAAACCGATCATTTGTCAAAAAGTCGTTGTTAATAAC
>CM063502.1:77539008-77576508 GCA_032207245.1 Pardosa pseudoannulata | reverse complement strand
TTAAAAGTAATCAGTAATCAGGCTGCTAAATAGAAACATTTGTTGATAAATGTCTCACATACGTATCAAGTAAAGAAATGATCACAAATAATTGATTTATTTGGCATAAATGTTTTACAAGTTGTACATCTTATATCTGTTCATTTATGCACGGGAACACAGGTCAGTGAGTATATAATTTACGAGCTAATTGAAGGCTACTCTTTCACTGTTTCCATTCTTCCGTCATCAGAATTCCTCTTTGAATATGTATGCGGAGAAAATAAATCTCTTTTCGCTCTTTTTTATTCCAATAAAATTACAGGATGTTTATTTAATTTTAAATAGATCCATCTGTTTAAGTAAATTGTATATATTTATAACGCTAAGTATCCCGAAAATTGAGATTGAATGTAAACAAACAGTGTATTTTATATTAAGGCTTATTTGGGGATAGAATCGAACTCGTTTATCGCGAAGGGACTGCTATATTTGTTCGTTGTAACCGAGTACTTGTAAAATAATGAGTTCGTGAAAATATACTAAAAAGTCATCCATACTTACTATATTATGTATACTTACTTAATTTATTACATAAATGGTAAATTTGCTTTGAAATGTCTTATTTTCTGTTTCTTGTGTTATTATTCTTCGAAGAAGAATCATGTCCCGATATATATGCAGTCCATTCT
Organism: Pardosa pseudoannulata; assembly: GCA_032207245.1. NCBI lineage: Eukaryota > Metazoa > Arthropoda > Arachnida > Araneae > Lycosidae > Pardosa > Pardosa pseudoannulata. Next base: position 77,575,837 of record CM063502.1, on the reverse strand, counting down.
TACTGAAGAAATTGTTCTTGCATGGCTATGTGATGTTTTAATATGCATCACTCATTAATTATATCACTTTTAATACGTCTACATTAGCAGTTCAGGTTGCTCTTATATTCTCTCCTCTATTGAGAAGCATCGAAATAGAGTACGTACTAAAGTTTAATATAAAACTTCTGATAATCCTTTAGTCCATAGGCTGGATAATACTTGTACCATTCATGGTAAAAATTCACCGTTCATATTCATTTACTTCGGTTGACTTCGGCATGTTTTTTTTTCTAAGAAAGATTTAGCTGAAAGTTAACTGAAATTTTATGATCCACAAAAATATTTTGCCCTATTATTAGGGTTTGCTCGTTATATCCAGTCAAGTCTTACTGAAGAAATTGTTCGTGCATGGTGATGAATGTTTCAAAATGAATCATCCTTTACAAGTATCGCTTCGAATACATTTACATTAGCAGTTCAGGTTGCTCTTATATCTCCTCCTCTATAGAGAAGAATCGAGATAGAGTACATCCTAAAGTTTTATATAAAACTTCTGATAATCTTTTAGTCCATAGGCTGGATAACACTTGTAGCATTCATGCTAAATATTCACTATTAACACTTTAACTGTCAAGTTATTTTGATGATTTGGGTACACAATTTGTCAAATTTATTTATTGCAAAACTCAAATGTTTACTTCAAAATAAATTATACTTAGTAGTTAAAAATTTATATTTTGAAGTACATGATATATATTCGGGTATAACAATACGATGCATTGATAAAAAATTACTCCGAGTAATACTCGGGAGTGACATTTTCGAACACCAGTGCGATATTATCTCGGGCATGACAGTTAAAAGGTTTATTTTCATTTACTTTGGTTGACTTCGGAGTGTTTACAGAATTTTAAGAAGAAATATTTAGCTGGAAATCAACAGAAATTGTATGATCCACAAAAATATTTTACCCTATTATTAGGGCTTGCTCCTTATATCCAGTCCAGCTTTACTGAAAAAATTGTTCATTCATAATGATGCAATGTTTTAAAATGAATTGTCCACTACATGTATCGCTTCGAATATATTTACAGTAGTAGTTCAGGCTGCTCTTATATTTTCTGATCTATCGAGAAGCGTCGAAATAGAGTAAGTACTAAAGTTTTATATAAAACTTCTGAGGACTCTTTAGACTGGATAAAACTTGTAGCATTCGTGGTAAAAATTCACCATTAACATTCATAATCTTTGTTGACTTTTGGGATCGTTACAGAATTTTTCAGAGAAAGAATTCTCTCAGCAGTAGTGGTTAAAGTGAACAGAAATTGTATCATCCTCAAAAATATTCCTCTCTATTAATGGGGTTTGCTCATTTAAAACGAGTTGCTTTCCTATAGACTAAAAATTGTGCAAACCAGGTATTCCCGATTATGTAGTTAGATCTGAATTTTCTTTAAATCAGGACTTGTTAGCAGTGAATTATACTGCATCTATTATTAAAATTTATAAATTTCCAAATTTTTTGAAGTTACAAAATTTATTTTAATCAAAAGGCATTTGAAAATTTATTTCTTATATTATATTTAAATTTTGAATAAAAACTTATTTTTAAACTAAATTGTGAATAATAAAACACATAGATTATATAACTACTGTAGAATTTCGTTCTCGCATTATTCGCTTTCCCGCATTAAGTATTTGATTCACATGGTCCCGAATGTATCCCTATAGGATCAACGTCATTTTTATCTACATTAATCATTCCCGGATTCTTCGTTATCCGGCATCTGTCGTCGAAATATATCGGTCCTGATGGAGCACGGAGTTGTTTATGAAGCATGAGAAACTTTATAATAGTTAAAACTATTTGTATACTCACCCAGTGATAGTGATAGCAAGTAAATTAATAAGATTTGTTAATAGAGTAATAAGATTAATTAATAAGATGTTTTACGTTTTAGTAGAAGATTAAACAAAAATTTTCATTGCAATTACGTATTTAGAAATCTGATTTTATTTTATTTTTACTAAAAACTGCATTATTATTAGATATTTTTAAAGGAAAAATTATAGTAAAATTTATTCTGAAACTACTGACTGTTACAATACATTAAAATATGTTTGATACTATAAATGGTTATCTAAAAGTTGTATTATTATTTAAAGAACTGTTTGTTATTCGAAAATTATAAGAAATATTATTCAGAAACTATTGCCTTTTGCAATGTGTTAAGATATGTTTGAGACTGTTGAAATATATTTGAGAATATACGCTTCCGCATGAAAAACAGATAATAATTTTTTGTGTTGACTATTGTGTAAAACAGTCAATAAAGAATATTTGAATACTATTTGCATTTTTGGCAACTATCATAAACTTTTCCTAGAATCATATCTTGTAAATAGATGGGACATTTTTCATGACGCACTTTTTAAAAAAAACATATTTTATCTTCTTTTTAATCATTATTTTTCTCGGTTTCTAGAAGGATAAATAGCCATAACTAAAATAAGATTTTAAAAAGCTTAACTTGGAAGTATTTAAAATGCTGATCATATAATATAAATGAATGATATATTTATATTCAAAGAAACATTAACCCTCCGAGTGGAACTCATCGAGGTAAAAAAAGTCTCCAAAAATACGATAAAGGTTTATTGTGTCAAGAGCCAAAGCGTTCTATGATTTTTTACTTAACCCTTAGTGTTGACTAGAACCCACCCTCGTTATTGTTCCTTTACTTCAGGTTATAAGTAGATATATAAATAGATATTATAGATTTTAATTTTTAATACATATAAAGCTCGTCGAGTCTCGAAGATCATTCGATAAAAAGTAATGGATTCTAAATGAACAAATAAAAATATTCTCTGAGTGACTTATTTATATTTTTTACGAAAGTCATCCAAGATATTTAAGTGGTACAATTAGAGATACATCTATTACCACAAACGAAATATTTCAAAATAGAGATTTACAGAGCCATGAAAAGCTATCAGCATCTTTGTGTTTCAGAGGGTAGGGGTGCATCCCTCATTAAATGTTAGTCAAGGAGGGATGCAGTTCCTAAACAACCGACTTGACCCTCCTCTCAAAACTCAATGGGGAAAGCACTAAAGCAAAAATATACATTACATCCATTTTCGGAGCGTTTTCGGAGGTCGAAAATTGCACGTTTTGAAGACATCATCGGTTTGGCGGAATTGTACGTGCGAAACGCTTAGAGGGTTAAATAAAAAATTGATATCCATTTGAGAGTATTGTTGAAAGGAAATTATTATAACCTATAATATTTTATGTACCTTTCAACAGTAAATTATTGCCGTTCCGCCTTACTTAATATTTTTTAAATGTGTAGAGCCATATTAACCACTAACTTTAAAAGTAAACCTAATCTACCTTTTCATTTCCCATAATATTTCAGAGATATCGTAATTTTTTTACTAAGCCACTGTCATATCTCCTCTTCGCTTAACTTTTTTTTTTCATCTGTGGATATTTCTGTCTAATTTTAGCATACTTTTCCGAATTTGATATCCAGAACGAACGTTCTGCTACCGAATAAAATATCCATTAAACCCAAAGATGTATGAGCCGGATTTAAATTAGGTGTACTCGGTGAATTAAAATCTCATGAATTTCTTCATTGTAATGACCCCCAGATAGCTCTATTTTAATATTTATTTATTTAATCTGAACACATCTTTTATTTTCCAGTCTCCTCTGTAGATCTTTTATGTACACATAGACTACTAAAGATCTGGCATTCAGTTTAAACGAAGACCATCATTGAAGACTTACTGCCTTTTGTAACGGAATTGTCTATATTAATAGCAAAGGTTATAATTACTGACCTTTAAGAATGTATAAAAAGATATAAAGAGAGATGAACTAAACTCAGTTATTGCACAATCTTTTTAAAGAAACAACAGTTTTTTATTATTCCCTTTTTAAGAGCATAATTTAAGAGCTCAAATTGTTCATTTCCTCTAATAGTAAATTGCTAGATCGTGATATGGCCACCAATATTAACTGCATATATTGTTCTTTAAAAATGTGAGTTTAAGTTTTTTTCGTACAGAATAATTTTGCTTTTTTCTGTAATCTCAGTACACACGCACAAAAAAAAACAATTCTGGCATTTCTATGCGAATAGTTGATTTTTTATGTTGAGCTATGTATAATAAGTTTCAGATTATTTTCAATTTAATGTAAATTTGGCTAAATTTAAACATGTCTAAATGAATAGTTTTGCTCATTTTACTGCTACACCACTGTTGTATATGTGTACAATTTCTTTAGGTGATTTTAGTTTAATTTTAAGTTTTAATATAGTAAGAAATGTGAGTATTGAAATATTTTCTAGCTGTAAATAAAACTGCGCTTAAACAAAATTAAATAACTTTTGTGCTCTAGCAATTTCAAATCTATAAAGCACACATTCTTGTACAAAAATAGAAATCTTCTAATCTATTAAAGATTTTGTATGCGTTAATTTATTATCTTAGTGCATATATTATCAGCTTCAAATTATAGCTGTACTGTGTTAGATACATTACAGAGTTTTTGAATAGTAGTTATATTTTATTAATAAACACGCTAATTTTCTCACGAATATTTACTTTTATTCAGATAAAATATATCCCAACTTATACCTGAGAACAGTTTCTAAATGAATAAATAAAACATATACTTTATCTTTCTACTTTTTTTGCTATAAAACTGACCTATGAAGATAGTGATAAATCTTCAAAGCCAAATTTTATTGTGGTTAATCCATTTGCTTGAAAATATAATATGCCTGCACACACACACACACACACATATATATTTGAAGCTATATTTGCTTATATTTGAAGCTATTAATTAAAACATTTTTGAAAATTTGTTTTATTGAAAATATTTTTTATACTCAATTCCAACCTAACATGGTAATTTTCGTATTTACATAATCTAGCCGTTCTTTTAAACATACAAAACAAATTTAACAACATTAGCTGAATATATTGTTCTTCAAAAAAGGGATTTTAAGTTTCTATCGTACTGAAGAATTATAGAAAAATTATATTATACTATAGTGAAAATATCTCATTTTCCTGTACAGAATGTTTAAAACTTCATTTAAGTGCAAAAGTGACAGCTTAAGTGTATTTAAACGTATAAATTTAAACTACTTTTTGTTTTCATAAAGGTAAATATTTGATAAATTTCAATAGTATAAGACAGTTATAAATGCCCATAGAATGTTTCAAACATTCTTAAAATCCAACTAATTTTTCCGAAAAAATATAAAAGAAAATTACTACTAGTAATAATATAATCAAATAATTATAATGTATCTAGATGCATTATATAATTATAATATAACATTATTATAATTATGTAATAATGCAATATGTAATTATAATGTGTTATAATTATATGTTTATTGTGGGACGAAGAACAGAAAAAAAACCTATTTCCTCATTGTTATTTGTGTTTTGTAATTCACTGAGAGAAAAATTTCGTATTTTCAGCCACATTTCACTCAGGTCAAAGTCCACTATCACCTGCAATAAATTACTAGGTTCTTCATATTCACTAGACACAACCATGAACTTTTTATATGATTCACTTATGTATCATTTACTTTTTGTCCTAATAATATGCCATTCAGTTAGCAGTTACATTCCCAATGTTTTATATGATCAAGTAAGATATATGACATTGGGTATCTAATATTTATCACGTCAGTGCTGAATATTAATACACATCAAAACCCAGTTCTTTTGAAAGACCTCACTATTATTGTGTCAAAAAGTGATCTTTCCAGAGAATTTTTTCCTTATTCATTTCTGTATGGCTCGCTGACTTTCTGAGATACCTGGATCGATTAATGCATAAGATGTAGTGTGTAATTAGTCGGAAAAGCCTTGAAGAACATCTCCGAGACAAAAGGTTTCCGTGACTGAAATAGAATGAAACACGTGTAATTAGTACCCTTAGAAATTAATATATTACAAAAGTTGATCGGAAATTGTATATTGCTTTCGGTCTCATCCAAGGATTGCCGGCGAGTTCCGCCGGAAGTCATCTCATCCATCTTCCATTGACTCCTGTTAGTTGTAGTTCATTCATCATATGTAAATTTTTATAAATTTATAAAAACTAAATGAAAAAATGTATTCAGATTGTTTCTTTAAAGTTGAAAATAAAGATAACAGTGAAACAAAAGATTTGCCGGCATAGAAAAATCGTAAGCAAAATAAACCTGTCCAAAAAAATCTACTAATGGTAGCAGCTATAACTACATGGTTAAAAGAATTTAATGATAAAATATACAGAGACACAAAGCAGACTGTACTTTGGGAATCAGAAATCTATAAAAGTTTTACAACATTTTTATAAGATAATAAGGTAAAAATCAAAAATTTTACTTTTTATTTAAACTATGTTTACAGAATTCCCATTAAGCCATCAGAAGACCACATGGTATATAATCTTATTTTCTTTATCTGAAATTATTTTAGAACATCTGGTTTGTAGTTCATGTACTAAATTTGGAGTAAATATACTAATCAGTTTGCTGCAGGATGCTCTAAATAAGGTAAATTTAATTATAACTGCGTTGTGTGTATATGTGTACACACGCACACACACACACACACACACACACACATATATATATATATATATATATATATATATATATATATATATATATATATATATATATATATATATATATATATATATATATATATATATATATATATATATATATATATATATATATATATATATATATATATATATATATATATATATATATATATATATATATATATAATATATATATATATATATATATATATATATATATATATATATATATATATATATATAGTGGTTCCAAAACATTATTGGAATACATTTATAACCCAGACCTGGATGCGAAGCAGCTAGTATATATATATAGTGTGTGTGTGTAATATGGGTGGGACTCATTCAAAATCACAACACAGTTTATTTCTGGTGAGATACATGAAATCCATACAACAGGCAAACACTTTTACAACCTCGTGCGCATAGACAATGTGTTCCCGCATATACACTTTTCAAGTAGGGATTCCTCAGGTAAAAAGACTACGAAGAATCCCTTAGAACAATTAATCACGTGATAAAAAATACCCATGTTTAAAGAGAACGCGCTAACTATTGGCTAAAGTGGTACAGACAGAGGCTGAATTAAGTCTATAGCATGTCTGGATTTAAAACTCAGAATTGCCGCTCAAACCCCGAACTTACTTTATGAGCAAAAGTTATTAAGTTAATATTACAATACGTAAATAAGGGATTTTAATATTACACACACACACACACACACACACACACACACACACATATATATATATATATATATATATATATATATATATATATATATATATATGTGTGTGTGTGTGTGTGTGTGTGTGTGTGTGTGAAATATAGCATGACATGCCATGCTTCAGGGATGTAACGTTATAGAAGAGGTGTAGTCGTCTTCGAAAAGAATAAGATTTATCAGGAGAATTTTAACAGCATCTTTATTTAGCAACGTCCAACAGCAAAATCCAATGAAAAATGTCCGTGCTGCTTTTTATAACTTTGGGGACGCTAGAGGCGGGAGAAAAGGAATGTGCTTAATCAGCAGAGTAATATGGCTAGTTAATTTCGCCAACAGGAAGGAGATTTTTCTAAGACAAAAGAGTTTAACGTCAAGAGGCTACTAAGAAGATAACAAAATCATGGATTTGGTGGTATTTTAATATAGGAGTTAGTAATTTTAGTTTAAGACTAAAGTATTAAATTTTTACATTACATATATATATATATATATATATATATATATATATATATATATATATATATATATATTAAATATAATATATATATATACATATATATAATATATATAATATATATATATATATATATATATATATATATATATATATATATATATATATATATATATATATATATACATTCATACATGTTCCTTCTAAGAAAACTTTTACTAGTTTTTAGAGAATCCCCGAAAAGCTTTTTTGCAGCTGTTAACGATTGATTGAATCTTCTCACCCGTTAATTTGATGAATTAAGTATGCATGACATATCTAAAAGAAAATCTTTTGTAGTGGAAAAATATTTACAAATCTAAGAGGGGGAAAGCTTCCATCATTTTGAGTTCCTCTCTGTATGAACTTCTCCCAAAGTAGCGACCAAAGTGCGCCCAAATTTTCTGTTTACTTACTTCACATTTTTCCGCTCTCAAGCTTCCTTAACAATGCTCAGGTTATCGAGGCAGAATTGAGTCATTTAGTGATTTGCAGCCGTAAGCGCCTCCAAAAGTTTCCTCTGGCACGCGATCTATTCTTCCATTGTCCCGTAAATTACTGCTTTTTGCTGCAAGGCGTTCCAATTTCCGTAGCGGTAATTGCTCGCCGCATTTTCTTTCCTTTTTTTTTACTTAAAAGTACACAATAGAGTTCCGAATATTACTTTAGTGGAATTTTAAACAAAATATGGAATAATAATCTTTTGCGCCTTTTCAAAGAACAGATTTACAGAAGCCTCACTAGGCAGTCTATTGACTGCCGATGATGTTTGGAGAGAGGTGAAAAATTTTTCCTTTTTAAATTTAAAATTTAATTAAATTTCCCCTCTGTAATGCTTCAAAGAAATATTTGGAATAACTGCCGATCTTTAATGTACAATTTTTCTTTCTTAATATTTATAAAATCCTTTCTTATTTGTGACATATAATAATTAACCTCTTTTCTGTTGACATAGAATAAATATCTGATTATTGTATATACTACTTCAAAACTCTTTAGCATATAAATTATTAATATACGCTTATTTGAATAGCAATTTTTTTTAAACACCACAAGGTAAAATTAAAATTTTTTTTAACATTTTCTTCTGTCTTTGAACCTTTCTGTAAAAAACGAAACCAACAAGTCCTGAAGAAGTTATTTTTAAATAAAGATAGAGTAAAATGTAATTTATATTAACAACTTCTATCTATCCCATATGTACGCACATTGTATTTAAATATTTAAAATGGTTACCTTAAATTTAATATTTAAAATGGTTAGAATTATTTCTATTTAAGAAATAATTCTCATTTGTAATATCTAATTAAGTAACTAAAACACCAAGGTTAAATATAAATCTAATAAAAATATTTGAATTTATCAAGTATTATGAATATAAATAATGTAGAAAGTTATAAAATAGCTATTCTGCTAATTCTCTACGTATTAATATGATTTAATATAATTAAGTATTTGAACAATTTCCAAACATTACACTAATAATTATCATATATATAAAAACATGTATATAAAAGGATCATCATAATTCCCAAATCAATAAAAAAACCCGATAAATTACTTGCTTGGTAACTTTTTATTAACAATCACGGTAAGTACTTTATTTAATACTAGAAATTTATTAGCTCTAAAATATATATAATAATATGAAAAAACCAACGAAATTATAAAAAAAAATCAAATGATATATGCAAACAATACATCTACTTCACAAAAACGAGTTACAGTTTTGTGATGTTTCAATACCTAAACTATTTATGATTACTACAAACTTCTTATTCTCTTTATAATATCATTCACTGAAGTAAAATCATTACTCCATAACTAAATTATTTAAAATAAACTAGAGAGTTTATTGGTGGCGGTTAATTTCAACGTATAAATTCTGCCATCTATTACAATCTGAGAAGCATTTATTATGAGACCAAAATATTACTCTTAAGATGTGTGAAATCTAGAAAATTACAGTATTAGATTATTATCACACACTTATACATCTAATCATGTGAGATGCAGATTAATATCGCTTTCATTATTACTACTGTTAATTGTGATAAATCACCTAAGTATCTGTGAAGAGCAAAATTACTATTATGACCAATTTTTTTCTTTACGCTAAAGGATACAAATTAGTTATTGACCTAACTTAACAGCATCCTAGGTGACAATTTGGGAGTGTTGATTTATTATCTTGTTACAAAGGATATGATCATGATTAATGTTAAAATTAAACATTTTAGCATTAAATAGAACAGATTGGTTATAAATTATAAGCATCGATGACACTCTATGCATTATAACTTTAAAGTTATTTTTAAATAAGACAAATAGATATAAAATTAAAATTATTTATTTATACTAAAGGATAAATTGAAGGATTTTAAGTTTGGATATTATAGAAATGCCAAAGATAAAGATTTTTATGAAACAATTTTGGTTTGCTGAATGAGTCCATGCGAAAGAGTGAGTACTTTTCAAACACACACACACACACACTCACGTACATATATATATATATATATATATGCATGTATGTATGTGTATTAAATGATACTTATCTCTTGGTATATATACACACATACATATAGATACATATAACTATATAAATACAAATATTTTATTTATTATTATTATTTATGAAGAATGGACTAATTATTACTCATGCCAAAACAAAAAACAAAAAAAATTTTAAGACTTACCATTTTATTTTACTTATGCTAGGCTACAAATAATTTTTTGCATAAGACATAACAGCAATCTGAGTGATAATTTATGCGAATTTATTATCTAGAAACGTACGATCATAATAAATCATAAAAATTTAAATTTCAGTATAAAATAGACCTGATAAATAATAGATTATATGATTTGATAACAATCTATGGCAGGGGTCAGAAAAGATTTTAACCTAAAGACCACACTGTCTGACCTTCTTAATACCAAACGAAGATCTAGATAGTTGATCATACCAACATGTTGTAGTTTTGAATTATGCTGCTAAATAATTGTCAGAAGAAAATTAATGCTACATTTAACTTATTAATCTTATTTATAATGTGCAATTTCATCAGGGAATTACCTGTATATATCCCTCTTTTTGATTAGTAAGAGTTTAGGGTAAATCTCATATCATTCGTTTCAGTTAAAATGTTCAATTTCATTATATACGCAACTTATTGCTTTTCTTTACTGGTTAGTTTGATTTACTCACACTGTGACTTCTGCGATGCATTCAAATTCAATTGTGATGAGCCGTAGTTTGGAGATTCCCGGTTAATTCCAACTATGAGGATTTTAATTGATATATGGGGGCATAACATATTTTGAGTCAGTTTTCATTTTGACATCTTATTTTATTCATCACAAAATTAAAAACTATGGTCAACCTCAATATGAGTACGGTATACTAAAACAGATACTGTTCTTTACTAAGTACTTTACTAACTATAAAAAATTTAGTTTTTCCATTAAAAGTAATAAATTTTCAGACAACATAAAGTATGCACCAACTATGAAAGACTGAATTATTTTACTCAGATGATAACAGAAGAAAAAAAATTGAGTTAATAAATTTTCAAATTAAAGCTAAATACATTTTTAAACTGTGATTTTGAGTAGAATTAATAGGAGTAAGTTGGTTTATTCTATAGCATCATAAATGTTAATGAAAAGACATTGCGTTTTTATTTTTATATTTTAAAATCTTACTGATATTTTTAAAATTTTAGATTTATGTATTATAAAAATATTAAACTTTAATTTTTAGACGCATTTATTTTCTAGTGTAAAAGTTATTTCACTTATGAGTTACTTATAGAAATTTCATTTGTGTACATATTGTCTTGTGACATATATTACTTGATTTCATTACGCCTAGGATAATTTGAGCATATTTCCTTTAAGTATTTTTTTTTTGATAAATCTAGAACGTGCAAAATTTTTATAATTTATAATATAATGCTATAATAATGTGTTTAGTAAGATTATGTGTTTCGTAAGAAAATACACGTGTATTCCTGGTGAAAAAATTTGAATACATTAAGAAACATATCGTCTACATTTTAGGAAAGAAAATTTTGTATAAAGTTAAAAAAAAATTTAAATACTTCCCTGAAAATATAAACTTATTTAATATATATTTTTATTTACGCTATTATACGGCATTTTATCATCATTTTTATGATTTGAGATTTACATGACGGATCGAAGAATATATACTGTTGCGGGATTTCATTCCTTCTAAACCACTCGATTTAATGTGTCTGCTAACTCGGACTACGCATTTAGTTCAAGGGAATTGCTTTGCTCTCTGATGACATGATATGTCATCGTAGGTAAATGCTTCTTTTTACTCCCTGATCTAAAAACTCCCTCTTGATAATAAGGATCTAGTCCAGGAATGTTGCTCAGCTGATCTGTAATAATACGTTGTCGTTGGGAAGTTTGCTTACTTGCAGAAGAGGAAGTAGCTGGAGTCTGCCTATCTCTGAGCCCGCGTTCTTCCAGAAATAAGAACTTGATAAATGGAAGGCTCAGTTAAATGCAGACTGCAATTAGGAGAACAAAAGTATCACCTGTCAGCGAGTATCTAATCACATCTCTAACAGCTTATTTGTTCAATTGATCATTTTGCCCTACAGACGCTCCTCTCCTGATTCACTTTCATGCATTATTTTTCATTACTTCCTAGTAAAATTACTTCGTAAACAAATTTTTATGCTCTCTAAAATGACCTTATAAGTAGGTATATACATATTATTTTATGACCCTCATCATCTAATGCAATAACTATTGTATCATCTAGAAATATCAAGCATTATATTTGAACATCATAAGGAAACATACTTAAGTAAATATGGCTTTTATCTCACTATGTATTAATTAAATACCTTACAATCTTAAGAGAGCGGATGGATTTCTGTACCAGTCTTTCTAAAAATTAGTCATCAGGGGTATTTACGTTACATCGAGACAATACTTCCCAACACATTAATTTAATTTAATTTTAAAAAATAAATAAAGAAAAAAAGAAATTTCGTAAAACTTTCTGATAAATTAAAATTGTATGAAATCCTATAAATCGAAAATGTAATCTTATTTGTTCAATTGATTATTTTGACGAACAAAGGCTGCAATCCTGATTCACTTTTAAGCATTACTTTTCTGTACTCAAATTACCTGGTAAACAAATTTGTATACTCTTAAAAACAATATTAAATGTATATACATACATATAGTCTTCATCTAAATAGATACTCAGATAATACAAATTTTCTTATAAGCAACTATCTTATAAATACATATATTATAAGGAAAATCAATCAGTTTTGCTTAAAAGATTTATGGAAATCAGACTACAGCAAGTATAGCTTTTATTTGTGGATATTTACTTTAGAATGAATTCATTAAATATGTTTATAACTTTAAGAGAGTGGATGAACTATTATCTCAGTAAAAATTAGTCTTCAAGAGAAATAAGCAAGAATGAGACTAAATATTTTATGCTGTTGTAACGAAAAATAGATGAAATTAAACGCGTAACTTTATTACCATAATTTATTCTATATATTACACACAATTCCGTAAATCGGCAATCTCAAATCCCTTCAGATTATTCAATTCATCATTTTGCCTTACAGTTGTTTCTTTTCAGATTTATTTTGAAGCATGATTCTTTACTACTTCCTTGTATAATTGCAGTAAACAAATTTTTATGTTCTTAAAATCGACCGTATAAATCTACTTATCACTTTCGGACCCTTATAACTTAAAAAGAAAATGAAATATACTTTTAATTTTTGAGGAATAGATGCAACGAGTGACGAAATATCAACCCTTATATTACAAAAGTTAGTTCAAATAGACTACAGAATTACAACTTTTATCTGGTGTTTTTTTTCTTTTTGCATGAATTAGTAGAATACTTTATAATTTTAAGTCAGTACAAGAATTAATATACCAGTCTTCGTAAACATTAGTTTTCAAAGATAAAAACGTTAAAATAGCAAAATTTTATGTTGTTATCACAACAAAAGAGATCAAATTTCTCAAAATTATAATCTTATTTCTCCACTTAATAATTTTGTTCTAGAGACATTTCTGACTCGATTCAAACACTATTTTTACTTCTTTGTAAAGTTATTTTAAGAACAATCTTTTTCTTTTAAAAATAGTCTCATAAGTAGATATATACTATTTTCTGATTCTCAAGTGTAACTCAGTAAAATTTTTATGCTAAATATAGTCAACGAATACGCGATATTTTGCATAAACGCCGAATCCATTCAAGCATTCACCCTAGTTGTTTAAGTTAACTCTTGATTCAGTGTACTTTAATGATTCGATGACACTTACTATTTTATATTTCTTTGCTTTTTAAGAATATTTAATGTTTTCAGTAATTTTTTTCTAAAATTATTTCGGTCAAAACTTTATGTTTTTAAATATGACCATATTAATAGGCATACACCCACACCTGCACACCCACACACACATATGTATATATGTAATAAATTAATTATAAAACTGCTGGACAAGGAGAAAGCTAAACAGCTAGCAGTAATAAAAATGCAGTCGACCGACACTGAAGAGAACGGCACAAGTCGAATTAAAACTTTATTTCAGAGCTGTAAAAAGAACATCTTTACTATTCAACAACATACAAGAGAAAGAACACAAAAATCCCTCTGCTCGAATAGAGGTGCACCCAAGAGCGAAGACAGAAAGAATTTTCACACTTACTCAGCGAATTTAAGTGTAAGATCAGGAAAAACGCTGAGCCATTTGCCGGCGACAGCTGGGAAACGTGTTGAATAGACAGAAAATTTACATCTATAGGATAGAAAGCTTTGGGAAATGTATCGAAAGAATTTTAAGTCGAAAACGCTCCTTTGATTAAGACATTTAGAGGCTGGGAAAAAGATTTTAAGGAATTAGAATGAGAGAGAGGAGGTTTTTAAGGAAATATTAAAGTTAAATAATTTTGATATATTACATATATATATATATATATATATATATATATATATATATATATATATATATATATATATATATATATATATATAGTGTGTGTGTATGTGTGTGTGTGTGTTCATATAATTCTATGATCCTCATCACTTAAAGAGAAAATGAAATAATACACTTTTATTAAATTATCTATGCAACGAATAAAGAATATTTTTGATTATTGTTAAACTCAATCACCAGCTGTTTAAAAACAGTGTTAAACTCTTGATTCCATAGGCATCATTAATTAGTAGAGGATTATTATTTGATATTTATTTGCTTTTTAAGAATCTTGTATATTTATGTAATTAAGCATTATTTCCTTAAAAAATTACTACGTAAACAAATTTTATTGATATTTAAATGCCCTTAGAAGTAGATACATACATACCATATTTTGACCCTCATCTCCTACAGAGAAACTAAGATAATACACTTTTAAGAAATATATGCATGTAGTAAGGCATATTTTACATAAACTCCAAATCCTTCAAGTATCTCCAGCTGCTTGAGTTAAACTCTTGATTGAGTATGCATTACTAATTCTCCGAAGCTTATTATTTTACATTTCTCTGCTTTTTAAAAATCTTTAAACAATAAAACTTCAAACATTACAGCGGAGTTAAGATCCTGGAATAATGCATGAGTTTTGCTTGCAATATCAGCTTAGCGATGCATAAGATATTGAACTCCACAGAGCTTTTGAAGCAATAAAATAAAGTAGCAATAAATATAAATAATATTACATGGATCAGTATGAATCAGCTTATTGTTAGTTTAGATGAATATTTTATACATTATTTTTTAAATATATGATTTACAAGTGAAAAGAATTGTGGATTAAATAAAGTTTTAAATAAGTAGGGAATTATCAATATTATTGTGAAGTTTTATATTCTGTATTTGCACCATATTTTTATATGAATAGAACAAAAATTATATTTGAATCTAATTTATAAAAATGTTTTAAAAATTTTATAAAATCCTTAAGAAAGTAAAATAAATTAACAGAACCCTTGAACTTATTTCGAACGTTACAATTATTGTTAAATTCTACTTTAAAAACGACATTGGTCTGCTTTGTTATCAGTGCAGCAGAGATACTGTATTGCCGCATATTCATAAATGAACATATTAGAAGAATATTTATTATAGGAATAAATGTGAAGCCAACGAACTATGCCTGAAATAGACAGAGATTACTAACGTTAACAGTATTTATAGCTATATTCTGTAGCAAATTGTTTAGCTTATCGTATATGTAATAACATAAATCGTATATTTAATGATTATTAAAATATATTTCATTATACGCTAAAGCATTTATCATGCATCGTACAAGTGACCAACGAAAAACGAGTTATAAACATTCATGTAATCAATGATTTAATAAAAAATATTGTTTTTTGCACATTTAGCGTGAGTTTATTTAAAATTAATAACGTTTGATTTTTTAAAAATAGTTCTACTAGCATTTTATTGCTTAGTATATTGAAAACAGATTTATAGTAAAATTTTAAAATGAAGCATTTATCAAGTGTGAGCAGAAATCTTACCTTCATTGAATATCTTTAGTACTAAAAATACCATTTATGTGCTAAAGCAATCTGATATCTCAGAGTTTAACCTAATCAATCACTTACAAATATCCATAGATCATGGACCCAATGTTTCGTGACTTTTCGAGAAACTTGGTGGGTACTCCAACGCCTTAAACACTCTCTATGCCTGTTCATTCAGTGCTCGATTGAAGTTTTCCAACTTCTTGAAAGTTACGAAAATAACTCTATGATAGCTATACAGTTAGCTATATAAATGACCACCATTCCTTATAAGGAGTTTAGGTTTTCAAGGGTCTGACCTGCAATCTTTTAGAAAGGAGAGTCAAAGTTGCCCCCTCTGCCAGCTTTGTAAGTTGTCTTGACATAGTTTTAGGAAGTCCTTTTGCTCTCGGCAGGATTTTGAAGGACTATGGTTTTTTTCTAGAGTTCAGAACATCTTGGTGGGTGGGTGGCGGGTTGACAAGGATCCGAAATCACTTTAGAGATCACTTAACGGTAAAGAGTCCTTAACTTGACACTTTCTTGAAAGTCCATGGACTTAATGTAGTTACATTGCAGAAGACACCTGCTTGGACTAGGCTCCTGAAGTCACCAATATTCAGAACCGTTGGATCCTTCATTTGCATAATCTCATGATACCCGCCAATTAATTTACTAATTTTCCTCAAACTTCAGAAATGTAAACTGTAAATTACATGTCATAAGCTAAAGTGAAGGTTTTCTACCGAAGGAAAATAATTTAACAGAAGCAAAGCTTACATATACCCTAATTTGGGGGATCACCTTGTAAAAAGCATTGTTAAAAGGTATTGTAACTCTAACATATGATCATGAAGATGATTGTAACTGTAAAAATTCCACGCAAATTCAAGAAGATTCAAATACTTCGTTAAAATAAAGCGAACTTATTGTTTGTGACCAAAGTTTTCAACCAAATGCGATGCCACTTTCAATAAATTTGACGAACTACAGTAAATCAAATTCCTGCAGGAAGCATAAAAAGCATTAAATATAAGATTATATATAGGTTTTTTTCCTAAATAATCCATTATTGCCTATCTGTGAATAATATAATTTTTATGTATCCATATTTTGACACCTTAATATGTGGTGTAAATGATATGAAAATTTCAGTTAAATATCTCAATATCTTTTTTTAGTACCAAAGAAAATCTCCAAATTATAATGGCTCAGTTCAGACATTATTCTATTTTGCTGTACTTAAGTGCTAACCAAATGATAATGGATCTACCTCATCGCTTACCTTAATGTACAAATCAAACAATTTTTAGTAGTAACGCATTTTATTCTTTCTAAATTGAACAATTATTTTATGTTACTAATAATGGATTAGTTTAATTGCTGCAAAGAAGTTTGATACGCATAAAACAAAATCACTTGACGGAAATGTCTAAATATTTCTACAAAGCGTCAAAATTGAAAGTCTCCTATTACTTTCTCGTATAAAGTGCCTCATAATGTAGATAGATTAATAAGCGTAACACATAACTAAAAATTAAAAAAATATGTAGTTCATATCTAAGCAGTATTTTCCTCGACTGTATGAGTGTTAAAATATTTTGAAATATTGTCTTGAAAATTCAGTTTTTCTTTTATACATTTATAATCCAACACACTCAATGTTTATACTTTATGCATTAAAAGTATATTATCTTGAATTAATTAATTTAAATTTGGCTAAAGAACTTGTAAAAAATTATTCTACAGCAGAATTTTTATTTTTATGATGACTTGAAAAATGTTATTTATAATGAAGAAATTTCGACTCGATGATTATAATGTTCTCTTTAATTACCATGTAAAAAATTGGTTTTTCTAAATTATTTAGTAGTTATAAAATCCTTGGAAATAGATATTTCGTTTAAGCGCTTATAAACAAATGGCAAAAAATACAGTAATAAACAGTCAGCAATTAAAAAAGATTAGATACAAAATAAAACATAGATACAAAAGAGTTAATCCGCATAATTTTTATCACAGTAGAATATATTTCTGATTTAAGCCTGTTCATACACAAATTTGAAAAACAATAGTATCCACTTTTTTCGTGTTATGCATTACTCATTTCTCTTTCGTGTGTGTGTGTGTTAAATAGGGGAGAATAAATAAGCCCTCAGCGGCCAAATTGTTTTAAAATTGAATCCTTCTTATTCATTTAGCTCATGAATTTTTCATCGCGCTAATGATTCGACATATCGGGATGTTTTCCCGGTCTCTTGTTTCAGCTTTTGAAATAAAAGTAATAAGGGCCGAAACAAGAAGCCGCGATATTTACGCCCCCTCTCGTAAAAAATAGGAGGGAAATAGCGGCTGCGGCAATTCATAAATGGGGGACCATCATCACGCTAGGTTCAGAAGCCAGGCTGATTAAGGCGAGCGGCCTCCACAGCTCGCCCGGCCTCTGCCAGAGACCGCAGCAATTAACCTCCGTCATACCCGTACAACAGAGGGGCCAGAACAAAACTTGCAAACAGAAATCCTAGATCCAAATGCAGATGCAAAGGAAAAGAATGGAATTGTGTTACTGAGAATTTATATCACGGCAGGAATATGCGGTGCTGTCAAACCTCTTCCAGAATGTACGCCTCATAAACGATGAATGAATAGGATTTACTGCACAGAACTGTAATTACTATGATGCATTATATAAAAGCTATCACGAGGTTTACGATATTTTTTAACACTTTCAAGTTTGTACTACTTTGACAGTATATCTTTCCTGTTTATGTACTCTTCATTATTTAAAAAAATACTCTCACATGCATATATATATATATATATATATATATATATATATATATATATATATATATATATATATATATATATATACATATATATACATACATATATATATATACATACATATATATATACATACATATATATATATATATATATATATATCTATGTATATATATATATATATATGTATATACATATATGTATATATATATGTATATATATATGTATATATATATATATGTGTGTGTGTGTGTGTAATACATCAAAATTATTTAACTTTAATATTTCCTTAAAAACGTCCTCTCTCTCATTCTAATTCCTTTACCCGGCCTCTAAATGCCTTAATCAAAGGATTTTCCTTGACTTAAAATTCTATTGATACATTTCCCAAAGCTTTCTGCTCTATAGATGTAAATTCTGTCTATTCAACACGTTTTCCAACTATCTCCGGCAAAAGGCTGTGGGTTTTTCTGATCTTAAATTCTCTAAGTAAGTTTCTTGTCCCTTGGGAAAATTCTTTGTGACTTCGCTCTTAGATGCACCTCTGTTCGAGCAGAGTGATTTTTGTGCCTTTCTTTTGTCTATCGTTGACTAGTAAAGATGTTCGTTTTAGCAGCTCTAAAATAAATTTTTAATTAGATTTGTGCCAGTCTCTTTTAATGGCCCGACTGCATCGTTATTACTGCTAGCTGATTAGGCTTCTCTTTGTCCAGTAACCAGGGCAAGTAAAAACAATACGGGCTACATAATAATTATTGTACCTAGAGGAAATAATTTTTACATATATATATGAATATATACACTTTTTGCGTGTGTGAAATTGCTTTTTAAAAATTTAAAACCGATGTGATTTATAATCCAGGAATTGTTGACATTTACTACGCATTAATATTTAATAGCAAATATTAATGGCAAGTTTCAAAGCTTAAAAAGGTTTCCTATAGATAAAAGTAATGTTTTTTACATAAAATTTTAAATAACAGTTTACAAAGATGTAAAACTTTCTTTCATTTCTAAATAACATTATTTAGTAAAATTTCCTTCAGTATTGAGCTTTCTCAAATCTCGAATTTACACAAAGAATAACACCGCAAGGTTATACATAATTTCGATTTTCTTTTCTCAATCTTTTTCAGTGTTTCTTCATTTGATTTGATATTGTAAATCTTATAAATTCTCGTAGACAGGTGTTAGTAGAAAATGGTCATAGAAATTATCTGAACTGATCACAAATGTATTTAAGTATTTAAATGTATTTAATTATTTTATATTTCTTAGAGTTACAATTTGACCCCGAAAGAGAATCGGGATGAGATCGTTTCAGCGAAAATGGCAATCCGAGAAACGCCCGGGATTAGACCGTAAATTGTTAAACGGACAAAGGAATTTGAAAATTAGTTTATGTTATTTTTAATCAATTTTTTGGAATATTCGACATGTTGTTACCATTATATTTATGAAAAAGTTATTAAGATTATAACTTGGAACACCAATTAATTTAATTGTTGTTAATTGTTAATTTTTATCGGTGTTTATATGCTTCATGCATATTTACTTTAAATAGCAATTTTTATTTATAGGGTATCTTGACTTTAAGACAAAACTTATCTGTTTTCGTTGGGATTTATAGGAAATATTAAGAGAAAGTATAAAAAAGTTAGAATATCAAGTTTTCCTTAACAAAATGTGTATTTTTTTTATTTGGAACTAACAGATTTTAAGCTTTAAACATATTATTTTTAATTAATTTTTTATAAACTGTACCTTTAAAACTAATAAATTTATAAAATTTAAGTCAACTAGAAATGCACTTAAAACATTTAAGTAATCGTAAAATCAGTAAATTTTCTTTTTAAAAATATTTAAAGATACTATTATTAATAATTTTATTGTATATTACCTTAATAGTATCATTATTTGTAGGATTATGGATATTATAAAATGCTATTTTTTATCTTTTTTACTTATATTTCCGAAATCAGTGAGATAGATATGCTATTTAGATCCATTTTAGTCCAGATAAAAGTCTACAGCCGCCTTAAAATGAGAAATAATTATTATTTAATGTATTTTCACTACAGAATTAAGAAAACTACTCTATGGGAGGTAATAAAAATGTTAAATAAATGGATAATAAATAGTATTTATTTAATCTTGAAGTACATGCAAAATCTAGAACGCGTACACATACTTTTATATATAATGTGTAATTGCTTTTGAGTTGGGCAGGTATATGAATATATATATATATATTTCGAGAGAAAGGGGAAAATGTTTCCAAATTATCGCTAAATTTCCTTTAGGTAGGGGTAAAATTCTTTGGAAAAAATCAACTATGAGGCTGTAAGAGGTAATGCAAACAGACAATTACAAATACGGCTTTTATCTGATGATTTTTTTATGCATGGTATTCGTTAAGCTAAATACCTTCTATATTTAACAAAATGAATGAACTTAACCCCTACTTTGCAAAAACTAATCTTCAAAGCTATTTATGTTACAATGAGACATTACTTCCGAGTTTTTTGCATTAATTACGAAAAATATCAAATTTGTTGAATAATAATACTTTTGATTCACCTTTTCTTCTGGGTAGTGAAACCATAATATTTTCTTATTAAACTAATACTGCCCTCAAAATGTTTCAATATCTAAAATATAAAATTATGTAATAGTAATCATTTATTACTTAAATTTAAAGAAAAATCGGTTAACTTTAAGTAATATTTACGTACCAAAGGAGCAGTATTTCCGTACATTTTATCATGGAATTAGAAGAAAAAACACAAATCACCGAAAAACATTCTGTTATCCCATGGATAATATGTTATTCCATAAAACAAATATGTAATTGGGATTAACTCTTTTTAAAGACAGAATGGATCCATGAACTATCCATGAAACTAACACTTCAATTAAAACTTTTAATCAAAGAAATACAAATAATTATTAAAATGAAAGAGATTGTAACAATATTTTTACTGGATTACAAGAAAAATTAGTAACGTTTACAACGTAATTCCGTAGAAGGAGACAGTACTTTCAAACATTTTATGTTGTAATTACGAGAAATTGTTTTCTAATAATTTGCTAGTTTCAGCATTTTCAAAATTTTCAGTCTTTTTTAGATTTTTCAGCATTTAATTATTTATTTTTCATATATTAAAACCACTGTGTGTGTAGTAGAGATATATATATATGTAAAGAGAAGAGAGAGAGAGGTTGGAGCGGTTTAAATATATAATATTTATGGCCATCAAAATCACCCCTTATCACTTTAATCTTTATTTTTTCATTTACTTTTACTTGTTTCTGACGATTTGGAAAACAAAATTAGAAAATAATATCTATTAATAGCAATATGTAAAAATAATTTGGTGTTTACCAAGTCTGAAGTCCCAAAAATTTTCGTATATTTAAAACTTTATAAATTAATGTAAATATATGTTGTAGAAATAAATATTATATTTTACAGAAGTTTTCAGTAATATTAAAACACAAAAATGTATATTTATAGATGTTTCCCCACATTTCAGTATTGCGTCGATAGTTTATACTTTTGAAATCGATGAAATTTGAGTATGGTATTCATTTCGTAAATATGTATTCAATTCAGATTTGAAAATTTCCTTCGGTTCTGAAAACTTATGAGAATATTATGATAATTTATAGAGATATTTCACCGAGTCATACAACTGCATTTCTAATATTAAGAAAATGAAGACTTAAAAATGACGCGTTTAGAGATGTTTTAATAAGTAGCTTCAATATTGCGTCTATAATTTATCTTTCATATAGCTGGAATATTAGTGTGGTATTCAACATATATTTATATGCGTATTCGACTCAAATATTTTTTCTCCTTCTACACAAGTGGCAGATTTAACTGAACTTTAATATTCATGAAATGCTTCCTCTTTCATGTTTTCGATGGCAATAAAATTCAAATTTTATGAGAGTCTTCTCAGCGAGTTATAAATTTGAAGACTTTGAAAATATGTCTTGTTTATTTAAGATAAAAGTACTTGTCTATCGAATTCTATTTCAAGAATTATTTTTGATGCAGTACTCTAAACTATCCTATAACTGACTTTAAATCTGATAACAAAATAAAACATTTCTGTGAGTGGTTAAAATGAAATAACGCTATTTATCTACATTCTTTAAACTATTCTTAAATATTACTACTCGTAAATAATATATTAAAATTACACAATATATATAAGCCTTAATAAAAATATTGTCCTTTCCAGATTAAAAATATGATGTTACCCAATGCAACAATATGTTTAATACTATTAAAGTGACTTAAATATATTTAACTATTACAGATTTATCCTTCTGAGCATTTATTTCATTTATTAAAAAGAAATAAACATTAGATAACCACTTTCGTAAACAATTTTTTCTTAAATGTATTGTCCTTCTAAAGCTATTTACAGACATTAAATATCATTTACAATACATGTTGCAAAAAGCTTTATCCAAATAAATCTGATATGATATTTAAATAATATCTAAATGATATTCATGTTTCATACCTTAAATAAATACATCTGTAAAGTGGAGTCTAAATCAACCTTATAATAAATGATATTCCATTTAGTGTAATGTAAAACCTGTTTCTTTTTCTCTTTCATTATATTTAATTAAGCATAATTGCGTTCTTCAGGAAAACTTAATTCTATCTGTAAAAAAATAAGAGTCGTTAGTAAAGAAACATGTATAATCACATCCCATACTCGTTGATAAACTCAAGCGAACACGGAGAATATTTCTTTGGAAATCCTCGCAAGAAAATGAAGACTCGAAGCATTTACGTCATGTAGACTTTTCTCTTTTGATAGCATTTGAAACATTTCCCTGTTCGCCCTGCTGTGGCGCAAAGCCATCAAAGCCCTTCATCTCCCATCTCGGCTCTGATGCTCAGTGAAAAGAAGCCAACTCTTGGCTTGGATGGCAGAGGTTCGTGCTGTGACAAGTGGGGTGTGGACAGGTTGTATTCAGGGGCCGCAATACGACCTTCGCATCCACGCTGGGCGGTCTCGTGCCTTCTGCCCGCCACGGGTCACTTGATACCGATACATGTCGTCAGGGATTGCTCGAACAGCGTTAAATGCTCATTCTCTCGCGGGGAGGTCGGCCATCATCAATAGCTGGCTACTGAGTCGGCTGCTTTAATTGTACACAACAGAAAGAGGGATTTTTATGCAGAGACAGAAAAAGTTTCTGAGACTCACCACACGGACATTTCATCGCTTAAGGGCACTTGTTACCTTTCCAGACTTAAAATCTTCATTACAACAAGTTTTTCTATTTATCATTTGATAAATTGTTCTACTCCATTTAATAATGATTTTATTTTACTACGTCTTTATTAATTCTCCCACTTTGAAAAAATATTTTGTTCTGAGGAACATTTTGAAAAAAAAATTTTTCAATAAAGTGAGATCATATTTGATCTACTCTTAGAAGGACGCTACACCCAAAAGAATTATATTTACCCAGGTAAATTTGTTAGGTTAAATTACGGACAAGGTATTAAATAGACATTCAAGTTGATTTGTATCATAGATAAAACACTAGTGTCATCATCAAGACATAAAAAATCGGATAATCGTAGATAACGAATTATGTTTCAGGTAGCTCATAAAAGGTACTCTAGAGAATTTAATACTACAGCTTAAAGGAGAATAATACCTTTCATAACTTAAAGTTTTTATTCATAGACAACCTTTTTTTCCTTTTACCCTCCCCCCTCAAAAAAAAAAAAAAAAAAAAAAACAAAAAAAAAACAGAAAGTTTTTCACATTTTAGAGTGAACCTTCTGCATGTTATTGAATAACACTTTAGCTTTAAGAATTATTTAGTTTTGCCGTTTCGAGTAGTATATATTTTAAAATAATATTAAAATGTAAACCGAATTAACAGTTGAGATTCAATTACCAGAAAAATAACTTTTTAATTTGCATATTAGAAGCAACGTTTTTACAACATAAGATAAATATCTTTTTCATTGTGTAACCTTAAAATTTTAAAATCCTAAAGTTGTCTGACATTTTAAAATTTAAAAAAAATTTAAACCCTTTATGATATTGAACTTTTTAAAAATGTTAGCCTTTGTTAGACCATAAAATAAAATATATATTACTTGTATTAACATAAAAGTAATAGTTAGCTTGTGTTTGATATAAACAATTTGCTTTTAAAGCAGAAATTTCAGAAGTTATTTTGCGGATAAGTAGATTTATATATTGAGATGTTTATAATTTATGATTTTTTTTCAAATGCCTTTCTGCTTATAAAAAAAAACTGTTTTTTTAACTTATATAAAATTAAACCTTTACTAATTTTTATTTCAAATATTATAACATAAAAGCTATACATGAAATGAAAAGAATAAAATTTACTTACCTGAAAGATAACTTTTGAAATATGTATATTAGAAACTATATTTTTATGTCAAATTGAAATAAAATATGTGCTTTATTTTGTAAACAAAAGCTCTGGAGAAATCAGCGAATTTGAAGTTTGTAAAAAACTGTTAAGAAATTTAAATTTGAAAAGTAATTACCTTCTATCCAGCTATAAAATAAAATATTTCGTTCTTATTAATGTAGTTGAGATATTCATGTTTCATACCTTAAATAAATACATCTGTAAAGTGGAGTCTAAATCAACCTTATAATAAATGATATTCCATTTAGTGTAATGTAAAACCTGTTTCTTTTTCTCTTTCATTATATTTAATTAAGCATAATTGCGTTCTTCAGGAAAACTTAATTCTATCTGTAAAAAAATAAGAGTCGTTAGTAAAGAAACATGTATAATCACATCCCATACTCGTTGATAAACTCAAGCGAACACGGAGAATATTTCTTTGGAAATCCTCGCAAGAAAATGAAGACTCGAAGCATTTACGTCATGTAGACTTTTCTCTTTTGATAGCATTTGAAACATTTCCCTGTTCGCCCTGCTGTGGCGCAAAGCCATCAAAGCCCTTCATCTCCCATCTCGGCTCTGATGCTCAGTGAAAAGAAGCCAACTCTTGGCTTGGATGGCAGAGGTTCGTGCTGTGACAAGTGGGGTGTGGACAGGTTGTATTCAGGGGCCGCAATACGACCTTCGCATCCACGCTGGGCGGTCTCGTGCCTTCTGCCCGCCACGGGTCACTTGATACCGATACATGTCGTCAGGGATTGCTCGAACAGCGTTAAATGCTCATTCTCTCGCGGGGAGGTCGGCCATCATCAATAGCTGGCTACTGAGTCGGCTGCTTTAATTGTACACAACAGAAAGAGGGATTTTTATGCAGAGACAGAAAAAGTTTCTGAGACTCACCACACGGACATTTCATCGCTTAAGGGCACTTGTTACCTTTCCAGACTTAAAATCTTCATTACAACAAGTTTTTCTATTTATCATTTGATAAATTGTTCTACTCCATTTAATAATGATTTTATTTTACTACGTCTTTATTAATTCTCCCACTTTGAAAAAATATTTTGTTCTGAGGAACATTTTGAAAAAAAAATTTTTCAATAAAGTGAGATCATATTTGATCTACTCTTAGAAGGACGCTACACCCAAAAGAATTATATTTACCCAGGTAAATTTGTTAGTTAAATTACGGACAAGGTTTTAATTAGACATTCAATTGATTTGTATCATAGATAAAACACTAGTGTCATCATCAAGACATAAAAAATCGGATAATCGTAGATAACGAATTATGTTTCAGGTAGCTCATAAAAGGTACTCTAGAGAATTTAATACTACAGCTTAAAGGAGAATAATACCTTTCATAACTTAAAGTTTTTATTCATAGACAACCTTTTTTTCCTTTTACCCTCCCCCCTCAAAAAAAAAAAAAAAAAAAAAACAAAAAAAAAACAGAAAGTTTTTCACATTTTAGAGTGAACCTTCTGCATGTTATTGAATAACACTTTAGCTTTAAGAATTATTTAGTTTTGCCGTTTCGAGTAGTATATATTTTAAAATAATATTAAAATGTAAACCGAATTAACAGTTGAGATTCAATTACCAGAAAAATAACTTTTTAATTTGCATATTAGAAGCAACGTTTTTACAACATAAGATAAATATCTTTTTCATTGTGTAACCTTAAAATTTTAAAATCCTAAAGTTGTCTGACATTTTAAAATTTAAAAAAAATTTAAACCTTTATGATATTGAAGTTTTTAAAAATGTTAGCCTTTGTTAGACCATAAAATAAAATATATATTACTTGTATTAACATAAAAGTAATAGTTAGCTTGTGTTTGATATAAACAATTTGCTTTTAAAGCAGAAATTTCAGAAGTTATTTTGCGGATAAGTAGATTTATATATTGAGATGTTTATAATTTATGATTTTTTTTCAAATGCCTTTCTGCTTATAAAAAAAAACTGTTTTTTTAACTTATATAAAATTAAACCTTTACTAATTTTTATTTCAAATATTATAACATAAAAGCTATACATGAAATGAAAAGAATAAAATTTACTTACCTGAAAGATAACTTTTGAAATATGTATATTAGAAACTATATTTTTATGTCAAATTGAAATAAAATATGTGCTTTATTTTGTAAACAAAAGCTCTGGAGAAATCAGCGAATTTGAAGTTTGTAAAAAACTGTTAAGAAATTTAAATTTGAAAAGTAATTACCTTCTATCCAGCTATAAAATAAAATATTTCGTTCTTATTAATGTAGTTGAGATTCTCAGAATAAAAATGATAATTAGCTTGTTATGTTACTAAAAAAACTAGCTTCAAATTCACAAATTAAAAAAATATATTTACGGGTAAGTTAATTTCTATTTTTTTTTACTTGTACATGTTTTATGCTTTTCTAAGACTGTATTTCTTTCTTTAACAAATTTAAGCAATATTTTACAATGTAAGACCTTTATTAATGAGCAAAGAAATTTTTTATTCTAGACAGAGCAGATCATTCTATTTTGTATTCAGAGAAATATAGGTTGTTTACATGAAGTCTTTTCATCTGGAAAGGTACTAGACACCCTAGGGAAATTGGATATTAGACAAGAATTTTGGAAATTATGAATTTAAATTTTTGAAAATTTGTACGAGGACACATTGATGTAAAGTAAGGAAATATCACTTAAAAATTTTAAATCAGGCAAATTTTTTAATATTTATTTTTTAATATTATAATATTTTGTTTAATATAATAATATTTTGTTAAAGTGTTTCTTGTGAACTAATTTTCCACTTTTTCTTTTATTTTTGCCTTAAAAATAAAAGAAATTTTTCTTATTCAAAGATATGTTTTGATCATATTAGATCCTTATTTTGTTAATAAATTATTATAATATATTGTTAATAAAATATTACTATTTTTTGTCAAGAAATTTTACGAAAAATAGAACTATAAACTTAAATTGAGTTTTCATAATCTAAATACAGTAGAAATTTAATAAGGTTACTCAGATTTGTTTTAATGTACATTAGGTCCTGATATACATTTTGCAGGTATCTACAAAATTTTAAATCCCAAGAAGCATCTTAAAAACTAACAAAACAGGTCAAACAAAAGCATGAATTTTTCAAAAATCTGATTTGATTTTGAGGAAATTTTTTATATAATCATATCTTTTCTTCTGCAATTTCCATGTGTAATAGCTAAGATACTATTATAAAAATGCTTTCTAATGTTTATTTTCTTATTGTGACAGTGGACTTTCAAAAGGCGAAATTCTACTGAACATTCAGTATTCCTATCTCTTTGAACTAAAATATAATTAAAATTAAGAAACAAAAGGGGTTTTTATACATATCATTTTATAATGAATTATTAGAATAAAGTTATTAGTAATAACAAAATTGGATTTTTTCTCAAAAGAGTTTTATGAATATTATTTTTATAATATTCTAATAATAATAATGAAGTAGGTGTTGTAACGAAAGTATCGAAATTCATGGGTAACTCAGTAGTATCAAAACTCAGAAGCTGTATTCAGGTTTAACGATACCATTAACAGTGGTTTACTTTTGAATCTAAAAGGTATTTTTATATATAAATATGTCCATATTACTTGTAAGAAGAAATATTTGGAAATATTTTTATTAAAGCTTATCATCCGACAATTAATAATTAACCACTATCAAAAAACTAAAACTTCACCTTGAAATTTTAATTACTTTTACATAAGAAAATGGACAAAACAATTAAGTTTTTAAAAAGAATAATACGTGAAAATACAGAAACATAAAATAGCTAGTTTTGACACACCGTTGTCATCGTTAAGTTTATTTTCCTCTGTCACTGGAATTCCCCAAGGTAGCTGGATTGCTTTTACAGTAATTTTGCGAAACATTTTGGATGCAAAATAATATTGAGCAATTATGTAAATTATAAGCATGTTTTACCAATATTTCAACATGTTTATTACTTAAAATATCCACAAAATATTTCCAATATAAATCAAATTAATCGTATTGTATGGATTGCTTATATTGTCGACGGTTTCTCATCTTTTTGTTTGTATTTTATATGTAATAATACGTAAATATAAAAAGCAACAGCTAACCTTAAAAGTTGACAGCAAGGCTGGAAAAATATTTAAAATGGTTAAAATATGTTTCTTATGAAATTAAGAGTTGTATATCTGTAAGATTTTATTTTGCGAAAAATATATTTTACTTTCTCTTTTGGCAACAAATACAACTTTCAACGCAACCCACATATAATACTTAAATATATTCTGAAATCATAAGTAATTATTGAATATATATGTAAAAGTTTTTTCTTAAAATTCGAAAACATTAATTATTTTTACTAGGTATTTAAATTGTATTAACTGTTTAAAGAACAAACTTATATAATTCTTCATAACTATCTTTACATTAAAATATGATACTCGACAAGAAATCTTTGTAAGTATTTTTAAGATACTTTTTCTCACTATAAATAAAATTCCTTATCTATAATTGCAACACTGCATTTTCCAGAATATTCCTGTACCTGTGTCATTCACTCTTTATTACAACTGCTTTGATGCAATGTGCTCAGTTATATGACGTTTTAATACAAGTTATATGTTTTTAGCTCTATACATTTTAAAGTAACTCATATACGGTACTTAATTGAAAAAAATGAAATTCCATTAAATAGAGAAGACTGCATTGCATTATCAGTATAAAATGGCCTTCCTAAGATTACACATGCATACATACAATTGAGAAATACACATAGGTACACACACAAATATGTATTTGTGAAAGAATAAAGAATACTTTGCAAAGATTCATGCTACGAAGTTTAAAATAGGATCTAGGCTTAACGGTGTATAAGTAAAGGAACTTTGTTGAGCAGAAATGGAAACATAATGGGAAAGCATTACTGGTTTGTTATGATTCTCCTTGAAGATGAAAATGATGGAATAAGATAAACATACATACACAAATTTATATGTGCGTGTGACAGAGAATGCAGACATTAAATCATATTGAAACTTCAAAGTTATGGAAATATTTCTACCTTTTTATTTTGTCCCCTACTTCTTCCCTGTGTTTCAAGTAATTTTAAAATTTTCTGTCAGCAATTTGTAATATACAGAAATAAAAACATTGTCAGTTCATGCTACGGATTGAGGTATGTGCGGGAACTTTGGAGAGGAGAAATAGAAACATATTATGGGAAAGCATTACTGTTTTGTTAAATTCTACTTGAAGATGAAAATGATAGAGCAAGATAAACATTCAGTTCTTAAAATTTTGCTTATACTACGTAGTGTTCATTTAAGTGAAAAGTATTAGGTGGATTTGAGAGCTGAGTAAAGCTGCAAAAATTAGCGCTTGCATTAAGGAAACGTCTCAATTGCGGCCTAAGCTTTTTAGTTCCTCCCACTCGCATTCTACTCATGCATTTATAAGATCGAGTA
The DNA here is from genome assembly GCA_032207245.1 of Pardosa pseudoannulata. NCBI lineage: Eukaryota > Metazoa > Arthropoda > Arachnida > Araneae > Lycosidae > Pardosa > Pardosa pseudoannulata. The sequence goes on along the minus strand of CM063502.1, from coordinate 77,544,746 downwards.
AAAGCAATTAACGGATCTTCGTTGCTTTAGCAATAAACGCCGGCACTTCCTGAATGAATCATTAAGAAAACATTAGAAACGAACATCGGCAGATTCCTTCTTGCCATCCACTAATCCTTCAGCCATCGGAAGCTGAAAGAAGATCATTAAAGGCGAAAACTGCAGACTTGGGAATACGATTACTTCAGAAATGAAGGGGGCCTCCTTTTACTTGGATTTATTCATTGTGCTGGATGTCCCGAAAGATCCGTCCGCAATGGGTTTCTCTTCATGAAACTCTCCGCAAATTACGACACATTAGCGATTGAAATTTGACTACACTTAATCGGATTCGAAACTTAAAGATGAGTTTTAATGAAACTTCATATCTGAGTTAGATCTCGCCTTTTTGATGAATATACCGCAGAGAACTTCTGTTGCATTTAAATGCGAGGAAACTAATATGTTTAGTATTTATAGCAAACGAAATTTATTCGGTTATTTTTAATCTTATTTTGGTAGATAATGATTACAGAAGCTTTCGTGATGTATACTTTGTAATTAAAATGGGGCTATATTTTGAATTACGTCGGATGTAGACTGGATAAAATTTCTAAGTGCAGATTCTCATACAGGATACTCGAATGTGATACAGATGCTGTATGAAACGCAGCATCGTTTCATGCATACTTTTGCGTTATAAGTACCAACGTGACAAGTACTATGTTAAACTCTTTCAAACTCCAAATCAAATTACATTAAGCAAACGACATTATTAAACATTTTTTTTGTTTATCTAACGTAGTGAATAGAGCATTTAATGTATTTATCATTTACTTTAAGGACTATAACAGGGGTGGCGAAACGTCGGGCATTCGTGGAATTGAAGTAATTTATGATTAAAACAAATAAGACATTTCTTCTAGTAATATATCTATATAGCGGCTCGCGCGAATATAAAACTTTTCATATCCTTCAGTTTTCAATGTGGACTGCCAACGCTTTTAACTTGGCTGTATGTGGCTTATATACTTCATAAATTTAAAAAATTGATTGGAAAAGGGGACCCTAAACCTAGAATTAAAAAAATTTAACTGTATGCTTAATAATTATATAGCTTATATATGAGACAAAATGGTAAAATACACAGAAAAAACTTTCTTTATAATCTTTCCAATGCATTACATATTACTTAATTACTTTAATTTCTAAAGTGTATATTTACAATTTGTATATAAACATAACCGGGAGTTGAATTTCATTATGATTTGTATAAATCCTCATTTTCTTTAGACAATATATTAAGAAGTTGCTTATTTATTTTCTGCATTCCGCAATCTATAAACTAAGAACATATTTAACAAGCACACGCACGGTAAACAAGTTAAGAAACAACAGGCAGACAAACAATTTAACTAACAATGTCTAAACAAATACTTTAATAAAAAATCTTTAGAAAATCAGAAAAGTAATATATCTAGAAAATTTTCAAAAATCATTCAATTTCATGCATTTGATTTGACAGGGAAAATTTAAGCATGTAAAGACCATTCATAGAAAAAAATTCATATTTTTGGTAGCAATCTGCACTTTTAAAAGTTCTTTATTCCCTTAAAATGTCTTGAAATATAAAAATTTTATAATTCCATTGATTATTTAAGTAATTGAACGTAAAATAAAAGGAAATTGCTGTAGTTCTTTCTTTTCAAATTCATCATAAATTTGAAATGTTTATGTTGTATATTTTGAATATAGATAGAACATTCATATATCTGGCTAAACAAACAACCATTTATGATCTTTCCATAAATTTGGAGGAAAAAAACGAAAATTATACATACATGTAATTCAGGAACTATACAACTGCTGGCCACATTTGAAATTACAGAACCTATTATTTTTACTTGCCCGGGCTATTGGGCACGAAGAAAACTAATCAGCTAGCAGTTATAAAGTAAGATGAAGTCTAACCACATATAAGAGAACGGCACACAAGTTCAAGTGTACTTGAAATTTTATTTAAGTGGTGCTAAAAAAGGACATCTTCACTAGCCAGCGACAGACAAGAGAAAAACACGAAAAACACTTTGCTGGAACAGAGGTGTACCCAAGAGCGAAGACAGAATTTTCACAAGGGACAGAAACTTACTCAGCGAATATAATTATTAGATCAGGAGAAAAGCCCAGCCATTTGCCGGCGACAGCTGGAAAACGTGTTGAATGGACAGAAAATTTATATATATTGGACATGTATTGGAAGTGTATTGGAAGAATTTTAAGTCGAGGCCACTATTTTGATTAAGACAATTTGAGTCTGGAAAATAGATTTTAAGGAATTAGAATGGGAGAGAGGAGGTTTTAAAGGAAAAATTAAAGTGAAATAATTTTGAAATAGTATATATATATATATATATATATACGAGTTTCTGCTTTAGAACTTACATATCCCTGTATTTAATCATAAAAGCTATTTGTTTTCTGTTCTTTTAATAGGACTTTGCATTGTTAGGTTTTTAGGTTTAGGAATTATTTTCGTAATCGTGAAAACTTAATTCGGTAATAAAGGAAAATATCAATCATCATCTATTTTATGTGAATTTATTTTCCAAATTGCTATCAACACAGCATATTTGTAAAGTAATTTGTAATACTAGTCACAAAATGCGCATTGGTCGTTCTTATTCGAGATATACACTAAACGTCCAATTCATCCCTTTGTACCATTTCTTTTCCCTTACGTTGCGCGCCTACCAATTTTCGTTCTTAACTCCATTTGTCTAATCCAATGGATTGCTGTGTCTTACTGGAATTCTTTCATTTTCTTCCTTTATATATATGACTGGGTTTAATCACAATAGCAAGCTTTCTATGTGATTGACTTATTGGAGAATTTGATATGATGCTTTTAGACTCTCGTCCGTTCTATGAGAGGCTCCATTCAGTATGACAACAGAGAAAAGAAATGCGTTTGATTTCTCTGATAGAAGATGGATGGACAAAACTATTGCTCTTGTAAACGTTTATCGAGATTAATTCTACCGATGTGAAAGTTGTTTCAGGTAGAAATAATAATTAAATACAGAGTTTAAATTTGAAACATAAATAATCTACAATTTTGTAATAATAAAAAGGATTTTTAAACATATTCGAATCATATGAGAGGGAAAAATAAATACGAAAATTAGTTTAATTCAAGCGAAAATGTGTTATTAAAGCGATACAATTGTCAAACATCAATAATAATCAAATGTTTAAGAATATCTGATTGTTTTTCTAAAAGTGACATAGTAGTTTTCGAGATTTAAAATGGATATTTTGACAGCTTTGTTCGATTCATGATAAAATAAATTTGTCTGATCCTGTTCAGAATGAGTTTGAATAGAGTTCTTTAATAACGCTCACTTGATCAAAATTATTTAGTTTTGTTTTTTAAGTGGTTTATTTTTTAATCACACAAATGTACAAATAAAATGATAAAAAAAAATAAATGTACCCACCTAATATTTTTTTAAATGTATATTAGAAAGTAAATATTTGTATCAAATTAAAGCAAAATATCTATTTTATTTCATAAACCAAAATTTTAAACATATATGACAGCTTAAAATAGAGAGATATTTTAAAAAGTTTAAGAAATTTTTTTTAATTTACTGTTAGCATTCTATAAAGTAAATATAATGCTCATGTTAATATGATTGAGGTTTACAGAATAAAGAAAATAATTAACATCTATATTACATAAAAGTTTGTTTTTAATTTGCAAGCATAAAAACGTATTTAGTGAGTAAATAAATTTCAATTTTTTCGCTTTTTGTATATATTTTGTTCTTTTACATTTATTTCCTCATATTTTATAACTAAATAATTTTATTAATCATATAGGAATATTTTTTCAAAGCAGAGAAAAACGGTTTATTTCATAATTCATCAAATATAGATTATAGTAATGAAGAGATTTCGTCGTGAAAGGTAATATACCCCCCGCATTAATTATAAAATTTTCAGGAAATAATAAACAAAAATTGAAAGCATTGATTTAATATGAGAGGGTGTAATAGAAATCCTTTATGTAGCATTTTGAATCCTTAATATAACATTAATATTAATATTATAAAAGAACAAACTCGAGTGCTCCATCCATTACTTAACTTTATTTTCATTGCATATTCTTCTTGTGAAATTTAGATAATTGCAAGCAATTTTCACCTGTAGAAGAAAAAAAAATATTTTTTAAAGAAGGACGTTGTTGTCATTGAGGTAGATTAACTGGTTCTTATGCCAACCCATTAATAAAGTTCCAGTCTTCCAACCAATATAAGAGTCGTGAGAATAGTCGATACTTCTTAAACAATGGAACCTATTGCTAAATTGATGATTATTCTACATGAATATTTATTCCTTTGATCACGCATTACTGCATCAAAGACTCGTGTCTAACGAATCAAAATTTCACTTTATCAAGATATTCCTCCACTGAACTTTCAGACTTAATTTATTTTATTCGTATATCCGCATTTTCAGAACACTGCAAAAAAAAGGGTTTAAACGGAGCCTTTATAAGGATTCTTTATATATTTCCAAATGCTTTAAAGGAAACCGTAAAAGGTGAATTTAGTGATGCGCAATTTGTAAAATATAGGATATGATATGAAAAATCCAATTATATAAAATATTATATTTCAATCATATTTTCATTTAGAAATATACTTCTTTACTTTTGAATTTTATCTAATGTGTATTGATTATAATAATGCACACAACGTTAAAAACTCTCAAGATTTATTTTTTGCAAATACATTTGCTTTTAGAAAATTATGACATTAAGTTATTTGATTTTTTAAGAATAAATTCAATGTTCGTTGAGAATAAATTTATTCTCCTGCTGCCCCAGGGAAAGAATTTAAAACAATGTATTGTTTTTTAGGAGAAAAAAAATTTGACTAACAAACGAGTTTTCATTTAGATAAATAGATGCTATTCTTAAAAATGTTGATAGAAGAAAATCTAATAAAGAGTAACAACAAATTACTAAATATTACACAACTTTTATGGAGTTATTGCCCTTATGATTGTTTACTAAATGGGAGTTAAATGGGCACATTTAAAGAGATTTAAAATTTCAAACTAGAAACTAAAGAAAATATGTTTTTTCGACATTTTTCCCAATAGACTAACATTATTCCCACTATTAAAAACGTGTATTAATGATAAATAAAAATTATGTGAACGTTAAGAGCATCAACTAAAGTGCCCACTTTACTTTTGTATCTTTACTGTTATGCTTTATTGTTATATTTTAGCGTGAAAATCTAAAATTATTTTCCTAATTTACTTTAGGTTCTAATATTGCTAAAAAGTATATGATTTTATTTATAATATTTTATTATGTCAGAATTATTTGCTCCTTATCGAAAGGTTAAAAATTAAATAAAATATTTTATATATGCATTCTCCAAATCATCTTTTCTCTTTAAATAACGAGTTGTGTTATATACTGTGCTGTAATGCGTAGATTTAATATTTTAGAAAATGGACTATGATTTTTGAGCCAGGCTCTAAGTTAAACAAATTTCTTCTAATTTCTAGAAAGGGCTAGTAGTATTTTCGCTTTAAATAACGTGTCGTGTTATATACTGTGCTATAATGCGGAGATTTAATATCTTTAGAAAATTGACTATGAGTCTTTAGTCAGGCACTAATTTAAACAAATTTCTTCTAATTTCTAGAAAGGGCTAGTAGTATTTTCGCTTTAAATAACG
>CM063502.1:77479008-77524008 GCA_032207245.1 Pardosa pseudoannulata | reverse complement strand
AATTCATTGCGAGAATCATCCCCTTGTCAGGAATAGGGAGGGGGGTGCAGAAGATAGATATTGGATATTCGAATAAGGATAAATCGTCAGACGACCCGGAGTCACGATATTTAGTCGGGCACGAGGAAAAGGATTTTAACTCGATTCAGACGGGTAATGACCATTCATCATATTTTTTGTAGTAAAGACCGAAAACATTTGCTGCAATAGTGGGGTCACTGGCTTTTTATAGCACTCGCTTAAGATTTAGTTTGGTCCTAATTTATTTTCAATCTCTTTTCCTATTAAGCATAAAGCTGAAATGTTAAGAATAATCGAAAATCTTATATTATGGTATCGAAAATAAATATTCGGTGGTAGAGCTGTTTTAAGCTCTTAGTGTAGATTTCACTGCCAAAGAAGAGAGTAATCCTTCATCAAGTAGCTAATATTTGCAGAAACTGCCACAGTGATGGGAACAGAATCCTGAATTCCGTTTTTTCAACGGGGTGAAGATGGCTGCTACTCAAAATCAGGATTGACGTTTGAAAACTTTTTTACTCTAGTAGAGACAAAAAAAAAATGGTTTCTATAGTGGATCACTGGATTTTTATGGACTTTGTTTAAGTTTAGTTTTGCCCTAATTTAATTTTTTTAGCTAATGCAAAACTGAAATATTAAGGAGAATATCTTACATTATCCGAAGACCTTATATTATGCTATCGAAAATGAATATTCTGAGGTAGAGCAGTTTTAAGTTCCATCTGAAGATTTTACTTAAAAAGGAGAGGGTAAGCCTTTATCGGGTAACGGATTTACAAAATATATTTATAAGATTAATATTTGTAACTACCATGGTGATGTTAGCAGAATCCTGAATCCCTCTTTTTTTACCATGGTGAAAACGATTGTTTTTTTCCTTTTCTTTTTAGACAAATTCAAAAGTGAAATATTATAAAGAATCAAAGATCTTATAGCTTGGCAGCGATGAGAAAATATTCCAAGGTAGAGGTGCTTTAAGCTCCCTCTGAATACTTCACAATGACATAGGATCATGGATTTTCAACGAGATGCTAATTTAGAAAATATGAGATTTATATTTGCAGCAACTAAACATTAGGCTGTTAGCTGTATGTGAAATTTCTGTTTTTCCACAATGTAGAAAATTAGTGCTGTTCATAGCTTATTTATTTCAGGGCTTCGAACCGTAATTTTTTTTGTTCCGGTTTTCGTTCCGGTTCAACTAAAAAATTAATATCGGTTCAGTTCCGGTTTTCGCTCCGCCAAAAATAACTGTTTTCGTTTCAGTTCCAAATGAATAATTTCATTTTATGTATATTCTTATTTGTACTAAAAATATAATTCTATCATAAACAAAAAATGTAATTCTATCAAAATTTAGAAGATTTTATTCTGTTTTTAATTGGTACACTATGTGAATTGATACAAACAGCAGGCCTAATGAAATACTACTATTACGAAACATTTGAATCGCCGCCATTACCAAACACCCATTTGATGCGCAGAAGATTTGATAGATGCTTCATGCTACGTCACTTAGGGCCTCTCCTGTCTATTTACTCCTCCCTGATCTAAACAGTCTATACAAACATCCGTGGATGATCTCATGCTGAGATGTGAAAAATAAAATATAACTCGATATTTTTCTTAAAAAATCATCTATACTTCTAGTTTAATCAACTGAATTAAATATGTCTTCTACAAGTAGTTTCATGCGAAACTGAAACAGAAAAATACTAGTGAATATCAAAATAGGAAATCGAGAAGCAGTATACATGTAATGATAATTATAAAGTTGACGTTAAATTAGAAAATATTGATAAGTTGGTAACAGTAACAAAATGACTGAAAGATATATCGAACCGAAATAAACCGATATTTTTTTCGGTTCAGTTCCGGTTTTTTCCGGTTTTCAGTTTTCGGTTCAGTTCCGGTTCGAAGCCCTGATTTATTTAAATGGCTGTTTATAGCGTCAGCTTAAGATTTATATTTAATCTAATTTATTTTCCTTTTATTAATTGAGAGCTGAAATATCATGGGTAATCAATGATCTTATGGCATAGTTAATAAATATTCCAAAAGTGTCAGGATGTAAGTAAAGCTGTTTTAAACTCCCGCTGAAAATTACACTGTTGAAGAGAAGCGTGACGGTACATTGTATAACTAATTTACTAAACCTGATATCAATACTTGTAAAAAAAAGCCATAAAGATATAGTACTTTTCATGCCGAAATAGTTTCATTATAACAGTCTATTTTCAATTCATCATAAAGTAATAAGTTATGTTCATTTTACAATAGAATTTTTCCAAGCTATTTTATTTTCCAATTTTATGAAATCTATTTTGTTTCGTCTAAACCTGATAGTTTTGTACTAAACCTGATATCAATACTTGTAAAAAAAAGCCATAAAGATATAGTACTTTTCAAGCCGAAATAGTTTCATTATAACAGTCTATTTTCAATTCATCATAAAGTAATGTTATGTTCATTTTACAATAGAATTTTTCTAAGCTATTTTATTTTCCAATTTTATGAAATCTATTTTGTTTCGTCTAAACCTGATAGTTTTGTACTAAACCTGATATCAATACTTGTAAAAAAAAGCCATAAAGATATAGTACTTTTCAGGCCGAAATAGTTTCATTATAACAGTCTATTTTCAATTCATCATAAAGTAATAAGTTATGTTAATTTTACAATAGAATTTTTCCAAACTATTTTATTTTCCAATTTTATGAAATCTATTTTGTTTCGTCATTTCAAGTAATATATTTTAACAGACTATATAATGTATACACCAGACGAAAAAGAAATAAATTTTGTTTATTCGGAAAATAACTTTTTAAAAAATATATACTATAATTTAAGTTTTTACAATAAATTGAAGAAAAATATCTTTTTATTGTTTTTTATTCTGTATATTTTTTCGTTTTATTTTTTTGGTATCAACGTTTGATGTTAGAGAGTCAGAAACAAAGTATACAAGAAGTAAATGAAGATTATGTAAACATTGACTAGGACTAAATTTATTTTATGCTCACATATTTTAAGCCTGGCAAAGAGACTAATGTTCCCATATTCTAATGTATATGTGTTTCTAAAATATTCACATGTTTAAGCCTAAAGTGAACATCGAGATATATACAAAATATTTAAATAACATGTTTAAAATATGTATGTTTGCATAAATATATATATATATATATATTTATACGCATCTTTGTATATTATATGTATGAAAGCTATGATTGTTTTTATATAAACGTAGAGGAAATATAGTAAAAAAAGTATTTGTTCTGTTGTTAACAAAAGTAATTTCAAACAAGAAAACATTTAATTTGGATCTAGCACTGGTAAACATTTAATTCTGTTAAATGTTTGAGGTTAAAAGAAATGGAGAAAGGAGAGAAACCAAGTAATTTATTTGACTCAAGAATTCCATTAAAAGCGCTGAAATACTTTACCAACCCGAAATCTATTAATCGGCAAGCGGAAACTAAATTTATCTCATTTTGTTATCAGCAACTTTGCAGAATCGATGAAGGGAGTGGTAAAATACAAACTTCGTGGGCAACGGGTGCAATAGAATGAATGCCTCCTTCTGCCATTAAGAGTCGACGGTGCCGATGCTTCAGTGATCAAAGTCTTGGCTCTGCCGACTGTGATCGACAAATCGCTGAGCTCCGAATCCCGATATTTAACGGACCGGAAAAAGAATTCCTTGGGTAGTTCTGCCGTTACTCGAATATCATGCAAATCTAACTTAGCGTGAAGTTGCGACGACCTCAAAGTTGGATCTCTTTCATGAATTACTCCAAACATACATTTGGAATATTATTTACATATTTTTTTGAAAGACAGGTTCGCTTTGTGACAATACTCACGAATGCCTTTAAATTGCTCTTCTTATTTTTCGAATGAGTTCACTTATATTTTTAGATCAATAACTGCTAAATCATGTATAAAATTTAGATTGTGACACACTGACATTCTAAAAATGTTCCTGCTAAAATTTTTAAAGCTTAAATGTATTATAAATCTAATATACTTACTTCACCACATTTTCTAGCACTTTCATTCAAAATTCTGACTGTTTATTTGGCTTATTGGTATTATTTGTCTTGTTTTGGAGAGCTACTAACAATTTTGTGCAACAAGAAAAAGAAATTTGGAATCGTTCGTAGCTCTATTCTCAGCTGAACTAATAGTCAGGAATAGGGCAGGTTTTCCCTGATTTTTAATAATGTGTTACAATAATGTATAAGTGCTGCATACAGAACACTATGAAGGAGGTAATATTTCCCCTAAATGGTTGTCAATGGGGATACATACCTTGTGATGAATCCGTTCTAAAAGCCTAGTACAGCTAACTGATCCACAATTCTAATTGTGAGCCGCAGTAGCTCAATCGCCAAAGGCAACGCTCTCGTAACTGGGGGGTTGAAATTTTGGAGCCAGAGCCGGCCTAAGCTGAGCCGTGTTGGCCTAAGTTCTACCGAGTTCGTTAAAGGTGACTGGGGCACGTAGAATATGTTCGTGGTCACAATGTTCTCCAAGTTCTCAATCAATATCTCTGAGGGTTGCAGGACGAACCTACGGGTCTCCTGCTTGGTCCCTGCTTTAATATTCCGAGGACCCACTTGAGCATAAGTCGTACTTTAACCCTTGTAGTGATCATTAAAAACGAAAGGAGCAATCTTAGCTCAATCATACTTGGTTTGATCAAATGACATAAGTCACCAACAACAATTCTGATTAACTCAGGAATGAGGGGAAAAATTTCCAAATCTAGCCCGTAGAAAAGAAAGATGGGATGTTATCATATTTAACACACAGGTTTGCTATTAATTTGATCTTTATATCAATTTTGAAATTCCGTTTTGGTTTCATCATCAAAGCGTAGATCTTTTTTACTAATTAGAATAATTTACTTTGCATAAATAAATTAAATATAAACTATTCCATCTTTGATACACTGATTTTTGCTCTAAAGTACCTACTTTACGAGATTATTTTATGTAGGCAGATGCAATGAATTTGATAGAAAAGGTCTGGTTTCATTGTTTATGTTTTACGGTTTAATAATGAGATATGTGTTTATTCCGAATAATATTCAAATAACTGGAATGCTCAAGTAGGCATTTCACCTTAGGTAAATATTTATAGGACTGAAAGCTTTTAGTAAATTATACCACATTTAAATTATGTATTTCAATTATTTATTCAAATGAGACTTTCAAAGTTTGAGATTTCTGACTTCTTTGAAAGCAATTTTTAAATCCGTGCTTAGAAAATTATTTCTTGGAAACTGCTTTCGTCTGTCCATTCTTTTGGACTGCATTCCTCGACTGTCACAAGTGTGAACGCAAAAAGTTGTGTGATCGAAAGCAGTTCCTTTAACGAAACGTGGAATACTTTTACAGCAAGGAAAATGTCTTTTTCTATATGTCAGTTAACAGTGATACCTGGCAGGCGTCCTCTTATTTATCTGCCATTTAAATCAAGGACTACTTTGATTTTTGCTTATGCTATTGATTCAGTTCACATGTAAACTTGTTCCCACAGAACTCAATCAGGGACTTGTCAATCATGAGTGGTCGAAACACCTTGTCGCAGACGCAAAAACATAATTATTACTGAACGAAAGGTGATATGTGACAGCTTAAGTGTAACTCTTTAATAAAGCAGAAATGTAATAAATGTTATTATTTTCGAACAAAGAATGGAGGAGAAATGGGGAAAATCTTTATTACAGACAACTATGCTGAAAAACTGAAGGTATTGATTGACTTTCACAGCTCCATGGACCAGAATCGTTTAAATAGAAATGCCTCGAAATTTTTTATGATATATGTTTTTGTCTGAACGAAATGTCATTTTTCACGTAATGACTTCTTAAAATTAAATTTATATGATAAAATTATTAAGTGCTTAAGTAATTACTAATGACTTTTATTTTCATAAACAAGATTTTTTTTATCTTCTCGGGAAAGTTCAAATATGCAGTTCTTTAAAATATAACAAAATGGCACTGAACTGGTCATACAAGCGTGGTGATTAATGGCAAAAGCTACTGCATTACGAAATTGAGATAGATTGCTGTTTACTTTCTCAGAGGAAGCAATGAGGCTCGTTCACTATGCTACAATAAGGTGAACATTTAAACTAGCAGTTACGTGTTGCCGAATTCACTGAGGTTAATCTTTAAAAGAGAACAGTAAATTTTATCAAGAAATATACCTCATTGAGATTAACTCGTAACATTTGGATTTGAATTATTAGAAAAAATTCTACATTATTATATTATGATTAAGTAAAGATTTTTTGCAGTTTTTACATATTAGAATTTAGTTTAAATTTATATTGACTAATAATTTTATCTTGCTTTGTTAGAAAAATATTTTTAAACCATATTATTTATATAACTTTTACAGATTAACAATTAAGGAGGAGACAAAATGTACGCATTAAGTAAATCATTGGCTGTCATGTAATTTTAAAGCTAGAAAAGTTCAATAAAAAACAATATAAATTTTTAAAAAATCATGTTATGATAATTTTCTGGAGTTAAAAATGAGTTACTTTATAGAAAATTCATTACTAAATTACCATAAAAATGCATTAAACATGTTTAATTAAGTTTTGCAAAGATTATTACTTACTTTGCAAAACATAACATTTTTGTAAGATAAAATATTTATAGACAATCTTTAAAGTATTTGAAATAAATTAAAAAGCATTCGCGTTAATTGAACTGCAGATGCATACATAAATTTAGCAAATCTTTAACTATGCAAAATGAAGAGTAGAAATTCTCATAAATCAAGACACTCAAATATATTCATATTTTTGTTTTAGATATCGACCGATTTAAGTCTAGAATCTGTCTCTAAAATAGAAACTTCTCTTTTTGATGTGTGTTACATTTTATGGAAATATTCGAACACATTTATTATTATTTGAAAAGCAACATTTCGAAATGTTTAAATATACAGAAGAATATTGTGTATTTATATACATATATGTATGTGTGTGTATGTATTAATGTACTGGTAGATGAAAACTGGGTAGTGTTGAACGTAGAGTAAAAATGTCAAACTTATGGAAATTTATCTTTATTATTGATTTATTTATTTACATTATTTTAAAAGTTAAAATTACTTTCTACATGAATAACATTTTGTTGCATTGTACAAGTCAGAGCAATAAGTTCTGATTATCAGAAATATTCAAGATGGACAACACAATATAAAGCTCAGAGATAAGTGTAGGGCCTCTAAAAACACTTTTAAACTGAACGGGATGCTTAACACTAGATTGCCCAAGGCAGTCATTTTGACTTTTTTTAAATTTCAATTAGAAAAACAATTATGAAATATAATGACACAATTTCTTAGAATTTGGTGACTTTTTCTATAACATATAAATGGGTTTATGAATAATTGTAGTTACTTCCGCCCTCCTTTATTATATAATATTAAAAATTAATTTTAAACAAATTTCTTTACATATTTATTTTTTCACAATGCAGTCATTTTGACTGTTTTTTGGGCAATATAGGTATACAAGAAATCTCGGGCAATCTAGTGTTAAATGATTCACATTATCGTTAGCTGTTACCCAAAATAAATCTCTTGGACTAACTACTGAGGATACTGTGACCAAATTCTTTCTGGAAATAAAATAATAACAAGATTGTACTTGAACCAGTCTCCTACTCCAGGGGTAGTCATCTTATATATACATGCGATTAACTTTTTTCTTTTAAAAAATGTGTAGCGATCTATTGGCGAAAGTATAGCTTTCGTCAGTGGAGAGTTTTGCTGAAATAAACATGACTTGCATAACTACAGAGGGAAACTCCCTTCGCCGGGGAAGAAAACTTTTAATGTTTAAAATTTGGAAGAATGTGGATAAAGCTATGAACAGTTCTTTGTTGGTGGATTTTATTATACCTTATTAAGATTATCATTCACTTCATTTAGTAACTTTGCACATTTTAGAACTATCATGGGTACGGCGGTTGGAGATACAGCGTCTTTCTCTTTAATTACTTTGTAATAATTGGTATCTAAGGAAGAGAAGTTGAAACCCTTACCTAGTTTGTACTTGTGTTGCTAATCAATAAGGTTTGGGTCAAAGGAAAATTTTATAAATATGTAAATTTGTCTTTTAAACACAAAACTTTCTTACTTTTTCTGGTATATCAGGCATTTAATTTAAATAAGCCATGGAAACGACCATACTGTTAGTTTTTATGAGTTATAACTGCGATGCGTAAACGCAATGGCATCGTCTGTTGTCTGTTGTTATGTACCATTACTCATATTTTATCATGGTCGCTTTTGTCCTTCTTGGTTATCGCTAAAGAGAAAATCACCTCTGAATGAACTTCAAATCCTTATGTATGACGATTTTTTCTACTCTCGTCTCTTCCAGTATTTTCCAATGATTTTTGGAAATAACAGCCAATTGAATACTGCCAAAGGTAGTTGGTTTGTTTTTCTCTATTCCGTAGGTCTGGAACAAAAACATTTTTTACATGACCGTGTTGTAGACTTCCTCAGGGTGATACACATCTTTTAAATATCGTACCTTGAATGTTTTGATTTAGCTACTTATAACATTCCCTTGCAATGACGCCTCATGCGGTCATTCTCTGTATCATGGACCTTCTCTCTTAAACACAAATAATATGAATCTTTTCCTCAAAACCTTCAGTTCTTAGTTTGATTAAATGCCCTTTTAAGACCTGATAAATTCACATTTATATTCCATTGCTGACATTAGGTGATTGATCCTGCTTCGAAACATTTTTTAACTGCAGTTTCTAACAATGGAAGTCCTAGAATCAAGCATTTGTCAAATCTTTGTTTTTATTGTTACAAGGTGTTTCTCCTTTTTCGTTAAAAACTAAAAAAATGAAATTTTTTTATTTAAAATTTTATTCTCATTATTAAAATTGTAATTTGGTTACTTTCTTTAGAAATGTAGAGCTTAACATGTCCTTTAAAGCAAAACATGTTCTTAAAATACGATTTCCCAATTAAATTTATTAGCAAAAACTCACCCTTTCAATTTACTACTCGTTCATGAACTATTTATTTTCCAAATGATTAGCCAATTTAATAATTATTTTGCAACAATTAGCAGTATTTTTATACATATTCCAGAGATATTTCCCCCTTAATTTTATGTGTTTTTTTTTAATAGTTTTCTTCAGGTAAATCCAGATTGCGAGTATCAAATATTAAAAGAGACTTTTAAAATTAAAGTTGATTTTTTTAAAGTCCTGAATCAATTATCATTTCATAAAACATAATTAAAAATGAAATTTGTTCATTAAATTTCTGTCGAAAAAACTTATTAACCACGACTTATTAAATAGTGCAAAATTCCTCTAAACTAATTATTAAATAAATAAATTTATTTCAAATAGATTAATAAATAATAATGACTCCAATTAAAATTTATTTTCTGTGACAAGATTCATTAGTCTTATTCAACAATTGGTATTTAAATCAAATCTCAAGTTTGATATCGATAACAATTTTTAACTATATCTTATAAAAGTCTAAATAAATTTTAAACAAGTGAGTTATTGTAGAGTCAGTCAGTATCAGTAGCACAACATTTATATGCACAAGGTCAATTTTTTCGTGTATGTAATATATTGCACTTTAGATTAGTCCATGAATTCAAAGGAAAAAGACATAGTCTTCTGGGGAAATCGAAATTTCCCCAGAATCTTCTGTCTTCTGTCTTCTGTGTTGGGGGAATCTTCTGTCTTCTTGGGAAATCGTAATTTTATATTCTGATAACCATCTTTGAACATCCCTTTGAATGTACTCAATAATGTATGCGCAAAAATCAAATAAATTACTTAAATTAGTAACTTCATTTGTATTTAAAAATTGCATGCAACGGTCTTTCAGTAAAGCACATCGGAAACATATGTGCAACCATATATACACATGTGTGTGTGTTGCTATTCATAATTGTTCAGAAGGCTACATTAAAAAAATAAAATGTATACAACAAAAAAGAACATTGCACTAAATACAGATACGATTCAAGTTTTATTTAAAGACCTTCCAAACGTTCTATGTGTTATCCCATTGTCACACACCATACATCAGTGCAATAGACTAGTTCCTACCAGACTCTTTCCAACACGTCACTATCAATGGTATTCATAGAAAGTAATCTTTTCACTCAGTTTTGGTAAATCACATGGCAAAGAAGGGGGGGTATAAGAAAACAAGGTCTTTAACATAGCCCAGCAAAAAAAAAAAAAAAAAAAATCACCAGTGAGTGTAAGAACCTGGTACAAGAGGTATGTCATTCTTTGGAAACTCACCCAATTCAAAACAGTAGTGAGAAAACTTGCCTTCTAATGTCAGCTTCTGTTATAAAGAACTTAAACTGCTTCTGTATGTAAAGCAAGGTTCGTTTTTTTCATTCGTCTTAGTTTCTTTCCCTATAGCGTTTTGAAGCCACGGATATAGTTTATAAATAGTTGTGTGTATATATATGTGTGTATTTGAGTGTTCGAGCGTGTATATATATATATATATATATATATATATATATATATATATATATATATATATATATATATATATATATATATATATATATATATATATACATATATAAGTATCCACATATAAGCAAAATTTGAAATACAGAAAAGAAGTAAAATCTTATATCACGAAAATAAATGAATAAATAAAGCTCCGTATTTAAAAATAATAAATGAAGTCATTTTTTCCTCATTGTAGAATAGTTAAAAATAAATCACATCTCATTTAATGACGATTTGCTTCAAATAAAAATGTATTTTAAAAATTAAAAAAAAAAAATAGGGGAAGTGACAGATAGTTTACATTATAAATATTAAGTGTTAGATTATCGCTATTACAACCGATAACGTGCATGCTATTACTTTCTTTTTGAGCAATCTATTTTATATGAAAACCATTTTTGAATGTCAGGTACTCAATTAAGCATAATAAATTAATTGTTATTAGTACTTTATTTCAATAATGCCATGCAATTCTCTTTTGTTAAAGGAAAGGGGAATCTCATTTGCAATCACACACATTTAAACAAGATTTGAGTTAAGAAGTATATGTGTGTGTGTGTATGTATATATTTCTAGCTCACCAATAAAAGCCCCGAAGCTCAATTGTATAAATGTAGTCCATTTTACTTCGACGGGGAATGATTTAAAATAAATCACAACTAAGTTAAAGCGCATTTACTTCAAATAAAAAGACATCTTTGGAGTTCAAAAAGCAGGGAAGGTGACAGATACTTTACATTATAAAAAGCAGCTGTTAGTTGATCGCCAGCTCAGGCGCTAATATTCTCGATTTGTTCATATCCGATCCGACATTTTTTCCTCGCGATCGCTGCCTTCAAAAATAATAATAGAGGAAAAAAAACTTGCTCGCCGATCGAGTAATCCATCACGTGTGGTAGTGAAAACTAAGCGAGCTCAGTTTCACGAACTGTGCGGGATAGGGGGCAGGAGGGGGGGGGAGAGAGAGCTGGCTTCCTATCCGGCAGTTTCAGTTCGCCCCGTTCCAGTCAGTGCTTGCTCCTGCTATAAATCCACTGTCAAGAGGGACAGGATAAAATGTGATCCATCGTTCGAGGGCTCCAAAACATTAGAGGGGCGACGACAAAGTAAAGACCTTGTTACTCTTGGTCACATAGGAATGAAATGAATTTTTTCCCCCGAATATTTTCCAAGATGCATCCAGTGGAAACATTAGAATGTAACTTGTTAAAAAATTTCGTTGTTATCAAGACGCTAGGGGTAATATTTATTGCTTTGCGATGCTCATGAATTCAAGTTATATTTCTTGTAATCAGCCAATGAAGCTATATTTCATGTAATCAGCCAATGGTGGTATATTACCTTGCTTAACAGTTTTGCCTGTAGGCAGTTCGGACATATAAATTTCCAGGCAGCTTATATGCAGGTCCATTTTTGGCAGGTAATCACTTAATGTCCCCCACGTGGGTGGAAAAACTTAGGGGTGCCAAATTCAGATGGTATTCTGAAAAGGGCAATTTACCTGTGTAAGAACAAATACACTATTCACTGATTTTTTTTTTGTCTAATTTTGTAAACACAATGCACTAATTTAATTTATTCTATTATTATCAATTTTAGAATAAAAACATTTTTAAGATTTCCTTTTAATGAGTATTGTTGCAATCTATTCTTGCCATATAGTCTAAAAATTATCACAGCTCTTTCAGAACTTTAAGTCTTTTCTCTTATTATTATTATTTTGCATAGCGTATATCCCTTATTTATCCTTTGTAACTTTAAAAATAATGTTTTCTTAAACGTTAGAGCTTTTGCTTTTATTGTTTATTTCTTCGTATTGCAAATACCTCTTATTTAGTTAATCTAACTTTAAAAATAATATTTATTTTAAAAGAAATAAGTTGGTGTTTTTTTTATTCTTTGTTTTCTTGTGTGGGAAAATACTTCTTGTTTATTTTCCTCCCCAATAAAGTAATTCTATTACATATAATGTTTTTGTATTCTAAAATTATATAGGGGTACACAAAATTAATGGGAGGGGGCGAGTGTACTCTCGCTACGCCCCCAAGCAATTGGCCTGCTTTTATAGATAAATAAATTTATTTATATGATAACACATTTTTAACATTTTTTTAGTTAACTAATTGTTTTTATAAGATATCTCTGTCAAAACATTAAATACTAGTTTGTAAAATAATTCATTATTATCTCTATTTAAGTTTCTAATTGTTATTTATTTAAGTTACGTTCCAATGAAAAAAAATGTTAAGTGTTTAATTTTATCAAAAGTAAATCCCTTATAAAAACAAGTCATTCTGATTCAATTTTAAATGAAAATGCTGTAAATACGGTTTGAAAAAATGTGTAACTTTGGAGAATTTTATTATTATTATTTATTGCACATTGATTATGGATTCTCGTTGTCTTATTGGCTCATCGGTACCAAACGAATAAATCAAGAAGATTCCCACTACATTTAGAATTCGAGCTTTTTAAAAGTTGTTAAATTGAAGCAAATTTAAACAACTTGTAAGAAATTTAAAATAATATTAAAATAAGAGCTGACTACGCCAAAATTATAAATAAATTGTAAAACAACTTTTTTTTTTCAGAAAAAAAAGGAATATCGCAAAAAATTTTTTAATCTTTTTTAAGCTACAAAATAAACTAGAATGCAATGTTTAAATCTGTGATATTATATACCTACTTAACTATGTTTACACCATCACATATACATGTTTGTCTTCGTGTGTATACATCTGTATATGTATAGGGATGCACAGATGTACATATGTATATGTACAGGAATATACAGATTTATATCCCAAATAACACTTCCAAATATTAGATGTGTCAGGAAAAATTTCTGATGTGTATAGCTCGAACTGACTTAGAAATACCTTTTTAAACAAAGGTATAACTTTAAATTACATTCTTGAAGCTATGTAAGAGTGATATAAAACTGTAACCTATTTATATAAAGTTGATACGCTTGAAACAAACTAGTAATCTGTCACTAATTAATTTTTTCAAATCTTCGTGTATGTATTATAATATTCTAGACAAATTGGTTTAGTAAATATCAGTCGAGAATATTAATGTCTTAAGAATCCTAATAACTTGCTCAGCAAGACAAATGATAGTTCTGCCTACGGACGGTAGATAGAATCCTCTTTATTCTTTTCCACTTGACTAATTTTCCTGTTTCTTATACTTTTCACTGGTCCAGATGTAGAATGTAGAAATTAATCTTAACATTTCCAACATCGGTAAATCCTCTTTCATACGTTTTCTTGCCTGATAAAAATCATATTCTTTAACTGTTTCATTTTTATTTCCTGTATCATGCGTTAGTGGCTTAAGTAGCATTTTTGTCTTAGAGACTTCAAGGATTCGAATCAGGCTTAAGGGAATTTAGTTTTTAAAAAAATACTGCTTTCTAAAGAAATTTTTTCTATTTGGTTTAAAACTTTCTCCTAAATTCAGAAATTCCATTTTATCTTCAAGATTATTACATTCTTTAGCACTATAATCATTTTATTTAAAAACATGCTCGCTTACATACTACTCTTGTTGATATATTTGTTGTAGCAGAAATATTCGGTGTTATGCTCTGTAAACGCAAAATAAAATACTAAATAGCTGTAAAAATTACCATATTTTAACACAATGAACAGTTTTATTCTTTGAAGTTATAAAGAGCAATTCTATTTCATTTGGTTAATTATGACACTATTTGGTACTGTTTACATTCATATTTCTGTAATGTAATCTCTTTAGATATTTCTGTAAAAGCTATAAAATATGACACAGTCTCTTATCCTTAATTAAATTCTAATAAATAATTTCTTAATATATACTTTCTTTATTAAATTTAATATAACAATTTAGAATTTTAAACTCTTTGTTCATAAACTAGTTAATCTCTTTTCAAATATTGATCACATTTTCTTAGATTATTTTTGTATCTATCTATCTATTCTTCTATATCTATATCTATCTCTCTCTCTCTCTCTCTATATATATATATATATATATATATATATATATATATATATATATATATATATATATATATAAGTTAACTCACTTGTATAGACAGAGAAATTAATTCATACAAGTATTTAGTGCACTCAACAGAGCTCTTGTTACCTTACTCTTTGAACCACTTACGTATATATATATATATATATATATATATATATATATATACGTAGATGGTTTAAAGTGTAAAGTAACAAGAGCTCTTTAACCACCTAAGTATTATATATATATATATATATATATATATATATAATATATATATATATATATATATATATATATATATATATATATATATATATAATATATATATATATATATATATATATATATATATATATATATATATATATATATATATATACACGTACGTGGTTCAAAGTGTAAGGTAACAAGATCTCTGGTGAGTGCACTAGATACCTGTATGAATTAATCTCTCTGTCTGTACAAATGAGAATCACACAATGTGAAAGACTATGAAAAAAGTAGTCAAATGTGCTGTTTCATTCTTAGAAGGTGGAGGTGTTAATTGAAGCATGGTTATCATTTGGAGAGAATTGTAGTATAACGTTTTAAAGTTTCCTTAAAATATCGCTAGCTGCTATACAGGTATGTTCAATCTATCTTAGGAAGTTCATCAGAATTCTTCCGAAGTCAATAAATGTTTGAGTACCATCAGGGTGTGCTGCTGTCGAGAGGTGTCGCTCACGGCTACTGTTCATGTGGAGTTGGATGTGTTTCCAGTGGGAGTTATTAAAACATCCCAACTACAGTTTGGATCACGCCCATTTTCATCACTTCGGATCCTCGGAGAAACTTTTGGAATGTCAGAATTTCAGAACTGATTCCGAAATTAAAAATCTTTGATTATGACTCCATGATCTGGAAGCTAATTTCTTATTTAAAGCTTTCTACAATTGGGGTATTGATGAAATACTTGATTCGATAAACACTGTGACTATGTAAAGTTAGTAATATATATCACAGCTTATTACCACTGTGTATATCTTCGAAATCGAGAATAAAGGTTTTCTCTCATAGAAATTATTTCCTTGCTTTTTGAACTATCTTCGATTTTACACATTCTACTTTACAATGTACCTTTAGGACATTTATATATTTTATATTTAAAAACTGCAAAAATTTTTAATATAAAACTAAAAATAAACGTACAAAATAAATTTTTGTTAAAGAGCAAGGGATAAAATCGTTTCTTTTTAAATGATAATTAGAAGACAAAATTAATTCTTCATTAATGTTTTATCTAAAAAACGTATTTATCACGACAAAATTTCTTTGAAATATTTTCTAAATTAAGATCTTTATTTACAAAAACTAATAAATCTTTAGAATTTCAATTAAAAGTTAATCTTTATGAGTTTAACTGTAAAAAGCACATATAGCATGAAAATCTTCACAGAATATTTAACTGTAACAATATCTTATTTCATTTCCTCTAATCAAAATGTTGATATCCTCAAAAATTAAGCTAGTTTCAAAAATCATCTAAAAATTGGGATGGGTATGACTTTTTTCATCTTTTCTCTATAATTTGTGTTTGAAACTTCAAATTCAACGAATTATATTCATGTATTTCAAGGGACAGAAATCATTTTATAAAAGTGAAAAATATTATATTTATGCTTTCAAAAACATTATGTCTCTCTCCCCTACCACTTTTCAGTTTTTGAATAGCGCTTCTGTTTAAAAGAAATATTTCTGAAACTGACCTGCCCAAACAGAAAATAAAAGAGAGAGGATAAGTGTCCTGTCTGTACTAACAGCTTGCAGTGGACTTCAGCCTTTGTGACAGCATTATTTGCCTAGAAATCCAAGAACCTGCCACTTGTGTCACAAAATCAGACGATAGCACTCTATTTGTATTTAGATGGGAAATCCATCTTCGGAATACCTTTTCATGACACCATCTATAAATTTACTTTTGAAATACTCACAATATTCAAGAATTTTGAGAATGTGTTTTGCATCTCAAATCTCTTGCTACTGTATCATACACGTAAAAATAATTCTTTTTTTACTGTAAAATGATAATAAATAAAACTATAATTAATAATCTTGACTGTTAATTGCTATAAATATTTCGTATTTATTATTTTGCTGCCATAAAAGAAAATTAGCTTTGATTAAAAGATTATAGATATGTGTACACACACATATATATATGTTAGGATTTAAATTGTAGATTAATTTTAAAAGATTTTAATTAGGGATTCTTTACTAAGAGTGACACGGCGTGAGGAGTTAGCCACATAAATACGGCTCACGCGCAATGATCTGGGGAGAGAGCAGTGAGCATATAACGCAGACAAAGCTATGGCTATCCGAGGCAGCTAAGCCCGCTTTGTTAAAATTTAGGCGCCAATGTGCGACGCCATTGAAGATGATTGATGATTAGTGTGCTCTAAGATTTGAATAAAGCTATGAAAATGTACTCAGGACTCTAGTGTCATTTAGTGGAACCTGATATAAATATATATATATATATATATATATATATATATATATATATATATATATATATACATATAATATATATATATATATATATATATATATATATATATATATATATATATATATATATATATATATATATATACATATATATATATATATATATATATATATATATATATATATACATATATATGTATATATATATGTATATGTATATGTATATATATATATATATATATATATATATATATATATATATATATATATATATATATATATATATATATATATATATATATATATATACATATATATATATATATATACATATATATATATATATATATATATATATATATATATATATATATATATATATATATATATATATATATATATGTATATATATATGTATATACATACATATATACATATATATATTCTATTTTACCCAATATTATGTCATTTATATGAATTTAGAATACACACTCTCTCTTACTCACACACACACATATATATCCTTAAACATTGCTGTTTCCAAACATTTTATACATACTATGACTTTATACTACTTCTAATTATTTATTTAATCTGATTCGTAAAGGTTAGAAATACTATTTTAACCAATAAAAATTGTTGACCATATTTGGGGTACCATTAAAATTTAATACTATCACATATGCGAAAGTTTCGTGTACTTTGGGCTCTCTGGGATATAATTGGTGAAAAATATCCCATGTTTCATTGTCTTAGTAGCATGAACGAGGTTGGCCCATCATTGAAAAGGCAAAAGAACCGTGACCTCCACGTTGACCATTTCATAGGATATCAAACTCCCCTTCCACCTCCTGTGACATTCATATTTGCAACAAAACACAACGAAGCCATTTCTAATCTGCCAGGAGTATCATTGATTCACTACGCTTGCTATGGCGGGAATTCTTTGCTCATTGTTCCTTTCAAAAACACCAGGTTCCCATTTTTTTATTTTCTTTCATTTTTTAACTCCGTATATGTGTCTCGAAGTTCTTTTCTTTTCTTGAGGTGGAATTTATTGGTAAGTTCGCTTTTCCCCGATAGGTCGTGGATCTTCTAAAGATAAAAAGATACTAGGGATATTATTCTGGATTTCGCTTTTGATACTTTTCGTATCTATAAATAAATTTCTGTGGTTTGTTTTATTTTCATAAAGCTTGGGAAATGTATATCGAAGGTATTTCTTCTAAAAAATCCCCTTTGATTTTCATGGGATTGCGTGCTTTCGGATTCTTATTCAACCAAAAAAAAGGTTAAGGTTATGTCATGTGTGTTGGCAAATTTATATTAGTCATACGATTACAAACTTAGAACTCGCAGAGGTTTCAAAATTTTACTGTTAGGTACTTTTCAATGCAATTTATTTCAAAAACTAAAAATATTTTCTTATTTCTGTAAAGTAATGTGTAGGTTTTATAAGTATTTAAGTAATAGCATTACACAGCTTGTGAATTTTAAAACCATGCATGAGTTGTGTCAGTGTTTGAATTATGCAACACTTAAGGCTTACTAATTTATTTATTTATTTATTTATTTATGTTTGTAAATTAGAATTTAATAATTTATTCCTGACTAAAATGATCTGATCTTTTTATGACGGTAAAATATGATATATTATAGTTTAGAAATATAATTCTCCTTTTTCTATTTTTATGCATAATGATTAGACGAATGCACAGTGAAATGCTTTTCAATGGAAAGAACTGTATTTATTTCTGGATTTATAGACGCAGATAGATATGACATAATACAACACACGGTGACAAGGAAATATGAGTATATTTTTTTAATAATACGATTTCCAAATTATATACTATTTGCATTTCAAGTTGTCTTATTTTCTATTCAAATTAATATAATTAAAAAAAAAGCAAACCACTTAGCTTTTGCGTGACAATGATTTATTTTTGAACACACGTCAACAACAATTATTATAATATTTTTTTTCTCTTCTTATCATAGAGATGGAATGAAAAGATCAAGCTGCGACGATTTATTATTACTAGTTTTAGGTACAGATAAGCTCTCAACACATTCTTGTAAGGTTTTAAAATCGACACTCAGCGCTGATGTCAGTTTCTTAAGCTGAAGCAATGCTGCATTTTTATCAGGGTGATTTGCATAATTTGCATGCTCTGGGATCTCAAACGCCAGTCTTAAGATATCTCAATTGGATGGGGTGTGAACATCATGGTGCAACATAAGGGTGCCTTGTTCCCTTTGTAAGTAAGTGAGTGTATGTGTGACACGTTGTCGTTAACAAAGGGATTGGCTACTAGCTAAAAAGTGCTTTGTCGATTAGGACAACTTGCTTCTCCTACAGATAGCGTCCAGCTGGCTTTGAAATGGAGATTTCTGTTTTCCCGATGTGTAACATTCAATTGCTGTTTTCCCTAACATACATTCCTGAAGTTAGGTAGAAAAAGAAATCTTTAAAAATAGCACACATAAAAGTTATTTCCGTGAATGAACATTTTAGACATAAAGAGATAGAGGAAGGGAAGGCAGCTGCGTAGCGTAGTTTGTGGATGTGGATAGCCACTTGCTAGGGCCAGTATAATCCCAGTCGACAAAATTATGAATACTTATATTTAAAAGAAATATTTTTATTTTGAAAACTGATTATCAAAATTACTTTTTTATCAGAATAAAATGTTTATTATGTTTCACCAATCAGTAGTTTTGAATGGTATACATTATAATTTTCGATGAAGAAAAGAATTTCTTAATACTATTTAATACTGTTTTTTTTATAACAATTTATTAATGTTAAAAACGGAAGCGTATATTGAAATTACATATATCTTTCTAGCTTGAAAAAATTTAAAATTTGGGTATAAAATATTTTTCCGGCTTAATATTTTACTTGAACTACAAAATTTTATCTTTATAATAATAATATTTTGTTGGGAGGAGAGAATACAAATTTGTTTTTAGGTTTTGGCAACAGAAGCCTACGCTGCACTACTGTGTATAGTTTGTAATCACCATGTTGTACGAGGATTTATCCCCTATTCAGTTCATTTAAAAAAAATTATATTTATTTTATGTAAGCCATATTCCATGTATTAGAAAAGAGCTAAAACCTTCTAGAGTTTATAAATTTTTTACTACAGACGAAAATATTTAAAAGAAATAGAAGAAGAATTTCTCCTTTAATCTTTTTAATAACAAGATCCACATAACTTTCAGAATGATCCAATTAAAGTGATGCTTTAATAGTATTAAACTGATATCTCTCTTTATTTTTTATATATATGTAATGCATATCCAAACAAAGAAGGTTACAAAAATATTTCTTAATACTTCTTTGTTGGATTTTTCTTCTTATTAATTTTTCATTAATGAGGATCAAAATAAACTAAGCAATTTAACATTTTGCCCCATTCTTTATTAGTTATATGTGATTACTTTTTCTATTAGCTCAGTTTTTTTTAAATTAAGTAACCTAATTGCAGATTGTATTTTATTGCATTTGCTGAAATCACACAAGTTTTGATGAATTTGATTATTTTGATATATTCTTTGGCTGCAGATTGTGATATAAGATTCATAATAAATTTCAAAGTAATAACTATGAATTTGACATCTAATCTATTCAAATAAATTGGACATACAATTACAGCCATACTACATATAACCAATCCATCCATCAGTATGGCAAAATATGTGAACGCCTTGCTGAAGGCAACAGTTTTTGCATTTGTTTTATATCATACGCTGCAGTTACTCATTTCCTCATCAGGAAGGAAAGGTTAAAAGTTGCTGCTGTTTATTTTGCGTTTATAAATGATTTAATTTTTTTTAAATTACTGAAGATTTATAAATAATATTTCATCTATTTTTTATTTTGCATGATATATCTGTAGATATGCATTTCATATAGAAAATCTATAAATGTTTTTCAACAGGACTTTTTTAAAAGGAAAATATTTAGAATATAGCATTTTTATACATCTCCCTTTCTCATAGTGTGTTATTTAAAATGTAATTACCTATTATATGGTTGGTTAAATATTTGAAGACATTGCTTTTCCATATCTGTTTAACTGCATGTTATTTATGAAAGTTTTCTCTGTTTTCTTTTTATGATATCCAAGGAATTTTAGAGAACTCAATTTTATGATCGGTTACTCTACATAATTTATACAACCTATTTTAAAAGTTGCTGCTGTTTATTTTGTGTTTATAAATGATTTAATATTTTTAAATTACTGAAGATTTATAAATAACATTTCATCTATTTTATTTTTTATTTTGCGTGATATATCTGTAGATCTGCATTTCATATAGAAAATCTATAAACGTTTTTTAACAGCACTTTTTTAAAAGAAAAATATTTAGATTACAGCATTTTTATACAGCTCCTTTTCTCATAGAGTGTTAATTAAAATGCAATTACCTATTTTATGGTTAAATATTTGAAGACATTTCTTTTCCATATCTGTTTAACTGAGTTTCCATATCTGAGAACTCAATTTTATGATCGGTTACTCTACATAATTTATACAACCTGTTTTAAAAGTTGCTGCTGTTTATTTTGCGTTTATAAATGATTTAATATTTTTAAATTACTTGAGATTTATAAATAACATTTTATCTATTTTTTATTTTGCTTGATATATATGAAGACCTGCATTTCATATAGAAAATCTAGAAACTTTTTTCAACGAGATTTTTTTAAAAGGGAAATATTTAGAGTACAGCATTTTTATACATCTCCCTTTCTCATTGTGTATTATTTAAAATGGAATTACCTACTATATGGTTAAATATTTGAAGACATTGCTTTTTTATATCAGTTTAACTACATGTTATTTATGAAAGTTTTCTCTGTTTTTCTATGCTATCCAAGAAATTTTAGAGAACTTAATTTTATGATCGGTTACTCTACATAATTTATACAACCTGTTTTAAAAGTTGTTGCTGTTTATTTTGCGTTTATAAATGATTTAATATTTTTAAATTACTTGAGATTTATAAATAACATTTTATCTATTTTTTATTTTGCTTGATATATATGTAGACCTG
Source organism: Pardosa pseudoannulata (assembly GCA_032207245.1). Taxonomy (NCBI): domain Eukaryota; kingdom Metazoa; phylum Arthropoda; class Arachnida; order Araneae; family Lycosidae; genus Pardosa; species Pardosa pseudoannulata. The sequence goes on along the minus strand of CM063502.1, from coordinate 77,501,849 downwards.
CATTTCATATAGAAAATCTAGAAACTTTTTTCAACAAGAATTTTTTAAAAGGAAAATATTTAGAGTACAGCATTTTATACATATCTTTTTTTTCATAGTGTGTTATTTAAAATGTAATTACCTATTATATGGTTAAATATTTGAAGACATTGCTTTTCCCTATCTGATTAACTACATGTTATTTATGGAAGTTTTCTCTGGTTTTTTTATGACATCCCAGGAATTTTAGAGAACTCAATTTTATGATCGGTTACTCTACATAATTTATACAACCTGTTTTAAAAGTTGTTGCTGTTTATTTTGAGTTTATAAATGATTTAATATTTTTAAATTACTTGAGATTTATAAATAATATTTTATCTATTTTTTATTTTGCATGATATATATGTAGACCTGCACTTCATATAGAAAATCTAGAAACTTTTTTCAACAAGACTTTTTTAAAAGGGAAATATTTAGAGTACAGCATTTTTATACATCTCCCTTTCTCATTGTGTATTATTTAAAATGGAATTACCTACTATATGGTTAAATATTTGAAGACATTGCTTTTTTTATATCAGTTTAACTACATGTTATTTATGAAAGTTTTCTCTGTTTTTCTATGCTATCCAAGAAATTTTAGAGAACTTAATTTTATGATCGGTTACTCTACATAATTTATACAACCTATTTTGAAACTGGTATTGCACAAATTCGCATTATTTATTTAAGACTAGATATACTTTAAATTCGTGCCTGTTAAATGTTAAATAACTATTGCATATAATTAATGACCGGTTGTAAAGAAACAGTAATTTTATGACTGGTTGCATTTGAATTTTTATGATTAATTATTGTTATTGTTATTTCAGAAATAATCGCACCAAATGCTCTTTATGTGATGGATCTTATTAAATTAAAGTTTCTAAAAGAAAAACTTCTATGGCTATCTAGGTACTTAAACATTGTTAATAGCTTAATTGCGGACTAGATTTAAATAACAGAAACGGATAATTATATACATTTATGATCAAGAAAGATTAAATTTATTTCCAAGAAAAATAACACATTACCCATTACTGAGCTTTGAGCATTATGCGGTAGAGATATTAAGGGCACTTAAAATATCGGGTTTTATTCTAGGAAAATAAATCTAAATTAGTTATTTCAGAGTATAATCTTTTACAGCAATCAGAATGCAAATCAAACGTTTGTTTTACTGCAGAATATTTTATTTTGATGAAGAACTGGAGTTATAACTTTAATATTCAGTCAGAAGAGTAGACAAATAAGAAAAATTAATAATGCTCATTTATGAATAAATATAAAATAATAATATTACAAAGAATTATGTTGCCTTTGCAAATTATTTAGAAAGGCATATAAACTGGAATCACGTAGGATTGGTAAATTAATTTACAACTGGTAGAATAACGATTAATCTCTTAACTGAGTAAATGAGGAATATGTTGTAAAAATTGATAACAAAAAGTTGCCTTATAATCAGTATTGAGCTCAATCAGAATATTTTTCCTTTTGAATTAGTATTATGGCAAATAGATATGATGTTAGGAATAATAGTGTTATTTAATTACATATACGTAAAGCGCAGATTAGAAAATTTAAGCAATGCTTCAGGCATTTTTATCTGTATTACAAGTCTTTTAAATTACAGAGTAGATTATGTCGTTCAAAATTACAGAGAATTTTGTTGCCTTTACGGTTAATTTAGAAGGGCATATAAAATAGAATTATGTAAGATTTATAAATTAATTTTTACTGGAAATCAAATAACGAATTTATTAGTTTACTGGAAGAGTGGAGAAATATGTAGAAAAAACTGATAGAAAAATGTTGCTTTTAAATCAATATCAAGCTCAATAGGTATCTATCATTTCGCTTTGTATAAATATTAAGGGTAAAATATATGATGTTGATAATAATATTATTATCGTATTACATCAATGTAAAGTGTGGTTTGGAATGTTTAAGCAGTTGTGTAGGTCTACCTATTTCTGAGAAGCTTAGTAGTTCAAATAATTGATCAAAATTAGAAAAATTAATACTACCGAATAATATTAATTTACAAATATGTATAAAACAATTGAATTTCAGAGAATGTTGTTTCCTCTGCAATTAATTTAGAAAGTCATATAAACTGAAGCTATGCAAGATTGATAAATTGATTTTTACAGCAAGTCGAATAATGATTAATCCATTTACTGGGTAAATGGCGAATACGGCAGAAAATTGGATAGCAAAATCTTGCCTTCAAATCAATATCAAGCTCAATCAGTATGTTTCTAGCTTTGTGTAAATATTATGGCAAAGAGAAATAACGTTGGGAATAATATTATTATCAAATTAAATACATGTAAACTGCATTTTAGAAGATTTAAATAGTTGTTGAGGTATATTTATTTGTAAGGAACACCAGTATTTAGTATAAGGATAAACTAAAATTATAAACACAAATGCTACCAAATAATATTTGTTTATGGATAAAATGATAGTAATACAATGAACTTTGATGCCATTGCTATTTATTTGGAAAGGAAGACTGGAATCATGTAGGAATAAGAAGTTAATTTACAGCGGGTAAAATAATGAGTTTACTGGGTGAAGGCGGATATGTTGATAAAATTGATAGCAAATTGTTGCTTGTAAATCATTATAAAGCTCCGTATCTTTGTCGTTGTGCTCCAATCTCATGGCAAAGGGGTATTATTTGGGGAATAATATTGTAATTAGATTATGTATCAGACATAAATTTTAAGAATAAAACAATTGTTTTGGTCTATTTATTTGTAAGCAGCTTTAGTGTTTTTATTAGAAGTATAATTATTTGACAGAAGTAGTTAAAATTGGAAAAAAATAATGTAACAAAAAATATTTATTTATGGACAAATATAAATAATCGTATTAGGAAAAATTCATTGCAATTTCAATTAATTTAAAGAGGCATATAGACATTAGTCACATAAGATTGATAAACTTATTTACATGAAATAGAATAACGATTAATCTATTTACTGGGTAATTAGGGAACATGTCAGCAAAACTAATATAAAAAAAAATGTTTCTAAAACCAATAAAATTATTTTCTTTGTCTTTTTGTGTAAATATTACGGTAAGGATATATTATTTTTTGAATAATATTGTTATCAGGTTATATAAAAAATGATTTGTAGTTTATGAGATAGAAATTGTTTAGGTCTATTTATAAGTAGTTTTTGTGTCTCTATTTCCCGTGGTCTCAGTTCCTCTGAGTTATTTGCAAAATTGCCACAAAAAATACAATATTAAATGTAAATGAAGGATGGAAAGCATGTATATATATATATATATATATATATATATATATATATATATATATATATATATATATATCTGTAATATTAAAATCCCTTATTTACTTAATTTAATATTAATTTAATAACTTTTGTTCATAAAGTGAGTTCGGGGTTTGAGCGGTAATTCTGATTTTTCCCTCCAGACGCGCTATAGACTTAATTCAGCCTCTGTCTGTACTACTTTAGCCAATAGTTAGCGCGTTCTCTTTAAACATGGGTATTTTGTATCACGTGATCAATTGTTCTTAGGGATTATTCGTAGTCTTTTTACCTTAGGAATCCCTACTTGAAAAGTGTATATGCGGGATCACATTGTCTGTGTGCACGAAGTTGTAAAGGTGTTTGCCTGTTGTACTGATTTCATGTTTCTTACCAAAAATAGACTGTGTTGTTTTTTTGAATGAGTCTCGCCCATATTGCACACACACACACACACACACACACACATATATATATATACATATATATATGTGTGTGTGTGTATGTTTGTACATACTGAACTGAAGGAACACATACCTAATTAATTAAAATGGAATAATTATTTTCGTCTTATGAAGTTAATTAATACCATATCCAACTAGTGGTGTTGTAAAATGTAACAAATTATTGTATGTTTCATAAAAGTACTGCCAATATCATTGCATTAATCCGAATGTGCATTTCTTTTACTTACGAAATCATTTAAAAGTTCAATTTTCATAGCTCTTGACAAAACGTTTTATATTTTCAATGATGGCAATTTTTTTTTATTCAAATGCAACAATTTTTAACCAGCTAATCCTTTTGTTTAATATAAGCTGTTATCACAATGTCTTTAGAAAAAGGGATTAGCGTTAACATTAAACAAAGCTAATACAAACGAAGTGATTTATCACATTTGTCTCTTTGTTTCTCTGACAAAAACGAGAAAAGTAGTAAACGAAAAACAAATGAATACGCCTGTAAATTTGTGTCCAGAGCGTCTCAGTTTGATTTGCAATTATTATTTTTGACTAACAAAGCAGTCGGAATTTTTACTCTTTCAGTCTTCTTTATCCAATGCGGAGAAGAAATTGTTGAAAATGCCGCTACAGGCAGAGTGGGGCATAAAAAGGTTGTCTATCAGCAGAGACAGATCCGGTTGCTGTCGTGCACTGTAATAAAGAAAGGGAAAAAAAGAAGAAAGACCTCTGTTAACTTAATCTGATTCCAGCCGAGTTTCTGTTCCTTATATAAAAAAGGAACCCTAAAGTAGCCCTGATAAAAAAAAGGAAAGCGGTTTCATACTGCCAACTCAAAGGCAAATACAGGTGACAACAGGAATTCTTTAAACAATATTTCATGAAGGACATATTAGGTTAAAGGGTATATTTTTTAAAAATATAGCTCAGATTTTAAAAATTGTATTAAGTACTTGATTTAATCAAATAAGATGCATTCAAATTTCCCGCTAAAATAGCTTAAAAATTTTATACTGCTTGCTGTGATTTGAAACACTGTCTTCTCCAAGCACTATTTGCTACTCCGATTCCTTGTATTTCTTGATATACAGGCAAGAGCTTGCCAACAATGAATGAGTGTACTTCATCATTTCCTTTGTGAAGTATTTTATTTAGACATCTAATGCATTTTTTATACAATGTACATACTGTATTTTAAAAAGTACGTATATAAGTGTTAAATGTATTGTAAATGTAAATAGTGTTAATGTGTTGAAAATGCAACCATAGCTTAAACGTTAAATAAACTGTAAATCAATTATTTTGTAAAAGTTTTGTAAATATAATTGTATATATTGGCAGTACATGAGATTTTCTCCAGCAGCTGTGACCAAAGAGCAGTCATAAACATTGCGGTGTTGACTGCAGGTGTGAATAGGTACATACTGATATGTAGATCATATTTCTAATTGTAAAATAAGCCCAAAACCTATTTAATGTATATTAGACCATTTTCAGATAGTTCAATGATGGAGATCATCCTAAAAAATCTTTCACCTACAGAAAACTGGTTCAATGTCACTATTTCCTTTTTCTATCCTCAAAACCATATACACTCATATAGTAGTCTATGATAACGTTAGTACATAAGCTAAGGAGCAAAGTATTTTAAACTTTTAGTATCCAATAAAATTGTAAAAAGTGTAGTTCGTATTCAACTGTGATAAAATAATGGAGAAAATGTTTTAGAAACTAACTTATGAATCAATGCCAAAAGATGTAATCAAAAAAGTGTTTTTAATACTACTATATTTTATACTAGACTATCTTAAAGTAGAGAAATACTCATTTTTAGATTTTAAACATACTTTTTCCTTATAAAGTGAGGAAAGTTGCTCGAAATGAACGAACTATGCAAGAATATTATAAAGTATTTTAGATTTTCACAAAAAAAGTAAAACAGGTTTAAAAAAAGTAAAAAGTAATATAACACCTAGACATTTAATAGTTGCATTTTCATATTGCATATACATAAGAAACTGTATTTGATGAATTAAAGTCACTGCTTTTAAGTACGTTACTTGAAGAACGTCCATTTTAAAATTAGCTGGGAAATGGGTTAACAACGGTATTTTTATGGCTTTTAACTGTTTCGTTTCATACGACCATGGTTCTCAAACTGGGTGTTGCCCCTTGGGATTTACCAGGGGGGTTACAGCAAAAATCAAGAATAGTGAAAAATTCAACCATGCGTTTTTTTAATAGCATTAAAGACGAAAGAGCACAAAATGTGCACTATGTTTTTCTTTTTTTCTTTCAAACCAATTTAAGGGTTGCTGTGCCTCAAAAACGTTTAATACACCAAGAGTACAGCAGAGAAAATCATTTGGGAGCCACTAATCTATGTTACTTATGTTACTAAGGTAACATAATTAAGAGTTTATTACATCTAAATGTAATCAAATATTCAATTAATTCTCTCTAATCTGACCTGATAATTCCATAAAAAGGCTAATATAACGGTAATTTAATAGCTATATAAAAATAGAAGACGAAATATTTCAATTAGGAGAATAAATATTTTCCAAAAGTGTTTAAATAATATTGTTTTAGCAAAAACATATACAGTAGGAAAGACAATACAAAACTTATTGTCTATTTAAAATCAGTAAAAAGACTTTAAATAATTAGCTTCTACATATAATTCACGTTTCATTAATTTATGTTTATACAAAGTATGCATGATTTATATACTCATTTCTTGAGAACTAAGAAAGATAACAATCGAAGAATTATATACATTAGCACGAATTTAATCAAAAGAAAAAAATAATTTTGAAGTACATTTAAATAAAATATACAAAGCTCCTGAAATTTAAAATATTAGAAATAACTGCACATCAATTTCACTATATATGATAATTTAGGATTTGAATTTTTATGTTTCGAAATTATTGCTACAAGCAATTTGAATCTTTTAGATTAACTCCAAGTCCTTTTATTTTTCTTTTTAAGGCTTTAAAATTATTGGAAGCGAAACAAGCAAAATTCTTGAATATATTGACAAAGAACTTTTTCCCGCAATTTCAAAAGATACTTTTTTTTTCTCGTTATCCCGCAAAGTGCTCGAAAATTGCTTTTAGACTTTTTTTCTAAGAATATACCCAATCTCTATTTGTTATCTAGCTAAACATAACATAGAGATCAGGTTTTCAGAAAAAGAAGCAGAAGTGTTTAATAAATTTTCAGATTATGATTCCATCTTTCGTTCTCTCCTTTAGAAATCATTCACTCAATCTAAATTTCCTCCTCTTTCAAAGTAATCCCTTTTTTGAGAACTAATATGAAAAAAAAAACTAAATATAAGTTCCTAGAAAATGCGTTTAATATGGATGTGAATATATTTCAAACATTATCTTCAATTAAAATAAATCTATGGATTTTTCAGTGCATTTACAGATTCGTGGATTTTAAATTATATAAAATGGTTATTTTGAATACATAATTTTTGAATGTCTCTATCTTTTAGATATCTATTTATTATTTTGATTACTTTCGAATTACTTTTGAAAGTTTTTGTCTTAATGCATGGAAGTTAATGTGAATCTAACGATAGCTTTAGATGTTTCACTTCGCTACTTTTTAAAGTGCCATTTTCCTTATAATACGCTCTCAGAAATAAAAAAAAACTCCTTTAAAAGAGATAAATTTGTGATACTTTAACAGTAATAATATTATGAAACTAATAGGGAAGTGTTTACAGTAAGACCTCACTGTATTACTCTAACTATTACTGAAAAAGAGAAACTTCTATTTAAATATCAGTAAAATTGCATTGTTTATAGCAAGATCTCTTTGTATTATCCTAATAATTGTAAAAGTAGAGAATCTTTATTTAAATAGAGTAAAAACGCAGTATTTATTGCAGAACTTAGTATGAACAAGATTATCGTAAGGTGTATATTGGCATATATTAGCAATAAAATTCTTTGAAAGATTTTACAGATTTAAAAAATTATACTTAAATCAAGCATGCTAATACTTGATATTTTAAAGTAAAAACTCCTTTATGAGCAAGGAATTTCAATTACTTACATAATTAATAGAGTGAAATCTACAATGAAACCTTATTATATGACTCTAATCATTGCAAAAATAATTAAATTTACTTTTTATTTTCAGTGGAAAAAGATTGTTAATTAAAGCGTCAACTGTGATTGAAGTCGATTAGTCCGTGGAGTACATTGACGAAAGTAAATTGACTTTTAGCAAAAGAATTGAGATATTTCTTGTATGACTAGAATTACGGCTTGAATACTTCGCTCTAAAACAACATATTTTAGAGTTTTAATAGCATATAAATATAAAAACTGCAAAATGTAAACTTCAAAGTTTATTTTTTGTTGTATAGGATGTTGCATTAATGTATTATGAAATATGAAGCTATTAACACCAGCGGAATTGTACCGGGAGCGGGGTTGCTCGTAAATTTAGTTATTCAGTTAAATCTTAATAAATCTAAAATTATTTAATTTTTTAACCAACTTTTCGTATTTTATATTGCAATATATAAACAAATATATAAATAGAAATATATAAATAACAACCATAAGATTTTTGTAAACAAAAAATATATTTTTTAGTGGATAAATTTATAATAGTATCGTAAATAGGAAAAATCAAATAGAAATAGTAGTATATAGTTTTAATTTTTTCCAATTATGTTATATATAAACATTTTTACATTACAAAAAATGAAAAGAGAGATCATAAAACTAATAATGTAAAAATTAATTTTTATTTGTCTAAATTTTTCCAGAATCTATGTAGTAGACAAGAACATTCAGCTTCGTTTTCCTGTAAATACTGTTATTTTTGTACCCACAAACAAACTATGGTGTTACACTAACCCGTACTAGTACGTGAGTCGCGCTCAAGTATCAGTCGTCAGAAAGCGTACTAGTACGCGTCCCACGCTCAAGTATCAATCGTCAGAAAAGTACTAGTACGTGTCCCGCATACAATATGTTAATTATAATTAATGATCTGTTAAATTTTTTTTCATTTTAATCAAACGTAGTAATGTTACAGACAAAAATCAAAATTTATTGATATTTATATGAGTTTGCTCAAGATAGTGTTTTCAATAAAATGAATGAAATCAAATATATAAGGGGAATAAATTTTAAAAATTACATTCAAATTCAGCATTTAGCAGTAAAATGTACTGTTATAAACCTCAGCAGTAAAGGGTTTCTAGAAATTACTAAAGAAATTTTTATTTACTTTTTCTAAAAGGGATCAAAACTGACATTTTCGATATATCACGATTGTTAAAATTCACTTGGTAAAATAGACTGAGAAAAAGAAGTTAAAAAATTAAAACTATACATTTAAAACATGAAGTTATGTTTAATACCAAAAAATCATTCGCAAGGGCCAAAATGATCTCTTTTTCAATTCAAGCGTAAAGGATGTTATAAAGATTTTAAAAATGTTCAGAAATATATATTGCGGTCATAATAGTTTCTTCTTAGTGCATCAACTGCTATAAAATTATTTCCTCGTACTTGGTATTAATGTTTAAGTCTTGGCCTATGTTACACAACCGTATACAGAAAACACTTTAAATTTTCGCCGAAGAAATATTTTAAGGAAGGCCACCTTTATTACAGGCGTAAAACTGCTACGTACCCTCTCAAAAGGGAATCTAATTTACCAGGGGCTGGCTTTGAAAATGTAGAGTGAATTTAGTTGTCTTTGAAGTTGCTTTCTGAGAAATCATTTTCTACAAGTGAAAAGGCTGTTGTTACTCTTTTTCAACTAGGTGAAAGAGTAAAAATAATCAACTTGACTGCTGTTATAGGTGGTACAAGTTTTATAGCGTATGGAAACTTATAACAATACTCGACGCTGAGTTAGTTCGAGATGTTTACTTGCATGATTTTTACTCTCTGTATTTTACGCTATTTTTACTCTATTAAAGAACAGAAATTTCGATAATAATTTTTATTAAATTAAATAAATTAGATATAATAGTGCTTAGGTTATATTTACAATAGTTGATTATATTCTACCATATTAGTAAATTACTTTTATATAATTTGTATATAACGTATAGCAAAGGTAATAGTTGGACTTAAAATTGTAGCTACGATTTAAAATTATTTTAGATGGAATTGTTCGGTTCTTTATTTGTAAGTGTAATTTGTGAATATATGTGTTGATCACTGTAATTAAGAATCTTATATCGATAATTTCATAATAACATATACTAATTATTCAAATAAGATCGTAGATTTTCTTAACTGCGTCACTGATTAAAATAACCGGCATCATTTTTTCATTTGTAATCTTCATTTTATTTCTTTTTGTAAAAAATAAGCAGTGTTGTAAATATATATCAATTTATTTTTGAACCCTTTTGTTCGTTTTGTAAACTGTTAATTTCTCTAATAAGGTTCCGTTTCTATTAATTGGTCAATTAATTTGATTTGTGTGCAGTTTGAGTAATAGCGAATTGGTTTAACCTAATTCTTGTAGATTTTGCTGCTATAAACCCAGACCCAAAGGGTTATTAGGAGGGGGGGTTGCTTCCAGTCTTACTGGAGTGAAAGAAAAGGTACATTTTTAACGAACTTATGTACATAAAAACTTTTTGATAAAACGAGAAATTGACTAAAGTATTAGTAAGTGTACTAAAAGCTTTAAAACCGTTTAGGGAGACATAAATATATAATTACAGTATGTTCATATTTCTATTTTTCATTCAAATTATTCAAAAAGATAAAAAGGTTCTGCAATTCTAAATTCATAAACTTGAGTTTTCGTAAGTATCAGTATTCTAATTTACTCTCTTGAAAATAAATTAATTTTACTAGAATTAATATCATTCCTGTTAAAGCATATAGTTCGAGTTCTTTTGGTCACTATTTATCAACATTTCGATAGTGTTTAGTATGAAAATAAATAATACTACTACCTATTACGTTCATTGTTATTTAATTCACATACAAACAGTAAAGACAGGTTGAAAGTAGACAGTAATAACTGTTAGCATTTGCATCATGAATAATGTTTTATGCCCTTTGTTTAACATAATGAAAGTTCAAGATTATAAAAGTGATTCTTCATCGTTGAGAAATCTTATTCTTTACAAGATTGAAAAATACAACAACGACGAATTTTAATAGAGGTAAATGGTTATAATTTGTTTTTGTTACCATTGAAACTGTAAAAGAAATTCGTTGAAATAAAAATGACTATGTTATTATGAATTTGCTTCCTAAAATTATATATTTAATGTACCACAAGTCAATCTTAAATAAAATCAATGAAAAATACAACAACGAAGAATTTTAATAGAGGTAAATGGTTATAATTTGTTTTTGTTACCATTGAAACTGTAAGAGAAATTCGTTGAAATAAAAATAACTATGTTATTATGAATTTGCTTCCTAAAATTATATATTTAATGTACCACAAGTCAATCTTAAATAAAATCAATGAAAAATACAACAACGAAGAATTTTAATAGAGGTAAATGGTTATAATTTGTTTTTGTTACCATTGAAACTGTAAGAGAAATTCGTTGAAATAAAAATAACTATGTTATTATGAATTTGCTTCCTAAAATTATTATTTTTTTTATTGTCCCACAAGTCAGTCTTAAATAAAGTCAATCTTTACATTAGTAAAGATTAATAGTCAATCTATATATATAGTTAATACATTAATAGTCAGTCTTTACATTTTAAATATAATATGAATCCTTAAAAAAGCTCAGTTAAATTTTTAAGTCATTTATTTAAGTTATTCTAAATATTTCATTATTTCTAATGGTAAAAAAGCTATTTTCAAAACATTTTATTATTCATTATAGGGTTCATAAATAAAAGCAAATGATACAATTGCTATTTATTTTCTTCATATATAGATATATGCTTAACTTCAATTTTATCTTTTAATCAATCATCCTTGGTTATTTTTCCATCTTCAAAAGCATCATTTCATTATGTCCTTTTATTTATTAGTTCGGTTTCTCAAAATAGTAAAAAAAATAAAAGCTATATTCTCTTAATGCAGGTCGCATGAGCAATATCTGTATAAGAAAACAAACTAAAGAACTGATTTTCCCTCGAGAATCTTCCCTCGAGAACTTTCTTAGGAAAAGCACAATATATTTCTAAGCAAATGCTACATTAATATGTAATTTACTTGGCAAATACAATGAAAATTTCGACATATCTTAACAGGAGACTTCAACAGGTTTTTGGAATAATATAATTTCTTATTATAACGTAAAGTCACAGTGGAATATATCATTTTACTGTACTAAATATCATATAGGAAACAAATATTCGGATGTATAATTATTCTCCTCTAATACTTTACTTTCTACAATAATCTGAGACAAGTGGTTTATTCTCATTGATTATCTTTCTTATATAACTAACATATCCAACTTATTATCGTGGGACTTTAAGATAATACAATATCTTTCAAATTAATTCGAACAATTCCTTTTTTTAGATTCATTGCATAATTTTTCATTTTCTTTTATCTTATATATTTATATAGGTTATGTAGAGTATTTACTGTCTGAATAAATTCCGACTCCCAATTGATTAATACAAATCTCCATTATTTGTATAGTTAAAGCATCTTATCAGTTCTTATAAATTGCTTTATGTAATGTATTCTTAGTAGCAAAGGATTATTCTTGTATATTTTTATCTTGGTGTACGCTTTCTATAATAACTTTTTTTACAGAATAAATAATAAATGTGCTTATGAGTATAAACCTGAAATGAATGATCATAAAGATTACTTAGATATTATTACCAAAATTCTCTGCTCCCAACCGATGGACATAGATATGATTACCTAGTAAGGATTGGATATATTTGAGGTGTTCTCTCAGAGGGAATAATACTGCTTGCCTATATGCTGCTCCCATTATAAACTAGTCGACAAAATCTGCGGCTTTGTAATAGACAAATGTCAATATAGATAAGTGGCTCCGCATTGGATAAAAAAATATTTATCCAATGAAAAACACAGTAATTTCATACTATTGAACCATATGCAAGTATTATATATATTGTATAGCCTGGTTAAAATTAAGACAGGTGCTAGTAAAATAAACGACAAAATTTTAAGAGATGCTATAGAGAGATTTTTTTTTATAATTTTCCAATGAAAAACACTTTTACAGTAATTCATTTTATACTTTACCATACATTAATGGGATAGTATGTATATATGCTGTACTGTAGGGTTAGAATTGAAGCAAGTGAAAAAATCTTCAATATAATAATCTATGTATTCGTCCTTATACGATAAAAAAAGTTCTAGTCTGGATAGCAAAAATTACTCCAGCCGAACGATGGCCGATTGGTTAGGGTGCTGGCCTTCGGTACCGGAGTTCGTGGGTTAGAATCCCACTGTGGCATGGATGTTCGTAGCCGTTCGGAATCGGCTTTAAACTGTAGGTCCCGATCTCATTAGCCCTCGTGTTGCAAAAAGTAGACCGTAGCACTCCAAACCAAACCAAACCAAACTTATTATGGCCAATGTTGAGCGGTAATACATATATGTATGTATATATATATATATATATATATATATATATATATATATATATATATATATATATATATATATATATATGGAGGGAAGGACACAACCATAATTAACTACAAAAATTTATTGCTTAGTACTAGTAAAACTATAAATATAATTTAAAATTACACATAAAACTATATAGGCAATCAACTGGTACGTCTAACTGACTAGCAAGCAGGTGATTACATGCCCCAATTAGCAGAGAAGAAAATAATGACCAAGCACATTGGTTCTGGAGCAATATTTACTCCGTAGTGGTAGAAAATATGATAGACCGTAGCACTCCAAACCAAAACAAACCTAAAATTACTCCTAAATCATTAATTAGGATTTAACTTTATAAAAATTATTTTTAATTGAGTTGAAATAAAATAGTAAAATAAACATAAAATATATGTATCAAGTAAAAAAAATAGAAATTTACTTACCGGCAAAATAACTTTTTAAATATGTAAATTAGAAACTAATTTTTCATATGAAATAGAATTTTATTAAGTATTGCTTATTATGTGAACATGTATACTAAGTTATTATACAATACTGGTATACATTTGTAATATTATACTTCTATATTACATTATTATACTGTGTATATTAATACAAGCAATGTATTACATTTTATTGCTTAGTAAACACGAAAACTTAAAAGTTTTTAATTTAAGAGAATTTAATTAAATTATTTTTAAAATATAAGATTATATTAAGTTTTGTAATGGCCAAATGTCAATTTAGGCAAGTGTCTCCACATTGGATAAAAAATATTTATCTAATGAAAAACACAGTAATTTCATACTATTGAGCCATAGATTAATAAGAGGGTAAGTATATATATTGTACAGTCTGTTTAAAATTAAGACAGGTGCTAGTAAAATAAAAGACAAACGATTTAAAGAGATGATGTAGAGAGATTTTGTTTTATAATTTTCCAATGAAAAACCATTTTACAGTAATTCATTTTATACTTTGCCATACATTAATGGGATAGTATGCATATATGCTGTACTGTACCGTTAAAATTGAAGCAATTGGAAAAAGTCTTGGCTATAATAACCTATATACTATAACCATTATAAATTTAAAAAGTTCTAGTCTGGATAGCATAAAACTATTCCTACATTATTAATTAGGATTTAACTTTATAAAATTATTTTTTAGTGAGTTGAAATAAAATAGTAAAATAAACATAAAATATATGTACCAAGTGAAAAAATAGAAATTTACTTACCAGCAAAATAACTTTTGAAATATGTAAATTGGAAACTAATTTTTCATATGAAATAGAATCTAGGTATTGCTTATTATGTGAAATTGTGTATCATATTATTATACAATACTTGTATATATTTGTAATATTATACTTGTATACTATATTATTATACTGTGTATATTAATACAAGCAATGCATTACATTTTATTGCGTAGTAAACACGAAAGCTTAAAAGTTTTTAATTTAAGAGAATTTAATTAAATTATTTTTAAAACATAACATTATATTAAGTTTTGTAATGGCCAAATGAAATATATAGGCAAGTGCCTCCGCATTGAATAAAAATTATTTATCTAATGAAAACCACAGTAATTTCATACTATTGAATCATAGATTAATGAGAGAGTATGTATGTATATATTGTACAGTCTGGTTAAAATTAAGACATGTGCTAGTAAAATAAAAGACAAAACTTTAAAGAGATGCTGTAGAGAGATTTTGTTTTATAATTTTCCAATGACAAAACAATTTACAGTTATTCATATTATACTTTACCATACATTAATGGGATAGTATACAGTATACATATATGCTGTACTGTACGGTTACAATTGAAGCAAGTGGAAGAAGTCTTCGCTATAATAAACTATGTATGCGTCAATATAAAATAAAAAAAGTTTTAGACTGGATAGCATAAAATTATTCCTACATCATTAATTAGGATTTAACTTTATAAAAGTTATTTTTTAGTGATTTGAAATAAAATAGTAAAATAAACATAAAATACATGTACCAAGTGAAAAAATAGAAATTTACTTACCAGCAAAATAACTTTTGAAATGTGTAAATTGGAAACTAATTTTTCATATGAAGTAGAATCTAGGTATTGCTTATTATGTGAACGTGTATATTATATTGTTATACAATACTTGTATATATTTGTAATATTATAATTCTGTATTATATTATTATACTGTTATATTAATACAAGCAATGCATTACATTTTATTACGTAGTAAACACTAAATCTTAAAAGTTTTTTTAACTTAAGAGATTTTAATTAAATTATTTTTAAAACATAACATTATATTAAATTTTTACAGAATAAAACACATATTTTACTTTAATTCCATGTAAAAATTTAGTTTATAATATTCATATTTCAAAATTTATCTTGCCAGTAAGTAACTGTCATGTTTTTATTAGGGCAATATTTTTTATTTTATTTAAAAATGTACGTCTTGAAATGGTAAAACTAATTAACGTTTATAAAGTTAGAGTGTTATTAAACAACTTATTAAAATTCATTCTAAAAAAGCCAAAGTTTCTTTTAGGAATTCAATAATTTAATAGGGACATACATAGGGTTTTTATAAGGGACTTTTATGATTAATTGGAAAATGCACTTTTAACTCAAATTTTAAATCTTGGCAAGTACTGTTCCTTTTAAAAGGTTATATCGTGCCTTAATTTAACATTAATGTTATATTCATAGAAACAAAAAACTCCTGGTTCGTACACAAAAAAAGTAATTATTTTTTTTTGCGCTGTTTTCATCGATACATAAAATAATAGTATTTCAGTAGTTCTTGTTGCTTGTAGTCTACTTGGAATTTTTCAAAGAATTTCATTTCTCTGTTAAAGGGAATGTGGTAGCATATTACATGGTTTGATACTATGGTACATAAAAATAGATTATAATAAAGGACATAATTTTGGTTGGTGGTTAATGAAAGTTTTGCTTATTTTCTACCTCTATTATTTAGCAAAGAAACATATCGCTATGGGAAAAATAAATACAATCAAATATAGAGTTACACGCGTAACTTCATTGAAGCACACAATGCTTAGTTGTCTGGAATAGGTTTCTGAATTATTTTTTGTCTAGGAATGGAGAGTGGGAGAAAAGTTGCTAGAATTATACTCGAAAACTTCCTGACCTCTTGAGATAACAGAAATAATAGTTAATGTTACTGCAAACAGTATGTTTATTCTACTTGAGAACGTGGGATTTGAATTTAGAATTATGACACCCACACTTTTTATTAAATCTTCTGAGTCAAAATTGCTGTTTTTTTAATGTAATGCATTTACTCCTCTTTAAATAATCAGCATATTTCTTAGACAACATACAATAATTGTTGCATATGGGAACTTTAGAGATTACATGGAATTTCTCCACAAATAGCTTTGAAACCCAATGAAATCTTCAACGTTTTACAATAAATTCTTATCTAGGTGTCTTAATTATTACGGTTATAATCCCTTTCTTTCAACTAGGTTGCGTATTTTTACAAACCATAATTAAAAGGTATTGCAATAAAATAATAACCTCAGTAATTAAGTGCTTGAAGGGTAGAAAAATAATTCATGTTATCACTCAAAAGGCTTCAGCTTTCCGAAAAACCACTTATCTAGAGCTTTAACTAGAACTTAAACTTTGTATAAAGTATATAAAAATGTTTATGAAACTTTCTGCAGTTTTAAATTTTGTGATACGTTCGAAATATTTTTAAGTAGTGTTCACAGATATTTATATATGTTTATTATTAATAGTAGTCCTTATACATGAATTAAGTTTGTTTGGAAAATTATTATTTGATATTTAGAAATAAAATACTCAAAGTATTCTTTAAGAAAATAAATTATGTATCTATTCAACCCAAAATCATTTTACTTATACCTGAACAATACATGGTAGATGGTACAAAACAGATTAAAATTTAATGCAAATGATTTCAAAGAGTAAAAAACTTCAACACCATTATATAGGTAACAAGACGTAATGACTGTGGGTTTAAACAGCCATTACGCCAATTTTAGATTGGCTGCATTCTTTTCACATTTTTTGTCATACAGGAATGAAGTTATTGCGTTCAATTCCTCATAAAGTTTAAATTAAGTCATTGACAAATCGCTTATAGATGGCTGAAGGTTTTATGGTGAATTGCTTGAAAGCAAAAAATTTTAATAAGTCATGGGTAAGGAGAATCTCTTTTGTATTAGCTTATAAAATATTTCTAATTTCATTAAAAATAAAGTTACAGATCTGATCACATTATTGAGATTATTAAAACTTGAGACAAACTTTTTTTTTTCGTAATAAAGTATTTCTGTTGTATATATTATGTAAAAAAAGATTTTAAGAGATACTTCAAAATGGCATTTATGCCAATATATGTGCTCATATATAGTTTTATTAATTTGATCTTCACCAATAAAGGAATTTTATTGAGAAATCTATCTTGTTTAGGTAGTTTAGGTTATCTTGTTTAGGTATTAGTAAAGATTAGTAAAGATGCACTCTAAGAGTGTGTAATTTAACTGTAACTTTTGATTTATAATGTTTCTTATTATTTTTATCCTGTCAAAAATACTTAAATTAAAAACCTAATATTTAATTCACTGGTCATTATAGGTATATGCCCTAACATTCTTTGAAATATTTTTAATCCTAAAATTCATTATAATCTGTAAAGTTTAAATTAATTTTTTTTGCATATATGTAATGAGTTTCTCTTAACAAGATCAGTAAAGAAGACGTGTTTATCTTTTAATATTGAAAATAAGTCATGCTTCATTAAAATTAACAAACTAAGGAAAATAACCAGCTATGGTATATTATATTATAAAAAGTAAGAGTATATTTTCCTATATTTTTAATATCATTTGCATTAAAATTAGGATAAATAAAATATGTGATTTTAATGATGATAACAGAAATATCAAGAATTGATATCAATGTTTTGCTACTTAATTATATTTAGATTAACATCTACTACTTAAAGACGATTTGGAATTATCACTAATGTGCTTGCAAGAGTAGAGTTCGAAGTCTAGTTACCGAATCCGCTATAAAGGCACTCTCTCTCCGCTATAAATCGTTCTATCTTTCTTTATTTGTGTTCATTCAGTAAGCCATTATCAAATTAAGTTTCAAATAACTTTTGCTCATTTAAAGTATCTCTTTTGCTTAGTTTATGTTTTTAATTATATCTCTATTCAAGTGCTAAAGTGAATGGCATTACGAAAACCTTATACATCAAGCAAGACAAAGGCCTACAGGGAGTGATAAACATATCAGCATTTCGTGTTGCAAAGAGTAGACCGTAGCACTAAATCAAACCAAACCAAACTATATCAGCACTGGCGAGCAATTGGCTGAAACACCGTCACTTCCCGAGGTATTCAGTTACTTCTTTATACGATGTCCTTAACATAAAGCAGTGAAGAGAACTTGTAAATATTTTCAGCATCACACGTTTGTTCAGAATCATACAATTACAAAGAAGAATCAGTTAGATTAAAACTATTATATTCAAATGATTTAGATCAGTAGATCGCAAAGTGGTGGTACCACCTATATGGGGGGTCATAGAGATCTAAAGAAGCTTTATCGGTCGAGGGTAATTTAGAGGCTTTGAGGATCAACCGCTATACCCCTTTGCAATTCTCGTAAAAATAGACTGAACAGTTTGCTCAACACTAAAAATAATTAAACTTATTTTTTAACACATATTTTTAAATATTTTTGTGAATAGTGGAACTCGACGACTTAAGATTGGTGATGACAAATATGACCCTAAATATCGAAATATTACTGTCATCTTACCAAACTGAGCAGTCTCCTCAGTGATATATTAATTTTTTTCAATAATATAAATTTGATAATGAAATTTTCAGCAACACATTAATAATGTTCTTGACTCTTACAATTTTGTTTAAAATCTCTCCTTCTTTTCGATATATAATATGGTTTACGTGGCCTCAATAGAGGATCATCAATCAGAGAATCGTTCTTTGAAAAAGAAGAATGAGTCTAAAAATTGGAAATTATGGGTTATTAGACCGATTAATTTTAAGATCGGATGTTAGTGTATTTTTTTTAGAGGATGATGATCACATTTTGTTTTTCTGTAAAAAGGTGTGTTAGATTAGAAACTATCGGAAAAGTCTGATGACGATCATTTGAAGATCAATTAAATCAGTTAAATATGGAGACTTTGTAGTTTGATGGCTTAAAAATTTTTGTATATTGTCAATAAATAAATAAATAAAAATATTATTACTTTTGAGATTTGATAAATCTCAGCTAGTTAACTCCAATCCTATTTCCTTATAGAAAAAAAGGTATGTCATATTCTGAATAATTTCATTTTCGACGAAAACTTTATTTATAATAACAATAATACATGTTTGAACTTTTTTTCCCTTAATACTGGTCGAATTACATTGTTAGAAAAATAATATCTAGTACACAGCAGTTGTGGTCCACGATAATTGAATTAACAAAATTGGACTGGGTGACCGCTAGAAATAGAATGTAGTTGTAACAAGAGATAATGAGACGGAAGTAGCTGGTCTATTCACTGGGAGAGCTGGACATTTTATGGGTAGATGATTCCTTTCTATTTAGTTTTATTATGATATCTGAATAGAGTTGCAGGATTATTTACTTCGAGTTACTTATATCGCTCGTTGGATGCCATACATGTATTTATACTTCAGTATACTCTAAAATACTCATTAGAAATTTATAAGAAGTTTTAAAACATTACAGATTATGTCATATTACATTCCTTATCAAGTTTTTAATAGTATTTCTGAATATAACTTTTACCTGAAATGTATTTTTGTTTTATCTAATTTATACATATAAATCATTTTGGATAAAGCAATAAATCTTTTTTTAATTGATGAACTTACAGTATTATGATTTTATTATATTTATTCATATATTCCACATCCCCTAGCAGTGAAATATATCTCGATATTAAATAATTGAAACTTTTTAATGAGATCAGCAGTTTTATTTCTGTAATTCGATCAGAAAATTGAAGAAAATGTTCTTTGCTCATTACTGATTTTCACCATCTGTTGTCATAACACATGTGTTACTTATTATGACCAATGTTGAACGGTAATACATCTAATTTAATAATAAATTAGTACGTTTAGTTAATTTACACATATAAATCATTTTGGATAAAACAATCAATCTTTTTTTAATTGTTGTACTTACAGTATTATGATTTTATTATATTTATTCACATATTCTACCTCTCCCCGCAGTGAAATATATCTCGATATTTGAAAAATTAAAACTTTTTAATGTAAATAGCAGTTCTGTTTCTGTAATCTGAGATAAATTTGAAGACAATGTCTTTTGCTCATTACTGATTTTCACGATACACATACATATATGTATGTATATATATATATATATATATATATATATATATATATATATATATATATATATATATGGAGGGAAGGACACGACCATAATTAACTACAAAAATTTATTGCTAATTACTATTAAAACTATAAATATATTTCAAAATTACACATAAACTCTATGGGTAATCAACTGGTACGTCTCACCGGCTAGCCAGAAGGTGATTACATGCCACAATTTGCAGGGAAGAAAATAATGACCAAGTACATTGGTTCTGGTGCAATATTTACGTCGTAGTGGTAGAAAATATGATGGTACTATATTTCCAGTATATATACACATACATACACACACACACACACACACATATATATATATATATATATATATATATATATATATATATATATATATATATATATATATATGTGTGTGTGTGTGTGTGTGTGTGTGTGTGTGTGTGTGTTTAATAAATATGAAACGAATATATTTTGAAACAATGCAGATATTTTTCGAATATCTCACTCGTTAGCCACTATTATCAAAATGACACCGGGCAGTGCTCTGCCGCAGTATGACGGTGTTCTAATGAATATGAAAAGTTCATATTTTGAATTATTATATCATTATTTGAATTATTATTTGAATTATTAATTTATATTTTTCAAATATCTCACTTATTAGTCATCACTGTCACCGGCAGTGATATACCACGGTTATAAATTTTACTGTTTTCTAATGAATAAAAAAAGATCATGCTTGGAAACAATGCATATATTTTTCATATATCTCTATCATTATATTCCTTTGGGTAAATGACACCCGATATTGTTCTGTTAAAGGTTTTCTAATAAATATGAAATGTGCATATTTTGAAATAACGTGGACATTTTTTTAAATATCTCACTTATTAATTAGCCACCACTTGAAAATGACCCCGGGCGGTGATTTACCGCAGTTTTTAAGTTTCGCTGATTTCTAATGAATAAGAAAAAATCATAATTGGAAATGACAGAAACTTTTTTCAAATAACTCATTCATCAGATACCACTGTCCAAATGACGCTGGGAAGTGTTCTTCACGGTATTGACGGTGTTCTAACAAATATGACATGTGCATGTTTTGAAATAATGCAGATATTATTATCCAGAACTGTCTTGACACAGGGCAATGTTGTACGTGGTTTTAAAGGAAATTTTCATGGCATTCTAGTGTTAAAAATCCAAATTGTAAAATCCATCTCCTAAGCCGCGAGTTTGGGTCCAAATAGAGAATGGCAGAAGAAAATCCTTCCTATCCAGGTAAAAGATAACATTTTTTTTCTTTTTTCCTGTCGCATTGTTTCTCGAACGATTTGTTCTTGTCCAGTCAGCAGTACTGCGATCGATTTCCTTCTTTTCCTTCCGGTTATTTCTAAGAAAAGCATAGATATTGTTTCTCTTACTAAACAAATTATCGTTGATATGCGGAACACATACCTCTCTGTATCCACCCTCACCTTCCACCCCCGATCTTTTACAGCCGAAATCGGGACGATATCAGTTCCAGGAATGACATTAAGTAGTTTCTGTGGAATGAATTTATTTTTCTTTATCGTTGAAATATATAACTGAATTATTCTGATTAAAGATATGTTATCAAATGAGTTTTTTTTATATATCGTAATCTTTACCAGGAAAGAGTTATTTAATAATAAACCTTCAGTATAATATGCAATAAAATTTGCCTTTCCAAGATGCATATTATAAAGATCAATAAACGTTGGGAGAAAATATTTTAATGCAATACTTTGTGCTTTACGAAATAGTTTCTAAAGGTTGAATTTTTTTTTTTAGAAATTTATTTACATATTTTGTTGAAACGATAGAGAATTGCAGAATTCTAAGAATATATAGACAGGATTCACAGATTTAAGAAATAGCTGTTTAAAAATTAT
The DNA here is from genome assembly GCA_032207245.1 of Pardosa pseudoannulata. Lineage (NCBI taxonomy): Eukaryota > Metazoa > Arthropoda > Arachnida > Araneae > Lycosidae > Pardosa > Pardosa pseudoannulata. The sequence continues at coordinate 77,479,147 of CM063502.1, read as the reverse complement.
ATAATAGATGTTTCCATTTTGAAAGAATTCGAAAATTAATGGCATTAATTGTCGAATTGTAATATTTACCAGGACAGACTTATTTAATAATAAATCTTCAGCATAATATGAAATAAATATTACCTTTTAATTAGATGCA
>CM063502.1:77469008-77474008 GCA_032207245.1 Pardosa pseudoannulata | reverse complement strand
TCAACCCAGACAAGGGAATAACTTAACTCCTGACTTCAATCTGAGCTCAGAGGAGCGACAAAAGGGATAGGAGAGTTTTTCTTTTCATCTCTTTAAACTACGTTAAGTGTTGTCGAATTATTTCGGTAGCTTACGAAATTGCATTTGTTTTCGTATTACGCCAAATGTGATACATTGGTCGGAATTATCAGCAACTTCACACCATTCGCTTCAATTTTCTTTGTGTGAAGGTTGGAATTAATGAGAAATGCATTTCCTCCAAAGGAATTTCTATGAATTGTCGGATTTTGCTCTTTGCTCGACGATAAAGAGGGCGTTTATTGTAATTTTGCAGGAGCTTATTAATGCTTAATATTGTTTCTACTTATTTATATTGAAATGTGTAGAGAACATTATTTAGTATTATTTATGCAAAAATACTTTGTTATACTGTATGAGCTGTCGGCTTTTGCTCTTTGCTAGGCAGTAAAGAAAGGATTTATTGTAATTTTGCAAGAGTTCATTAATGCTTAATATTGTTAGCACCTACTTGTATTAGAATGTATAGTGAACATTATTTAGTACAATTTATGAAAAATATTTTACTATACTGTAGTAGGCATTATTTGATATTATATATGTAAAAATATTTTACTATTTTTCTACTGTTATAAACATTAAAATAAAAAACTAATAAATGTTTCTTTATTTCTTTTTAGGTGAGTTTCTGTTTTTTCATCAATAAATGCAATTATGTAGGTAAGATGTCACTTTCTTTATGGTTTTAAAAAACAGCTTGTATAAACTTTTGGAATTGAAATTTATGAAAATAAAAATAAATTCCACACGCTGTTGACTCTTGACTCGGCCAGTGTTCCCTTAGACTGTCAAGAATGTAATATACGCCAGCAAAAATGTGAATAAACTTTAAGATTATTATCTTAATCATAAAAATTTGTGATTAAAATTTTAACATACATGTCAATTTTTTTTTCTACAATGTTTTGTCTTAATGATAATATATGCCACAAGGAGAATTAACGTAAACATTAGTAAATAATAAATATTCACAATAACGCATGCGTGTTGCATATGCTGCAGTATGTTGTATTAGAACTGTTAACTGTTAAACAAATATTTATGAGGTTAATGCTGCATTACTATTTTTACCACATTTAATTTGTCATGTTCTTAAGATTCGAAATTTCGAGAATCCTGTTAAGAAGGAAAAAAATTATTTTTCATAAAATATTAATTAAATTTTCTACAGATCTAGTAATTTGGTCCTAATAAAAAACTCATGTAAGTGATGAAATTAGTTCAATAAGCATTTTTAAAAATGTATAACTTACTGCTTTAAAATACACACATTATTCTTTATAAAACCATTACTTACTTTAGTGTTAGTAGAAAATGAAAAAATAATTAAAATATATATACCTCTCTCGATATTATAAACTTCATAAGCTGCTTTGTTATCTATAACATTAACAATATATTAAAGCGAATGCGTTTGGAAATGTAAATTAAGAAACTCATTAATTATTTTTCAGTTAAATGAAGTATTTTTAAAAATGTACTTGGCGAAAATGATACTTCCTGAAAGTGTGTTAAAAAGAAATCCTTGAAAATTTCAGGATGTTATATTGAAGTAAATATAAAGGGCTGCTTTTTGTTTATAATTCTGTGACTCCTTGAAATTATTTCCTTCTTTTATGAGTGAACTCAAAATGTCTTAGATCGAGTAGATATTCAAGGAAATAAAAGTATATTAATAACAATCACAAGTGATGGTTTTAAGTTCGATTTAGATGAAGAAGTATATATAACAATCATTGTATGAAGTGGTCGGAATTTTAAATTTATTGTGTAAGGAGACAAAGTGTGAAATTAAAGGAAGTACTGAAAATATATTTTCCTTGCCATTATTAAATGTTATTTATTTACTGAGCTGTTTTACTATATCCAACGATAGTACATAATGAAAGTTTATAAGTTTGTGAATTACAGTGGTCTCCGCTTAATGTTATCGCGGTTAATGTTAGCAATCGCTTATTGTTATTGAAATCACTTAGTCCCGATTTTCTCTATTCATTTGTATGTTAAAATTATCACTTTATGTGATCGTTACATCGGTTAATGGTATCAGTTTCCCAACTAACTGGCAAAGAAATAATCACAATGTATTCAGAAGGAACCCATTCTTTCCTTTCCCTCCACTGTTGTTTGAATTTCCGAGAATTCTCCCTCTTCCACTTAGGGAAATGGGAAATGAACAAAAGAGTGGGAAAGTACACGTCCCCGGAATTTTGCTCCCTTACATGCAGCTTGTCGATATGGAAGCCAGAAAGCGAAATGATTTAACATTAAAACAAAAGATCAAAATTTTAATGTCATTATGACAGGTTATCAAAACTGAGTCAGAGCAACATTTCTCAACCTCTACTGTGCAAAATTTTGGAAAACTCGTGATGATCTTACTAGAAGAAATAAACAAAATGAAAATACGGAGACACATTCCTGTAGCTTCCACGTTAACAGAATCTGAAGTCTGTCAGATTGTCATAGGAAAATAGACGAAAGATGGAACTGATGAGTCATATGAATAATCTCTTGATATCAAGACACCTCCTATAAGTGCAGGCTTGCAATTCCGTCACTTTTCTCACCTTTAGTCACTTTTTTTACAATTGATCACTTTTAGTCACATTTTAAGTAAACAGTTCCTTTTAGTCACTTTTCTCACGGTGTATCACAGCAAAAGTCTGTTGTTGAAAAAAGAAAATCTGAATTAATTACAAAATATTTTAATAAAAGACCAAAAATGGGATGCTCTAATCTTATTTTTCTTATTAAAATGTAATTAGTCATACGGTTTCCAGAATTTAGTGATTTTAAAAAGTCGTAAAGAAGTTACCGAAATTTACATTTGTACTGAAATGTACATTTAATACATTAAAATAATTTACGTCATAGCACACATTTCTCTTTTTCTTGACAATTTATGTTTAGATACTCTAATCTAGCTATGTACATATTTCAAAACATCATTAATATATGCAGAAAATTGTGATTATAAAACTAATGTATTGTATGTATTCAAATCTAATTTATAGATTTTCTTGAATAAAAAGCAATGTTGAGTTGTATTAAACCTAATTTTTAACCTTTTTTGTATTTGACGCTAAAATCATGTCTTGCATGAATCATTGATTTCGAGTTAAAATAAATAGAAAAAATCTTAATAATAGCATCTGTAATCAAGACGAGAAAAAAATCCCTTTTTTTTTCAATGTTTAGTCACTTTTTAGTCACTTATTCTGTATTATTTGTCACTTTTCTCACCTTTTTGAAAGTACGTCAGCAGTTGCAAGCCTGTAAGTGCTGAAATGAGAAATGCATTGGAAGAGTTGAAACGTGGAGTACAACACAGCTCCGATGACAGTATGATTACGAACAATTTGTCAATGAGCTTCTGAGAAAGAATTGTAGACAGTCAACAAATGATCATTTTTTTAATCATGTGTACAATTCTTATGCGTTAAACGATAATATACGGTACATAAATATAAGGTATGAATTAAAAGGAGGGATAAATTTATCTAATTTTGCATATCATTTATTCTTATCAATCGGTTATTGTTACCAAAATCACGGTGTCCCAAACTGATCACATTAAACGCAGTCCTCTGTATTTACTTGAATACTTTTATTTGAGACAGCGTAAAAAAGTCCCACCTAATTGACCAAATGAATATTTTCATTAAAAAAAATGCGAGTAATACTATAAGTAAATGTGTAGTTTCATTCGAGAATGGGTAAAAAGAAACCCTAAAAAAGTTCAAAATGTCTTACTGAAATAAATATAAAGAACTGTTTTCTGTTTTTAATTCTGTGACTCTTTAAAATGGTTTTCTTCCTATATGAGTGAACTCAAAAGATCTTAGCTCAAGTGGACCTTTTATAAGAAAGTTTTTCTTTTAAACAAATAGAAGCGATGACATTAAGTTTGAACTAGATGAAGAGATATATCTTTACCAGTGTACATAACTATCGTTGTATGTGGAGGTCGAAATTTTGAATCGATTGCGTAGGGAGGCAGACACAGAGAGAGCTTAAGGGAGGTGTTGGCAATTATCGGTTCCTGGCTGATATCAGATGGAGTAACGTGAAGCATCTACTTAATTGCTTCGAGACCCAGTCGATAAAATCTTTCTTTTCTTTCAAACTATTTTCAGACTCATGGGATTACATAAATAGCATTAATTTATTTCTAAATATTCAAAGAAAGGAACAATCATAATTTGAACACTGATAATACTTTTTATCGTGCGGTGGCGTTAAGGCTTTTTTAAGAAAGACGTTTAGAAAAATAACAATCAAAAGTTACTTTTATGTGTGAAAGAATTTCCATAACAAGAACTTTTACTGACTGGGTAGTATATTATCGATTTTTATGCTTCTTTGAAATAAAAACTTGACTCTTTTAAACATTTTTTTCTTTTCTACTTTTAGATAAAACAAATAATTAAGTATTAGTTTTTGTGTTTTTGTTAAACTATATCTAAACAAAAAATTCCTCTAAATAACTAGTAAAATTTTTGAATCTTTTATCTACATTGTGCTGCTGTAGTTGAAGGCTTCAGTAAATAATTACCATTCAATACAATATTTCGAAATATAATAAAAAATGTAATGTTTTTATCATTGCTTTATGAAAAAAGGCCTTAAAACTTCTCACCTAATGACTTATATTTCGATTTTTATTCACCCTTTAAACTAAGTCCTACATCCATTCTGTAGAATAAACTCTCTATCTAAAGGAAAACTCGAAATATCTAGAAATATTGTGAATATATTAAACATATTTTCAATGTATTTCCACTGACATATTCTTCTATTATCATTACCATTCAAAATTGCGAAACAGTTATAAAAATTGTAATATTTTAAATATCTTCTGCTTTATACATATGAACTAATAACTTGCGTAAAACTTAATTTTATTCTCCGAGTAAACT
>CM063502.1:77436508-77466508 GCA_032207245.1 Pardosa pseudoannulata | reverse complement strand
ATAAATATTTTGTTTTAGTTACTATTGTGGAAGAAGTTGACATCGATAGCATATCCAAAATTATTACTCAAATCCTAAAAATTCAAAGTACATAAATGAAATTTTGGCAGTCTGTATATGTCAGTGCAGGGGCATACGCAAGGGGGTATTTAGGGGTTTTAACAGCCCCTCGAGCTCAGACAAAATGGCAAAAATTAAAATTTTAGTAGAATTTATGTGGGCTGTTATTTTTTGAAATATGACACCCCCCCCTTGAAAAAATTCTGCGTACGCCACTGTGTCAGTGGAGCAAGTTTGGTGAAAACGGAAGCATTTCATTATGTTGAAAAAAAGTATTTCCCATAACTTATTTTTGATAACGATTATTAGCAATTAATTAAAAAAATAAATGGTAAGTCTAGCTTTTAGTATTTCTAAACCTATTACAGCATTATGACACCTTAAAAAGCTTTAACCACACAATTTTTAAAGTAATTATTTGTAAATTGCCTAGGAGCCTTAATTTAAGTTGTATATCGTGTTTATAAATGTAGATTAAATAAAGATTTGAGATATAGCTGTAAAACTTTTATTAATGATAAATAAAGAAGAGAAAACTTCATTGCAATACCTAGTGACTTATTCCGTCCCTATCGACATATTCAACTGTAAAAAAAAAAAAATCAATATTTTTAATACGAGATCGATACATCCGATTTCTGATTTTCACTTTCCAGGTGAATAATACCCATAACAATAATTAAATGAACCATTTATTAGTATGAAGGGTGTCTGCTTTTATCTAACTAATTGCAGTCTATGCAATTTTTGGAAGGTTTGTTAATTGATCATTGAAATTTTCAAATAGTTTACATATTATTGCTCTCCTAATGATATAAAATCTGTTAAAGTAACAAAGAAATTAATAGATTAGTAAAATATTTATTTTCTTAAGATATAAACTTCATTGTATTGTAGCCTATTATATACAGGAATATGTTTCTTCGTATATCAGCTTAATATATTATTTATTCAAAGGAAACAGTTCTTAATATCTCTATTTTTATCCCCATTGAACTGTTTTCAAGAGAAAAAAAATTTTTGGAAATCCTTGGTTTGTAGATTTGCCCTCGTATTTAGCGTCTTTACTAGAAATTTATTTTAAATATTATGAAGTTTTAGCTTCACAAGCCTTCGTAATATAAAATAATAATATAAAGTACTTTAAGATTTTCATTAACAATCTAAAAGATGTATGTTTCTTTACCTAAGTAGAGAAACATTAAAACAGACCAGAAAAGATCTTTCATGGTCTAAAATTATTAGATAGCGCATGAAGAAAAAATATCTCCTTAATGTAAGTAATTCTTTAACGGATGTTCTCGTAAGTCTTATGTCTATATTTTTATTTTTAAAATGTCTAATATTGGTATTGAATAAGAATCCTGTAATTAGAATGACTTTTCAGAAAAAATGCATAAAAATATGTAAAATAATACTATATTAAATAAACTTTTAAAAAGCTAACTCTTATAGTTGTTGAAATTTTATTCAATAATTAAATTATCTATTTTCAATAATTTTCTCCCCTCTCTTCTAAAGCCAAATATGTGTCTAAGGAAAATTATTTACTTTGCAATGTATTATACCTTATATCGATATAAACGATATTTACTGTAATTTTGTATATTACAAAAAGTATAATTTTTTACATTACCATTATATGATATATTAACCAATTTAAAAGTAAAGTATATTTAGTGTTCTAAAATTAAAAAAAAAAATAAACTGTTAAGCTGCTCTACAGCAAATATTTTTTTTCTATGTTTCTCAATGAATGCCAAATACAAATATTTGAATTACATCACCGAAATACCTCTAGTCTGAAAATCTCAATACTCTTTTATAATTAAAATATTCCGAAAAAAAATAGGCACTGAAATAAAGAAATTAAAAATACATAAGCTGTCAATTAATAAGAAAATAGACGAGCTTTTCAATTGCATTTTGGTGATGGTTTCATAAGCCTAACGTCTAGACAGAGCACGAAGATTACGCGACAGATCTAATGAAGGATGGCATTTTAAAAACCTTGTGTGACGGAACAAAAGTATAAAAGAAAGAAAAAAACCTGAGAAAAATGTTAATACGACGTCGAACAAAAAGAGGCTTTTCATTTGTTGTGGTTTCCTCTTTAAATTCTACACGACTAATGACTTTACTTCGAAAAGCTTTATAATGAAAGGTACTACTACATCAAGCGTCATATTCTAGGACTTTTTGACATGTCCAGGGCTCGTCATGTCCTCTTTTTTAAAAGACAGAGATGGACGAGATCTTTGCATGATGCTTTACGAAACCAAGACTAACCGCCCTTATTATTTTATTTTCTTTTTTTAGGTTTTTTATTTCATCTGCAGTTTCTATTCTCGACTTTAGCTTTTCTCACCTTGCTGGTTTGTTCATAGCTGCAATTTCTTTATTTTTTTCTTCTTTTCCTCACTCACTCTCTCTCATTATTATTTTGTTCTTTCTACCTGCACCGTTTTGAAAGTCGCACTATTCACCTGCTGTAGAACTAACCCTGTAGGTGATGTAAAGTGGAGACAGAAATGGAGTGTCACGCAGCAGGAAGGATGTAAGAAAGGAGGGGGGGAGGGGTATTTCTTCCTAAGTGACTAGGGGATATCTTCAAGATATATCTAACCAAATGTCTTTCCAGATTTGTCGGGGCAACTGCAGGATAGATAGCATCAATAATCAATTGCTCGGAAAATAACAGGATTCTGAAAGTGCAGCAGACTGACTTGAGATGATAGCATAGCTTGTGAAGATATTCGTTTGCTTCATCGCTCTTTTCTTATTTTCCTCTTTAAGGATAAGGCCATTTACGAGATATTATTTTGCTTCAGTCATTTTATAAAAAAGAACTTTAAATAAGTACAATTCTCTAAAATATTTTATATGCTGTTAATGTGCCCTTCTAGATAATAAGTAAGTTTGCTTAAATTCTGATTTACCAACAATGATGGGCATAGTATCTTGCAAACGAATAAATGATTTACATCGCTAAAACTGTTCTTAGACTTTCAATTTTAATTAATTATTAACTTATTTATTTTAGGATAGTAAATAAAAAAAAGTTAGAAAATTTTTGTTTCCGTGATTTTCTTTTTCTTTTTTACAGTAAAGGTAGACAGCAATTCTAAAAATAATTTTCCATAAATTTTTACATTTTCATAATTTTGTACTTTGAATTGACATCATGTCATTTCATTGACATAATTTTTCAGTATGGCACATGAATGTATTTTCGAGGCAAGTGCATAATCTGATAGCAAAGATCAACTGATATCAAGTAAAACTGAATAATTATGCATATATATATATATATATATACATATATATATATATATATATATATATATATATATATATATATATATATATATATATATATATATATATATATATATATATATATATATATATATATATATATATATATATATATATATATATATATGATATATATATATATATGGACATGATAGAATATATATAATATATATATGTATATATATATATATATATATATATATATATATATATATATTATATATATATATATATATATATATATATATATATATATATATATATATATATATATATATATATATATATATATATATATATATATATATATATATATATATATATATATATATATATATATATATATATATATATATAAATAATACGTCACATTAAAAATTACACCCTGTCTATAAATAAAAGTAAACTGAAAAGTAACACAAGATAGTCATTTGAATTTCATAACTTTTTTATGTAACAGCTTAGATTTAAGATAGTCATCAATATCTATTCAGGAGAAATAATTCGGGGTTCAATCGGCTGAATAAAATAATACTTTTACGAAACCAAAAAATATTTTGAAATTTTCTTTTCTGCTTCTTTTTTTTTTTATCGAAAAAGGCCGGTATTCTGTGATTGGCATTGATCCGGCATGCTTGCCAATCATTATCAAATATTTATTTTCTTTTAAAGAAGCATTATAGTTTCAATAACATGGTTTGCTCTTTTTAAATAAGATTTTAAAAGCTTGTAGTAATATTTTGAAGCACATAAACAACCACTTATATACTGACTTAAAGTAACAATGGACTACCAGATGAGCAGAATTTGGGTTGAAAATTTAATATTCAACGTCAATGAATTATGAAACATAACAAGAAAGAAATAATTTTTAGAATTCATCATTTAACGATCATTATCATTATTACCATGATATTAAATAATTAATAATAACTGCTTAAATATTTTTTAAACTAATTATTTTGTAGTTTATGAATATCTAAAACAATTCATGTACATGCAAGTGTCACATTCTTGTCAAATTTGAGATTTATTTACCTTATAATATTCAAAATAAAGGTTGGTTAAAATAAAGCAAGCTACAAAACACAGTATCTTTCTGAATGGTATTTTAAATAAATACTGTACAGGCAAAATTACAGTTTTTTAATAATTTCCTTAATTGATAGTTATTACGATTAAGTATTATTTAAAGGTCTTAAGATGATCTTATTCTGTAGATAAAAATGGTCATATTCTATGTAAAAACAGAGCCATAATATTTTTAAAAATTTCCTCAAAATAAAAGAAATTTTCTAAAGCTAATTTTCTTATGGGTCAAAAAAAGTTCAAAACACCCAAGGTTAAAGAAAACGATATATCGATTTATTTTCACAACGGAAGCACTTAAGAATATTTGATTATTATCTGCAAATACCTAAGGTAATACCTAATATATCACTCTCCTTTATATAATTTCTTATAAAAAGCTGATTTAACAAATACGATTTAGTAATATTATTTTGGGATTGCTATTGCAACAGTAGTCTGTTGTTTTTCTTTAATTTGATTTGTTTATATAATATTATAATAGCTGAAAAGAAATAGCCTTTTATTAGTATGATTTAAATGGGAATATTAGAAGAATCATTCTAAAAAAAAATTTCAATAACAATAATAACTATGATTTTCGTACTTGAACACGAAAGTGCCTTTTGTCTTTTCCTCAAAGCCAATTAAGGATAGTTATGGATAATTAAAACTTTTTTTATAATTATACGACAAAGTAAGACTATATTTAATTATACAAAAAAGTAAATGCAAATTAAAACATTAAAAATTAGGATTCTTTTGAGATAAAAACTAAAATAAGGATTTCTTAATAATTTTGAAGGTCGTATAAACACTGAAAAGAATCTGAATTTAAATAAAAGTAAGCGTCTGAATCATTAGGATTAATTAATTTATTTTATACCACTTTTTAAATAATTATTCGTATTTCATAAATTTTGCTTATTTTATTATCGTATTTTTCAATGTGCATCTGTAAAATTCGTTTCTTATTTCCGTTACAAGTAATTTAGTAAACACAGTTAATTATATTCCCTTTATGGTCTTGAAATTAGTGATTAATCATTTAAATAATTAATCTGATTACATTAGTAAACGTATTTTTGCATTTAATAACTGTGTAAGTAATGGTTGGGTTGTTTAAATTAATAATTTTTCAAACTGTACTCTTTGCCTTGAAAATATATTAATTCACGTGCTTTCAAAATAGCATATGGTCATACAGGCTTTCTTTTCACATAGTACTGTTTTCTTAGTTTTATCGGAAAACGATAGGATTCAAGAATCGTAAACATTATACTTGTTATATTAAGAATAGGCTTGGAAGAGAAAGGAGATAGCTCCTTCCATTTCTTCCAGCAACGAATTTAATTAGACAATTGGAAGATCTTCCTGTATCCTTGCTTTATATTTTGTTCCAAAACCATTTCTTTTAAAAGAATATCTCGGAGAATATTTTCAAAAACAGCAGCTTCCATTTAAGAAATTGAGGATCTTATGGAGAGCTATGAATTATAGGCAATGTAAAATGATTGCATGCATTCACAGTGGCTATAAGTTACTGTGAAAATAAATGTAAATGTCGATAAAAACGAAATTCGAAGAGAAAGGAGCTCGATTTTAGGTTTATTTTTCTGTGATATATTGGTTAAAAGAATTCCTGTATAAACATTGAAATGGAGGCAAGCAAGCCTTCGCAGTTGTTTTCGATCGTAGGATATTTATTTACTTTTTTTTTAGTCTATGTAGATCTGCATATTACGTATAAAGTGTATCACTCTTTTTGTCTCCATATTTCCACTATTAGTTTTCCGACTGCATGTCATTTACTTAAGTTCCACAAAATCAATGACAGCGTTGCTAAATGATCTTTTTTGTTTTATTGTTATAAATAATCCACCAGATGTTAAATGTTTGTTTTCCTGTAATATATTGTAGTATCTGGAAAAAATATTCATACCATCTCCAAGGAAGAAAAATTTTATAATTAATTATGCGGCAAGAGGGAAATTTCTTTTTGGAAAGTGCTACAAAAGGGATAGAAATGGTATTTTTAACCGAAAAGCTACAATTTGAAAAATATGTTTTTGTGCCATTAACAATGAATTATACCCCAAGAAAAATCTTTTTCGTTTTCTGAATAACGATACCTCTAAATATAAAAATGCAGTATAATTTTAATTGTTTAAACGTTGTTAAACATTGTAATTTACATTGTAAGTTAAGCATTGTAAGTTAAACATTGAACATTGTATGACACATAAAACTTTGTAAGTTAAACATTGAAATGGAGGCAGGCAAGCATTTGCAGTTGTTTTCGATCATCGGATATTTATTTACTTTTTTTTAGTCTATGTAGATCTGCATATTACGTATAAAGTGTATCACTCTTTTTGTCTCCATATTTCCACTATTAGTTTTCCGACTGCATGTCATTTACTTAAGTTCCACAAAATCAATGACAGCGTTGCTAAATGATCTTTTTTGTTTTATTGTTATAAATAATCCACCAGATGTTAAATGTTTGTTTTCCTGTAATATATTGTAGTATCTGGAAAAAATATTCATACCATCTCCAAGGAAGAAAAATTTTATAATTAATTATGCGGCAAGAGGGAAATTTCTTTTTGGAAAGTGCTACAAAAGGGATAGAAGTGGTATTTTTAACCGAAAAGCTACAATTTGAAAAATATGTTTTTGTGTCATTAACAATGAATTATACCCCAAGAAAAATCTTTGTCGTTTTCTGAATATCTATACCTCTAAATATAAAAATGCAGTATAATTTTAATTGTTTTAATCACTGGAGATTATTATTTTTACGAAAAATATATTGCAATTCTTTAAAACAAATTATTTAATTATAACATTTTTAAATAGTGAAGTTTTAAGAGCAACAATTAATATGAACAGTTTTAATTGACATTTAAAGTTTTAATTATTTTGAGAAGAAGTATCTATATGAACAGTTTTAATTAGCATTTAAAATTTTAAGTAGTTTGACGAAGACTATCTTAAAATTTCCCCGAAAAGTCATATAAATTCTTAAGATTTAATATCAACATTTGTGCTGAAGATGAATAGTATTTAAATTTAAGCAAGTGCAAAATAGTTTTTCAGTTAAATATACTGCAATTCTTTAAAATTAACATATAATAAAGTATTAAAATTCCATGAACTATAATTAATTCAATATTTTTAAAAGTGTTGTTTCAACTTTTATCTATTTTTGAAAATTTCTTAAAATTTCCCTAAGGAATCTTATAGATACTTAAGGTTTCACATAAGATTTTTAGTATAAGTACAAAATGAATTATCCTAAGAAGTTACAGAACAAATCTATACATTAACAGTGTACTCAATGTTTCCTAGTTAGATATTTGTTCCAAGTAAAATAACAGATTAAACACCGGGCAAATATTTTGGCAAAATTAAATATATTTTTGCCATCTTTATCACCTATAAATCTAAATGTTATCATTACTATTAGCTTGAATCAATCGCTACTAACAAAATGTTAAGAAAACAACTGCTATTCACAACTAGTATATAAAACTAATAATAATTTTAAAATTATACAAAGCTAAGGTATTATTTTAAATTGTGAGTAGTATGCTGTTGAATAATATAAATAAAATTATAAGACAATATAATTTATTTAATCTGAAAATTACAAATATATTGCTCAAAAGAAGAGGAATGGAAATGGTAAACTTTCATTAAATTGTGATCTAGAAACTACTAGATATAGATTTATTACAAAAGAATATTTAAAGTTCTTTAGATAATCCTAGTATAAAAGGCAGAATAGACAAGTTTTACTATTCTTCTAATTGGTATTTAGCTTCATTGTCAGAGCAAAGAAAGAAACCCAATTAGTGAGAATATTGTTATCACATTGAAATTAAGCCGAAATGATAATTATAACGATTTCAATCAATTCTAGCAGTATATTATTATGAAACGACATTTAAAACCTAAATGAATACATTGCTTTGAAATGAAAAAAGTTACAGGTTGTTTATATAAACAGCTTGCTTTTCATACAGAATAAAAAAAGAATATTTTCAATATTACGTAAATCAACATTTGCATAATCTATTTACACAAATATAGATAACGTAGGAGTTAACTGTGTGTCTCTATAAACAGGAAACTATTTTAAAAATGTATTGTCTGATGTTTAAATATTTTTAAAGCTATTTCTAAAGACAGTTTCATTAGTGTTTAATTAATAATATTGTTTTAATAAACTCTCATGTACATAAATAAATCTAGTGAAAATAAAACAATTTTATTCCTTCATTGGTATTTGAATTCATGAATTTGAGTCAATAAAAACATTTCTAAGCTGAAAGCGAGGGCTGATAAAAATATCATTGAAATGTAGTTTTTTCACAGGACAGTAATGTTTTTAGAATGGCATTTATGTTACTCAATAACTAAAATTTTTTCTGACTATTAACATATATCGAATCTGTAAACATTATGACTATAAATAGACATAAATATTTGAAAACGCATATTATATATATATATATATATATATATATATATATATATATATATATATATATATATATATATATATATATATGTGTGTGTGTGTGTGTGTGTGTGTGTGTGAGCGTGCGTGCGTGTGTGTGTATAAGTAAGATGTTTCCATTAGCTTTAGAGAAAACTAAAATACTTAATAATAAATTCAGGATTTTATGTTCATAAAGATGGCAGAGTAATAGGAATGTAATAATGATAAGTACGTCAGAAAATAATTATCTGAACTACAAAAAAAAAAAAATAAATAAACCCATGAATGACTAAAAAATAAAAAAGAAGCATAAAGACACCCAAAATTGCTTTGGGTTTTTTTAATGTTAGTTATTAACTTACAATCTAATGGTCCGTCAAGCTGCTGCTTTTCCTATTCTTTACACATTGGCGTATGTGACTTTTCTTTTTAGAGCAATTCTTAGGTCTACTTTTGTTTGTGGTTGATTGACAGTCCAAATTGAGCTTTTGGAAGAGTCGTGTATCTCGCTATTGGAAGTGTGGTGACTGCCCAATAGTGAAAGGTTTCTTCATTGTGTCTTGAGACTTCTCTCCACCATTTTTTTTTCTCTGCGTTCTTCTCTTCTTCCGATTTCTTTCAACCGAGAGTTTGATGTTTGAAAAAAAGTGACGAAAGAGGAAGTAAGAAAAAAAAAAGAAGAAAAAGATGCGTGACACGAAATGTTTGACTGTTGCAAAAGCAATCTTCGAATTTCTGCTTTGGCTTGAAACTGTTTTTAGTTAACTCTGGCGAAATGTCACCAGCAGCTTTCGGCAGCAATCATTTTCACCAGACAAAAGCATCTTGGCGCCTGTTCCGGTGATCAACCGGGTTGTTTCAATAGATGTTCTTGCGAGTGATTTTACACGGTTTACGGCGGCAAATTGAAGAACAGTTTTCGTTCGATGGGAGCATTCTGGCGCCTTTTTTATGATGAATTTAATCTTTGATTGAACTTTCTTCTTGGTGGTTTAAACTTGCTGAGAAAATGTAAAATGTATAATAAATTTATTTTCAATAGAATAGAAAATATTTACTTATAATGGAACATTAAAAATATTATTTTAAAATGCTTTTATAAACAAATTGATTAGTTGGTTTTTAATTAATAATTCTCTAGAAATATACTAGTACATATAGAAATTAATTTAGGAAAGAAAAAAATTATTTATTTTAGGATGTGTTTATATCTTGTCAGCTGGGTAACTCTCTAAGCTGCACACAAGCAAGGCTATCCAGAAATACATATTTTATTATTAGTATTTTTTGTTTTTTTTTCATGTATTTGATAAAGATGCATCACATATTAAAATTTGAAAATTTGTAAGTTTTTTTAACATGACCTTAATGAGACCTTAAACTATTGTTTTTTGGCATATAAATAGATATATACTGCATCTAAATTATACAAATAAAATAAACTATAATAATATGGAAAGTCTTCTTACAGTTCTTATTCATTATTTCTTATTACATGTATCTGTCAATGTACTTCTTTCGGGAATATTCAGACGAAAAAATTATAATCAAAGGAAAAAAGTGTTAATAAAATGCATCAAATATCAAGTTGAATAATAGTTGTAATATTTGTTAATATACATAAATCATTTCTGAGACCATTTAATTATTTGATCGCCAACAAGAAAGAGTTTGATAAAATAAGTAGTACCTTATGAAGTAGAACCTTATAGATTATTATAACATACAAATAAAATGCATATCTTAGAATAATACCATCCTACACGGTATAAAGTATTTCCCTCGAGAATAGATCGGCATCTTGTCTCAGTCTTTATATTTATATCTTTACTTCCTGTTTACGTTAGACTTATTTGACTATGTTTATTGATTCTTTAAAATACTAGAAATATTCTTGCTTAAATACAGAGTCAAATTCTTTTCAGGCATAAATATAAAAACATTAAAAATGTATATGTTTTATTGAAGCTTGTAATCTTATAAATCATTTTCAAATTAAAAATAAGATATTTGTGGCATACTTTATTTTTTCTTTATTAAAGAGGTATTTTAATAACTCAAATAGATCATCTATACAAGATGAATTTTAAGCTTTAATTTTAGCATTTATTTTTTAGGTAATATCCTTATTTTTAAGGTTTTGTGTAAAAGTAAGACTAATATTCAGAAATAAGTATTGCATACAGTAAAATCTGTTTTTTTTAACATATTATAGGTTTTATTGCCTTTTCCTTCTACTTTGCTAAAAAAAATGTTACCTGAAACTGCATTAGATTTTTTTATATTAATTATTCTAATATAACTGAGTACGCTGTCCCCGTTGCATAGTGGTTAGCTTATTATGACACCCGATGAGCTTGGATTCGAATCCCTATTAAGGCTTAAATGTAGTATGTTGTCCCCTCATAGTGAGTTGTCTTGAAGGCCTAAACGGTGTTTTTATAATAAAATTGTCAACAACATCTACGATTTTATAGCAACCAATGTTAATAAAAGAAAATGACCTTCATTGGAAATAAAGTTTTAATGGTATTGGACAATTACAGTTTAAGTAAGAGCACGGTACAACACCATAAAGTACCTTATACCTACTATTTTTCAAATTTATAAACACGTATGTCTGTAAATTAACATTGAATCAGAATGCTTAAGGAAATGAGATTTAGCCTCAAAATAACAAATTTAATTGCAATACTAAGAAAAATTATAACATTATTATAGTTTTATGCTCGACGTGCTTCAAGTCATGATGTTTATCAAATGGAGACTATATATATAAAAAAAGAAATGTTAGCTATAACAGTTCAAATGTCAGCACAAATAACTGATTTAGATGAAAACAATTTTTAAAGGGAAGCTGTTTTTTCTTGGACTTCTGCAGCAGTTGAACCAAGAAGCTGGTCCGATGTAACAGGTTCACTTTCTTGTTATTTAACTTGTTATTTCCTTCATTTGGATGTAAAATAAAAGTCATGTATGTAAGATTAATGTGTTTGTTGTGAATAGCATATTATTTACTAATAAAAGTAATAGGAGTTAAAATACAACTGATTTTCTTGAGAAATAACAAATGAAAAATCAAAAGTACTTACTTTATGAGGCGCAGTTTCTTAAACCATAGTATCAATTAATTACCCTGATATAGAAACCTTCCACGCACTCTGCAATCTATAAATAATGCATAATCAGTTTTAAAAAAATTCAACAGATTTTATTGGAGACCATGAAGGACAGGATTATAGGAGTTTAAGGTACAACAAATTTCTCTAAGAAAGAAATTGAAATCACTGTTCATGCATATAGATCTAATTTTAAGAAGTTGTGATGTTATAATAAGTTCATTAATAAAATATGTAATCTCATTATATTGTTTAATTATAAAAAAGTAAAGCTTACATTTTTTGCATAGGCAAATTTCATTTTCAAAGTGTAAATTTAATAAATTATCATGAAAACATACATTTAAAATATATTATATTCTGACAGTGTAGGTAAGGTATTGTTTTTTTTTAGGGTTTTCTGTAGAACATTTCCTCCAACAATCTAAAAATTTTTATTTTTATCTAAATAAATTGGTGAAAACGAATAATATTTTTCCACTTCTTATTCATTTAGTTTAATGTACTCTTTCATAAAAAATATGGCTATCAAAATTTAAAATAATTTGAGGTTGTCATTTTAAACTAAAAGCTGCAGATTTGTCAATTGTAGAGAATAACTAACATAAACTAATTGTTTTTCTAAAATATACATAGCTGTGAACTAATAATCAGGTTTTCAAACTTTCAAATGAGTACCATAGACAAAATAAATCCGAAAATTCAGTAATGGTAATATTCTGAAAGGGACAGATATGCATAAAGAAGGTTTAACAATGCTTCTT
This sequence comes from Pardosa pseudoannulata, assembly GCA_032207245.1. Lineage (NCBI taxonomy): Eukaryota > Metazoa > Arthropoda > Arachnida > Araneae > Lycosidae > Pardosa > Pardosa pseudoannulata. Next base: position 77,453,669 of record CM063502.1, on the reverse strand, counting down.
TGCCAAGGGGTTTCCTAAGAGTGCAAACATAAGACAAGTCACTTAGGATATATTAATGATCTATAATATATCTTAGTTTAATATATTAAGTTTCTATGCATGCCATCAGTAGCTAATCAGCTACTGATGGCATGCATAGAAACTTTTCAGTAAAATAGGAATATGAAAGAGAGTTGGAGTAGCAAAATTTCCTCTTCAACTAACTGATGTTTTACAATTTATAAGACCTATTCAGGTTTCGTGGTAGGGAATCGTACCTTAACCCCTTGCCTGTTTTGCACGTACATCGTACGGGCGTGGTTACAGTGCCTTTAATGATTTGCCCGTACGGCACACGGGCAATCTGATTTCTTTGTCGTTCTCACTGTTTTCGCTGTATCTTTTGTTTTTTAAGGTTAAATTACTCGTACAGATGTTCACAAGATGTTAATTTTCGAAGTTTATTCTGTTTCGTTTGAAAGCTCATTCTTTCTGATAGGTTTTTCATTTCACCGTGAGTTTTTATCTGTGAGTTTTTGGCTTGATTTTGGCTTAAGGTTTTGGGAGACTGACCGAGAGAGACTTTTTAGAGGTAATTCTACCTACAGATAAAATACTAAGACCTACAAACAAGTGTTATGTGTGTTCATTGAAGAAAAATGACAGCAGCAAAAGAATTCGAAAAGGAACTAGGTATTTTTGTCCTGTCTGGGACGTTGGACTACGCTTCTTACCCTCTTTCAAGATTTATCGCACTAAATCTGATCATTGAAAAAACGGTTAAATAAATGTATTTGTAGTATTTGCATTCGAAAATAATTGTGTAGTAATTGTAATCGAAAATATTTGATATCTGCATAACTGTAAACGTCACTTCACTGTCTAGTGTACATGAGTGAGAAAAGAAACTGTAATTTCCTGTAAATAAGTTGTTATAAAGGTTTAAAATGATTAGAAATATTACTTTTAATAACATTTTCCAACTTACAAATGTAAAAGGAACAAAAGTATGCAATAAAAATGTGACATTTTTTGGATAGAATACGGGAAGAAAATGAAACTGTTAAGCGTTTAATATCCCCCTCCTTTGGTGACAGCTTTGTTCCAACTAGTACTGAATGTGAATATGAAAGAAGTTTTAAAAAAGCAACAACCAACAGGTTTGATTAAAGAAAGGAAAACCCAGAAAATCTGAACTCCATAAAGTAGAAGATTATAACAGAAGGGGGGAAAGTGGAAACGTTTTGCAACCACAATTTATTCAGAGGATACTCCTGTGTAGAAAGCAAACAATTAAATGTACATTTCTGAGAAAAGTTCATTAATAGTAACAAAAAGTCGGAATCGTAATGATGGGATTTGTAAATATAGCATTAATTTCATTTTCTATTACATCAACTAAAATAAGTATAAAAGCATAAGTAATGCACAAATTAAAAAGGGTAAACTGCATCTAATATTGACGTTGACTTTTCTAATCTATTGAATTTGTTTTGGAGAAAAACTTCTTGTATGTTTTATAACTATTGCATCAAACAAAAATTGCAGACAACTTAAATATAAATGAAAATAGAAAAATTGAAGTAATTTTTGAAGCAGCTTATAAAGAAAGGGAAGACGTGCCTTTGAATAAAAAAGTAGAATTTAGAATGGACAACCACGTTTACAACATAATCCAATTCAGACCCAGACGGTATAGTAAATAATGTTAGGTCTAGTAAATTTAATCGCTGTTATCGTATAATCTTCAGTTTTGAAGAGTGTTGAGCCATCATGAACTTCTTTTCCTTTTTGTTGTGTGTTTTAAAAGCTGTTTTAATATTCACCTCAAGCACATGATCAGCTTAATCAATACAAGTTTATTGCAACAGTACACACTCACACATACATACAGATCCCGAATTAGTAGTTGCACAGAGTGCATGAACTCTAGCAAAAAATATCTAGTGTGGGCGATAGTACAAATAATAAAAAACCTCCAACTAAAGCATTTTAAAAATATTTTGAAGACAATAATTAATGACATTTTGTTCCTCTCTGTCGACTTTCACATTTTTTTTTTCATTTTTTTTTTTTGTTTGTTTGTTTTTGAGTCTGAGAATAATCGTTGTCAAAACTCTGGTTAGCGTTTAATGAAAATTTCTCTGTTTCATTTTCCTTTTATGAGGAAAATTTGCCATCAAACTGATAGGTCAGTAGGAAAGTTCAATTGATTTGATAGGTTAACTTGAAGTTGAAGTGACTCTTTCCGAGCTACTGATTATTAAGAGTAGGTTGTTAAAACTTATAATCCAGAAAACACAATGCATTCAAATATGATATTCCATAAAGAGAAAAATGGGAGGCAATTTTCTTCTAAACAACGTATGAAGCTTTACTTTCAAAGGTGTAAAATTTTAGAGAACTTGGTTAATTTAATCAGCAAAATTCAATTGTATATTTTGTTTTTGATGTAAGTTGTTTGCACTGAAGCAAAACAAGATAAACAGATTGTTAGGAATTTTCTAAGATGTGTGCACTTAGTTCCTCACTTATTATGGCATGTAAAGGATGTCAAATTCATACAAAGTAGACCAAAGTAATATGAATTGAAAACTAGACTATCCTACAATTAACAAGGAGCAATAACTATACTTTAAATCTGAAAAAAGATGTTTTGCGAGCCATTAATGAAAATATCTTTGCAGTTATCCAGCGATTATCTGAGCAGCTTTTAGCTTTCAGTTTCAAATGATAAATTACATGAAACAAATAAAATAAATCTTTTAGTTTACATAAAAATGTTAGCGAAATTCGGCCCAATTATTTCAGAGAATATTCATACTCTCACGAAATCTCAAGATTTAAAAAGTCATATATCTCATTATGTAGACTGTGCATTTCAAAAGGAATTACATTTGTTTTATCAAATAAAATAAATCAATGATCAAAAATGCGCAAAATGCAGAAATAGTTGTTAGTTATTCTCGACTGCACTCTAAATTCCAGCCTCACTAAACAAAAACATTTGTAGTAAAATTTGTAGGTATTGATTCTTACGATGTCGAAATATGAGAATTTTTTCTTCGGTTTTATCCAATAGCAGACTTCACAGCGAAAAGGTAATGCAATTATTTTTAAAATCGATTTTATCATATTAAGTATTAGATATTTGACCTTTATGGGAAGAGGGATATGTTAATTTGCTCAGTAAAGCCTAACATGCTTGGTAAGCATATAAGTTACCAAAACAAAATTAGCAATACAAACCCCCCCAAACGTTTTTTCTTTACCTCCAAAATCTTATTCATGAAATTTAGTCGTGCGTAATGTTGCCAAAGTAACACTCAAAACAAGAAACTTTATCAGTGTTATTTAAGAACTATACTCACTTTTTCAGTATCCCTTTATAGAGGGGATTTATTTAATTACAACAGTACCAGTCCGTTATTAGAATGTGTGATACGAAACGAGAGAATATAAGTAATGCAGTGCGACCACTCAGATTGCAGTGATGTGAAGTCTTGAAAAGTTTAATTGGTTTAATAGGCAATAACACTAAAGATATGAAAACAAAACCTACAGCTTGATGTATGTTGGATCAGATTGCTTTTTTCAAATTCATTTTCTCACTTGATTATAGTCTGTTAATTATTTCTTTGATTTCTCAGTTAATAATATTTTGGGAAAACTGATACCGTCGATAAGCGTTACAGATTCCTCAATCTCCTATTAAAGTAACTCTCAATGTTTTCAACAAGTTTGTTGAATTTTTAAAAGCGAGTCAATTGGAATAGACCAAAGTTTCTTCATTTTAATGACGAAAATTTCTATGAACAAATCATACATATTATGTAAAGATTTAAATTATATTTTTATCTAAAAATTATTGATACATATTTAAATTTCATCAGACACATTTAATATAAATTTTATAAATGAAAACTTTAAGCTTTTATTTTTCGAAACAAAAGGTTTTGGGATGTTCTGAAGCTTTGAAATAATCCTGGTACTTTCCTGTAGTATTATTTTCTAAAGCAATTAATTCCGTACTTAAAAGAACTATTAAAAACATCTAGTGCAGGAAACATTTTTTAATTTATTTTTTTCCTATTAATATATTCCGTAAAAACTCTCAATAGATTTTATTCTAATGTATAAAAAGTATACTCTAAATAAAAATAACCATAATACATGTAAAATATCGAGCATTTTTAATGAAACTAATTTTGAATTAATTAAAATAAATAAATAAAAGTTATTATTTTACATCAAAATTTTAAATACATTTCCATAAATATATCGCAAATAGTGTATTAAATTTCAGATGAGTTAGATTATAAACAAAAAAAAAATTGAAATTTACTATCAACTTAATATTTAGAGTTTTCAGCTTCTTAACTATTTTATCTATCATTATGAATGTCTTTCTTTTATTTTATTTCAATGTAATTCCCTGTTTATTTTTACGGGATTGGAGATCTTGAAAACCACCCAAGTATCCTAATCAGTCTCATCTTTCACCATTCCGATTCAAAGTATTCATTTACAATTAATTTTAGCGGAGCATTTCATGGTAAAGTCAAGATGAAAGTCGGCTCAGTTTTATAATAAAATGTACACCGAAAGCAAAGGATATAATTAACGTAACGATCGTGTTTTCTCGGTGAAAAGTAATACTTCCGGACGCCTTGTTTCTATTTACGCCTGGAGTTTATTAATGAGAAGAATTTTAGTAATTACATGTTTTTGATAATGGTGGGAGGATCTTCGCCATAAGGAATGACAGATTATCTTGTTTACTTTCACGTGCCTGGGCATAAATCAAGAAAACAATAGAAAATATTCACTTCAATCAAAGGTAATTAGAGATACGTACAATGTTAAATACGTAACTACTAATTTTTTATTGTCTTCGAGAAGTTGGACTGCATGCCAGCTGGTTTGTGAATTAATCTGGCTTTATTACAAGGCTGTTGCTTAGGAATGCAAACTAAATGCTTCATTGTATTAGATCTAATGAAAATAAGGGGTATCAAAGTTTGAAATCTAAAGGAAGAAAAAACACGGTATAAAGAAAAAGGGTAAAGTGATTTTAAAGTACAATACATTTATCATATATTATATATTGAAGTTATAACCATATATTTAAAATTTATGTATATTTATTGACTGTGAATTAAAGCTTCTAAATGTATATATATATATATATATATATATATATATATATATATATATATATATATATATATATATATATATATATATATGAGTGTTTAAAGTAATTTCAGTTCTTAAATTTGAATAAAAGCACCTGTCATTTTTGTGATATGTCATACATATTTTTTGAAACTATATGATGTAAAAGACTTCTGAATAAATTTTCCTATTAATGACATTAAGTGTTAAAGTTACATTTAAAATCGATGGTTTTTAGTTCGGGTTTTAAAGATCATGTTTGAGTTATGAATTACACTTTAGTTTAATTATACAAATAAATTATCTAAAACCTGCAGCACTTACGCACAAATATAAAATAATATAAAATATTGTCTTTTATTTTTTACATTTTGGCATCATTAATATCAGTTCTTTTTATTCAGTAGACATAAATTATGATAACATTTCAATGCCAGACATGCATCTTGAGTGTTTAAAATATTCTTTCCTCTAATCGTTTTACCCCTGAACATCACAGACAAATTTAACGCCACTTTCAAAACTACAAATATCTGGGATTTCTACTCGACATCATATGATTGTTGTTTGCCCTTCGCCTAAGTGCTACAAATGCGGGATATAAATCATGACCTTTGTAGAACTTTTGGTCATGTTTCTTTATTTCTGAAAAGCTTTGTTAGATCTTTATTAACTTCTTGCAACGTCATTTATAGATAATACTTGAAATTAACTTCGATAATAGCTAACTGTTAGTGAACCGAAATTTTTATTCCAATAACATTTTTTAGACTAATCTAAAAGTAATGATTCAGTTTTCGAAATTACAGTTTTATTAAATCTGGGACTTTTATCGGGATCTCTAATTAAAATTTTTGGTGCGTAACACTCTATTTGAATATATATATATATATATATATATATATATATATATATATATATATATATATATATATATATATATATATATATATATATATATATATATATAATTTTAAAAGCTTAGATTTTATGGAACGCTTTTCACTCTTTAATTCTATTTTTTTATTAATTTACATTAAAATAAATGTTAAAACACTTTGTTTTATAACATTCGTGTTTGACTTGCAAATGAGTTCCAGTAACAAATTCTTACAATGTAAATTTACGATTTGTAACGTTGCACATTTCAGTGACCACTCAGTAAACATACTGCCTCTATGTATTGTATAAATAGCAATTAATTCATATAAATAGCTCTCTGATACCTTCGTTTTTCTTGTTTTCCTGACACTTATTCATTGGCTCTTACCTGTCACAAGTTTGCAGACCTATGTTCTACATTATGTTGAAAAAAAATAATTCGTTCAGGATGATGCTATCAAGGAGCTTCAAAAGAGTTTCGAATAGCTGTAAACGAAATAGTATTAATCAAATAATATATTATCGAACAATGTTAATTAAAACATTCCATTACTTTTTATTTCCGCGATGTTTTTCACTCGAATGCAAATTGCTACGACTATTACGCTGACTCCACAACTATGAACTCCCTTTGTGATGAGACAAAAACCCTCATCACACACATATATAAGCGATTTCTTTTTCTTCAAAAGCACTTTAAATTATATGACATAGAACTATATAATCTAACCTTGAAATGCCCTTTTAATTCAACTGCTTTTACTATAGCCATAAGGTTTATTTTTGCAATTTAGGAGGATGTTTTCGTTGCAGATTGTATTCCGACGAGATTAATTTCCTCATTTCTATAAAATACGCAAAAAGAAAACTATACACTTTCTGGTGTTTATTTCTCAAAGAAAACCTTATCCTGAATTCTAGGCTTTCCACTTCTTTTGAAAAAATGTAGGATTTATTCAAAATTTTAACCCCTAAATTATGGGTATGCTGGATTTCAGTGCTTAAATTGAGAGGGTAAAAAAACCCAGTAACTGTCAGGTGCGTAGCGAAAAATCGCTAACTGCCAGCTTGATGTGAAAAGCAGGGCGGAGATAGGAGTTGAACCGAGTCATAATATGCCCTCTTTATTTTTGTCGTGCATGTGCCAGAGACTTCCCATTCAAGTGATATTTGATAACCTACTTGGAAGTATAAATTATCGCACTTTCATCTTACCTTCAAGCAATGAAAATGCCAACTTTCAGTAGGGGGTAATTTTCTACGTTTGGGCGTAAAAACAGGGATGAGGAATATCCTTTGTGCATTGTCAAAATATGCTGAATCATGAAAACTCGCCTAAATGAATAAAATAAATTAAATTTCGCTTTTCATCTTTAAATAAAACTCTGGGAAAATGTCAAAGAACATTCTGAATAATGTTAGGTTATAATTTGAAAGTCTACTCTCTGCATCGAGCAAAGAATGAAAAGCACTTCTAAGAGAATTCTAAGCGTATTTCTAAGAATGATATGAGTTTATTTATATGCACGAATTTCATATAGTGGAATAGATTTATTTAATGTATATGTACTGGGAAGAGAGCGTAAACAGTATAGAAAAAGCCTGTAAGTACAGTTATTGTTAAAATAAATTCCTTTTTACACATCAAATTCACCAATGGTAAAATGTAACGTATTCAATATTTTAACTGAAGTCTCGCTTCCAGAAGTAATTTAAGTATATTTCTAATATTACAGGATTTTCTTATAGGCACTCTAAGTCACTGCCTGTTTTCTCCAATCATTTCTCATATGAAATGTGAGTCTTTTATTCATTAGACTTTTTTTTTAAACAATAAATTTAATGTTTATTTTTGGCTTTCATTTTAAAATGGTTAAAAACTTCTAAACTTTTCTCAATTAAGGGTAAAAGGATTGACTTTCAATTGAACCAGACCTAAAATCACACAAGTTCCACCGGACATTGATATTTTGTGTACTTGACTTGATTGGCGTCCTCAATGTTGTTTATACGTTGTATGGATATTGTGGACGTTGACCAGATGTTTAGTGGATGTCTTGTGTGCTATTAGAGAGGCTCCAAACGAAATAATATCTAGGCCAGCTACAAACACTTAGACCAGTAGAAAGATTCAAATCAACGGTTTGCAGTAGTTTTATAGAACTGCGCTTTTAACATTTCAGATTTGTTACTTCTGTCAGTACAGGAAGCGTTTCATTCAAATAAATAAATAAATAAATAAATCGTATTACATGCAATAGTTAAAAAATGGACTAGGTTGCTATTTGTGATAAGAAGGTAAATCGATTGCTTTTGCTTTGCAGTCTGCAATACTGAACGAAGTTACGTTCAAACTGAAGAAAAATATTAAACCCTTGAAATACAATGGTGAGTTGAGGTCAACATTCATTTGTACCTCTGTAGACTTTGACGAATCTACCTCGCCAAGAGCTGTGCCCAGTGGACTTCATGCAGTGTATTATTAGATTACATAACTGCTTCACCCGTGGGTCAATTCAGGTTTGTTTACAGGGCTGAAGATGACCATTCACCCACACTCTCAACAGCATTAATAATAAATATGGATCCACTAAACAATAAATCAGAAAGATGTGCATTTAAAGTAGTATTCATTATAATAGTGTTCTCGCACGAGGAACGCCATTCTATGTAATATTTGAGACTAAGAAGCTCAAATATTAAGACAAATAACAGAAAAGTCTAAACTGAGTCAATTAAATGTTTTATAACAGTCCAGTTTTCAAAATAAATAGTTCTCTTCCTCAGTTTGCACATGACTGTTCAGTTGAAACAAATTATATTTTTCAGACTCACCTCTATTTCTAAGGCATAAGTATTGTATTTACTGCTATAATATTTCCTAATTTTACATGTTGTAAAGGAAATTAACTTCCAAAAGAGTAATCGGCTTAATCGATGTAAAAGAGGTGGTGTTATATAACTGTGATTATTCTGATTTGTAAGTTCTGATTTTGCTTTTAAATATTACTGTTTGTTAAGTATGTTAATATAGAATATAATACATAGCTATGGTTTTGAAAGCAGCAGGGTATCATATTAGCTATTGTTCTGCAACCAAGAGTTATAAAAATGTAGAATCGGAAAATAAAATATGCTATACATACATACATACATACATACATACATATATATATATATATATATGTATGTATGTATATATATATATATATATATATATATATATATATATATATATATATATATATATGTATATATATATATAGTGGAAGAAAGTTCTTTCACAATGAGTTAATAAATTTTATTCCTAACATAATTTACACTAAGAGCATGTAATAGTTCAAAGACAAGAATATTAATACAAGTAGAGCAAAAAAAATTTAAATACGCAGAAGTGAATAATTAAAGTATAAATAGTAGTAGAAAACCAACAAGATGTAAAAGGAAAACATACTAATTGTTTCTAGCATATGCAAACTTATCTAATCCCGTGCCTCTGATTTATTGAACTTAAATAACAACGCAATCTTTTGTTGATAATAATTAACAAAATTAAAGAAAAAACTTCCATTTTTGGTACGTTTTTCTCAAATATATTCCACATGCAAGGATTTATATAAAAAGCAGGCAACGAAGCAATAACAGAACGTGTTAAAATGCTGTTTCATATTTAAATAAGTTTTGAAATTTTTAGATTATGCTTTACTGTGACGAAAAAAATGAAGTCATTTTTTTAAAGTGGTAATTGCAAGGAAAATGTTTTATTCAACTCATCAACAATATTTATGTTTTAAATGTATTTTTATATCATCAGACACATATATTTTTCACTATATCTTTTATTCCTTCAGCTTCAAAATATTTGAAGGTTACTAATAATCACTCTTTTTCTTTCGACAGTAGAAAATGAATTCCACTGCATTTTTGAATATTAGTAAACATGTTAGGACGATATATACCTACATTGTAGTTTTTAGATCAACCGAAAACCACATTTCCTTGTATAATAAAGAAATTCACATTTCCTTTAAAAATAGTTAAAAATTATATCCTAGTATAAAAACATTTTTAAAATGTTGCGTGTTTTATTACCATTTTAAAATGCCTTGATGGGAATGCGCATAATGCTAGCGTTGCATTCAAATCCCAAAAGACATTAATTACGATAGATGTGCTGTGGCTTATCCCCAATTGGAACGAATCCAGGCTCGAGTTAATTCTTATTTGGCTCGAATTAAAAGGGAGGGGTACAATTATTGAAACTAGGGAGATACCTTATAAATAAGGTACTTTATAAATGAGCCTGGGTTACCTCGCGGGCGCCATCTATTAACAGAGGTGAAATGCAAGACATCATTTCTCTCCGTAAGCATTATAGGATGTAATATTAGTGTAGCACATGTAAAATATCGGAGAAAACTTTCCCAATACGTTCAACTGAGAAGATAAATAAACAACAAATAGTGGAAATCAGATGCGCTGAAAAACTATATTTTATAAGTACTCGATCACAATGGGCAAACACTACTAGTTGTCTATTGCTAAAATCAAAAAAAAATTTTGAATTTTAGGGGATTTAATATGTAATTAACAATTAAAATAATACAAAGGCATATTTTCTTTGTTTAATACGGAGGTCAAATTTATTTACCTGTTCACCATTCGTTTATGTAATTCCTCAACCTTATTAACTGATTTAATACCGTAATACAATATATCCCGTGAAAATATCTCCCTTTTAGGGTACAGTAGATTTCAAGTCTTACTCAGGAATCGAACCCATATCCATTGCTTAGAAGTGTGAAATGCTAACCGTTATACAATATGGGTGGCTGATACGGATTCTTAAATAATATTAAATTATTATTGGTCATAAAATATAAAATCAATTACTGAAATTACTTTGAAATATTAACAACTTTGCTTTTGAAGTAATTCTTAATAAAAAAACTTCTAGTGTTACTCATCAATCGAACCCAAAGCCATTGTTTAGAAGAGTGAAATGCTACCGTCATAAAATATGGGTGGCTGATACGGATTATAAAACAATATTAAATTATTAATGGTCATAAAATATAAAATCAATTACTCATTGCTTAGAAGAGTGAAATGCTAACCGTTATACAATATGGGTGCTGATACGGATTCTAAACAATATTAAATTATAATGGTCAAAAAGTATAAAATCAATTACTGAAATTACTTTGAAATATTAACAACTTTGCTTTTGAAGTAATTCTTAATAAAAAAACTTCTAGTGTTACTCAGGAATCGAACCCAAATCCATTGCTTAGAAGTGTGAAATGCTAACCGTTATACAATATGGGTGGCTGATACGGATTCTTAAATAATATTAAATTATTATTGGTCATAAAATATAAAATCAATTACTGAAATTACTTTGAAATATTAACAACTTTGCTTTTGAAGTAATTCTTAATAAAAAAACTTCTAGTGTTACTCATCAATCGAACCCAAAGCCATTGTTTAGAAGAGTGAAATGCTACCGTCATAAAATATGGGTGGCTGATACGGATTATAAAACAATATTAAATTATTATTGGTCATAAAATATAAAATCAATTACTGAAATTACTTTGAAATATTAACAACTTTGCTTTTGAAGTAATTCTTAATAAATGAACTTCAAATGTCACGGGAATCGAACCCAAATCCATTGCTTAGAAGTGTGAAATGCTAACCGTTATACAATATGGGTGGCTGATACGGATTCTTAAATAATATTAAATTATTATTGGTCATAAAATATAAAATCAATTACTGAAATTACTTTGAAATATTAACAACTTTGCTTTTGAAGTAATTCTTAATAAAAAAACTTCTAGTGTTACTCAGGAATCGAACCCATATCCATTGCTTAGAAGTGTGAAATGCTAACCGTTATACAATATGGGTGGCTGATACGGATTCTTAAATAATATTAAATTATTATTGGTCATAAAATATAAAATCAATTACTGAAATTACTTTGAAATATTAACAACTTTGCTTTTGAAGTAATTCTTAATAAAAAAACTTCTAGTGTTACTCATCAATCGAACCCAAAGCCATTGTTTAGAAGAGTGAAATGCTACCGTCATAAAATATGGGTGGCTGATACGGATTATAAAACAATATTAAATTATTAATGGTCATAAAGTATAAAATCCATTACTGAAATTACTTTGAAATATTAACAACTTTGCTTTTGAAGTAATTCTTAATAAAAAAACTTCTAGTGTTACTCATCAATCGAACCCAAAGCCATTGTTTAGAAGAGTGAAATGCTAACCGTTATACAATATGGGTGGCTGATACGGATTCTTAAATAATATTAAATTATTATTGGTCATAAAATATAAAATCAATTACTGAAATTACTTTGAAATATTAACAACTTTGCTTTTGAAGTAATTCTTAATAAATGAACTTCAAATGTCACTCAGGAATCGGACCCAAATCCATTGCTTAGAAGAGTGAAATGCTAACCGTTTTACAATATGGGTGGCTGATACGGATTATAAAACAATATTAAATTATTAATGGTCATAAAGTATAAAATCCATTACTGAAATTACTTTGAAATATTAACAACTTTGCTTTTGAAGTAATTCTTAATAAATAAACTCCAAGTATTACTCAGGAATCGAACCCAAATCCATTGTTTAGAAGAGTGAAATACTAACCGTTATACAATATGGGTATCTGATACGGATTCTAAAACAATATTAAATTATTAATGGTTATAAAGTATAAAATCAATTACTACAATTACTTTCAAATATTAACAACTTTGTTTTGAAGTAATTCTTAATAAATAAACTTCTTTTCCCAATATTTTCAAACCTTCCTTGTTATCATTTTACCTTTGGAACGACAAAATTTCACTCTTTTACTTCTGATTATTATAGTTCTTACAAAGAAAAAAAAATCCATATCCAGATGCACTTAATCGTAGAAAAAATAAACTACTGAAAACTAGAAATACATTTTTCTATCCCGAAAAGAATGGAACACAGCTGCATCTGATATTATTCAATACCTATGAGAATAAATGTATTTTCCCATTACACGGAAATATTTCAGGTTCTCCCATTTCTCCCTGTTTACTTTGCCTCTTGCTATATCCAAGACTTATTTTTATCACAAATAGATAGCTTTTATTTATTTCATACGATGTTCTTTCATAAAATATGATAGTCTGTTAAACATAATTTTAATAATATCGCAGTTTAATTGGAGAGACATGTAGTTCGCGAACTAATCACAGGTAAAATAATTTCATGGTAATTCTCAAACAGAAAAGAGATTTACTTATCGATGTTGATGGAGAGAAAATGAGCAGTGCGGGAAATAATCAGCTTATGCATTATTATTTCTGGTTTCTGAGAAGAAAAAATAGACCTTGTTATTGTCACTGAATTTGTTATATGTCGGATAGGCTTCGGGCGGCAACCTTGTAATAACCCTCCTTAACCTAGTACTTTTTTTTACCACGAAACTTTTCTTTGCATGAATCTCCAGGAGTCAGCTTTTCTAAATGACAGCACAGTGCACAATCCTTACTTCAAGAACCCTCTGGGTAGTGCTTTTTATGCACTCAACTGACATTTTTCGCCTATACTGACTTTTACGTACAATGTTCTAATGATGCCTTTTGGAAGAGTTGTTTTCTTACTCTTACTAATCTAGAAAGAACATTTAGGTTTCTTAGGTTCTAAGATAATGTAATAGCTGAATATTTATATACGTTTATTTCATGTAGTATTTCATGTATTTTCTTTTTATAACCAACCAATTAATGAAAATCGTCCCTTTTTAGAGACAGCTGAAAAATAGTTTGTAGATTTTTTTATAATTTGCCGGAATGATTTTTCCTGTACAATGAATTTAGATATCATTTCTATAAACAATTTATCGCATTCACAAATATTTGGCATTATTAATAATTTGGTCATTTAAATAAAAGTTTGTTTTTTAATCTCGCATATAAATTTACTTCTCTGACAGCTATCTTGACTGAAATCATGACAAAAACTTTATCCATGATAAATATTCTCTTTACAGTACTGTGTTTATATGGGATAACTAAATAAATATTTCATCAGGAAGTTTTAATTCTTTTTTAAGAAGGGATCCGACGATATTTCAAATGACAGCCGATCAACCATGACGACCGATTATAATATCGATTTTTTTCGATTTCCTACAGGTTTTATTCTGCATAGTCGATAATGACTTATATTTGAGGTATTCATGAATATATATATATATATATATATATATATATATGTAATATTAAAATCCCTTATTTACGTATTTTAATATTAATTTAATAACTTTTGTTCATAAAGTAAGTTCGGGGTTTGAGCGGTAATTCTGATTTTTCCCTCCAGACACGCTATAGACTTAATTCAGCCTCTGTCTGTACTACTTTAGCCAATAGTTAGCGCGTTCTCTTTAAACATGGGTATTTTGTATCACGTGATCAATTGTGTTTAGGGATTATTCGTAACTTTTTTACCTGAGAATTCCCTACTTGAAAAGTGTATGTGCGGGATCACTTTGTCTATGTGCATGAGGTTGTAAAAGTGTTTGCCTGTTGTATGGATTTCATGTCTCTTACCAGAAATAAACTGTGTTGTGATTTTGTATGAGTCTCGCCCATATTACACACACACACACACACACACACACACATATATATATATATATATATATATATATATATAACACACACACACATATATATATATATATATATATATATATATATATATTCGGTAGAAATGACTCGGATATTAATGGGTCAAAACATTGGCATCTGAACATAAGATTATAATATTTTACTTCCGACTTTCAAACTATTCATTTACAAGTAATATTATTCCCGAATGCTTAAATTACTTGAGAAAACAATGGAAATAAATTGATATAGTGATAACTTATTCCTTTTCATATATTTCTGTAAATACAGTCTAATACGCAAAACTTTTAAAACAAGGAGTTTAATTTCCCCATGATTGCTTATTCAAAAGCAGCTGATGAGTTCTGGGATGTTATTCTATGAAGCAGTTCTTTCATAATAACTAGTAATGTTGGCCTCAGCTATCTACATTTCGTTCTAACTCTGAAGATAAAAGTTTACGATTAGGGGATCGGAGTAGTCACGTTACAGGTACCCATTTGCTAATCACTCCATTTGTAAAACGTACGTAAAGGTCATGTTATCCTAGTCGAATGGTTAGCGAGTAACCGTTTTCAGGAAATGAGAATCACCGAGAAGTTTCGTATTCCAGAGTAGTAATGAGTTTCAGAAATAATTTATGATTCTCATGCATTTAAAAACTTCTTGAGTATCCTTATTTTTTATATGTATCTATATATGCATACCTGTATATATGTATGCACATGCACACATAAATGCTTCTTAAAACATGCTCATTTAAAAATAATCCTTCTAATTTTACTCTTACTAATACTTACCTCATTTTCAACTCTTACTAACACTTATCTCATCTTTAACTCTTACTAACATTCCTTATATTTTTATTCTTTCTAATTTAGAAAGTATGTATAAGGTTCTTAGATTTTCCGATACTATAAAAGATCATTGTTTATATATGTTTAATACATGAAGAATAGTATGCATTTGTTTGGTATTAAGTTTTAAAGCTTTGACATCTCTGCATAAAGCTAAAATTTCTTTTGAACTGTTAGCTACTGATTTACAAGAAATATTACTCCCTGTACCATAAAGTATTTGAGAAAATAATGAAAATAAGATTGCTAAAAAATTACCCTTTCATATCCTTCTACACATACCTTATAACATGCAAACCTTTAAAACCTATGTTTAATATTTCCATAGATGGTTATTCAAATTCAGCTGATGCGATCTAGGATATTATTCCATGAAGCAGTCTTTCATAATAACTAGTAGTATGGGCATCGACTATCTATATTTCGTTCTAGTTCTGAAGAGGAAAGTTAATGATAAGGTGATCGGAGTAGTCACGTTACAAGTACCCATTTGCTAATCACTCCATTTGTAAAACGTACGTTAAGGCCATGTTACCTTAGTCGAGTAGTGAGTTACCATTTTCAGAAAATGGGATACATCGGGAAAGTTCTAGTTCCAGAGTAATAATGAGTTTGGAAATATCGAAATTTATGAGTCTCATTCCTATAAAAACTTTAAACTTTCACATTTCTTTTTGCATACGTCTATGTATAATTTGAAAGTATGTACGATTATATATCCTATCAAACTACTTAAAACATGCACACTTAAGAAACAATTGGTACTTTCTTATCTTAAAATAAACAAAAAAATTATTTTGCCCCATTTCAAAATAGCTGCTTTGACGCCAAATGTTTCATTGAAAATAAAATCTATTCTTTAATATCAATCTTAGTTACCATATAAATAGTGAAAAGATCCTTTTATAATCCTAAATTTTTGCAATTTTTTTTAGAATTACAAATTATTTCATTCATGATTACACAAAAGTATTCATGAATAAGAAATTTACTTACAACTGTGGAGCTGAATAGAAAGTTATTAGTCATGGCAATAAAATACTACTGCATCACTAAAATATTTTTTTTTCGGAACCTTAAATTGGATAATCTTCAAAAAATTGTTAGGAAATCACATATTTTAGATCATTGCATCCATTTTGCATTCTACATATTTTTTAATGTATTTCCCCCTGATTCCAATTTATCATTTAATAAAAATTTAACTTATAAGCAATGCTATTTTAGACAAAAAAGAGCCAACTTAAGAGTCAACCAACACGATCAACCTTAAGCTCTTTTGTTTCATTCGTAGTTATCCATAAATGTTCATAACATAGACCATTAGATAAAACAAGCGAGGATAATAGCAAATTATAAGTCATAACAACGAATTACTACATCTCTAAATTAATCCTTTTCAGAAAATAGGATTGCATCGAAAGAAATCCTGTTTTAATTGAGTAATGACTTTGGAAAATACAAAATCTATGAATGTCATATTTTTAAAAACTTATTGAGCATTCTTATTTCTTGTATGTATCTGTCTCTGTATGCATGTATGTGCATGCATATGTAAGACGTGGATGAAAAAAACATC
>CM063502.1:77379008-77424008 GCA_032207245.1 Pardosa pseudoannulata | reverse complement strand
TTTACATTATATTTCGACTTACGCCTCTGAAAAATACTTGAAAATGAAACAAAATCCAAAGAAACTTATATTTTAACTTTTATTCATTCTTTTTAAAAATTATTTTAGACTGGGACATGAGTCTTCAGAAAAAAAGAAGAAAAAACCAAGCTCAAATCACCAAAGTTCTATTTTTTCTTCAACGTCTAAGTTTATTTAGTGACGCTTAATAGCAAATCCCGACATACGATTGATAAGACTAAAACCTTATGATCCAGGAGTAGTGATTAACTGAATTGTTAATGAATCAGGTGATAAATTGCCCGTTTGGGCTAGACAGATCGAAACCAACTACATCCTTCTCGACTCCCTAACTAATTGTTGCGGGTATTAACGTGCTGACAGAGTTTTAGACGGTACGCATTGTGGCCTTATCGCTATATCAATGTCTCTCACATAAGCTTCTACTAGCTTTCATTGGATTTTCGGAGCTATTCCCTTATAGGCGCCGCAATATATGTTTAAAACCCGAAGTAAATGGCCCATTTTATTCTAAATTACATAGCAAGAGTAGGCTAGGGCTGGCGCATGCATATTCTATAATGGTAATTAAGAATTTTGGTTTAAAATTAAAGTAATGTTAGAATTTTAAAGGCCATTTCAAGTAACACATCAATATAAAAGCTATGATGTGGTAACATCATTGTTTCCCATGAGTGAAATTTATAATGTTTCACTCTTTATCACATATAATGTTTGTTGCCTTATTTTATTGTACATATCATTAAAAATTAAAATGCATTGAACGGATTAATGACCTGGTGCTGTATTTTGGTACTGGAATCTATTGGATCTCTTGGATATTTGTATGCTTGTAACTACTCAAAAATAACTTTAATAAAGATACATTTCTATTTTTAGCCTTCTAATTGCAAACAGTTAACCATAGCATTGCAGACAACTGATTTAACGCATATTTAAGCAATATTTAAGAGAGTACAAATATGAAGTAAAAAAAAAAACCTAGCTATAGATAGATAATCACGCAAATTGCCGATAGAATTGTTAATAGGATTTTCTTAATAAAATTGCATTATTCAAGAAGATGATTATAAAATTAACTTTTAATAAAGTATGTTGTATCAATAATTAATAATTATTGATACAACATTATATATAATGAATATAATGAATATAAAGAAATTATTGATACAGCCTTATTTTATTGTACATATCATTAAAAGTTAAAACGCACTGAGCGGATTAATAGCCTGCTGCTGTCTTTTGGTACTGGAATCTATTGGATCTCTTGGATATTTGCATGATTGTAACTACTCAAAAATAACTTTAATAAAGATACGTTTCAATTTTTAGCCTTATAATTGCAAAAAGTTAACTATAGTATTGCAAACAACTGATTAAAAGCATATTTAAGCAATATTTAAGAGAGTACAAATATGAAGTAAAAAAAAACAAACTTAGCTACAAATAGATAATCACGCAAATTGCCGAAAGATTTGTTAATATGGATTTCTTTATTAAATTGCATTACATAACATCCAAGAATATGATTATAAAGTTAACTTTTAATAAAGTATACTGTATCAATAATTAATAACTTTTTCTACAGTATTCTATAGATTCATCTTATTCGAAAAGGGTCATTATATATATATTTTGCAAATTTTAAAATAAATTCAAAAGCAGCAATATAATGTACATTTTGCCGAGAGGACAAATGATTGAATCAGAATTATTTCATTTAACACTCCTTCATCCTCGTAACTTATTTCTATTTTATACTTCGGATCACAATTTTTTTTTTTCTGATGCTTTATAGAAATATGCGAGAAAATTAAATCTGAGGAAAAATAATTACAGCTTAGAAAATAAAAGATGTCTTTTTCAAAACATTTCAGGTGGAAAAGTATTTAATTTACAAGATTCTCAAAGGGAATTTAGTAGTTAAGAAAATAGATAGAAAAAAAAATAGTGTCGGAAACAAAAGCCGAAAAAAATATTTCTATCGCGTTAATTCTTTTTCTTTCAGGCGTTTCTAAAGGTGCTTCACTAAAATAGAGAGAAGTAAGATGAAAAAGAAATGAAAAAAACCGTTCTACTCTTCAAAATTTCTATTTAAAGTTGTTAGATACGAAACGCAAGTTGGTTTACGAATATAAAAAACAGTAATCTTAAAGAGATTTCATAATGAATAAACTTCAAACGAAAAACATTAATATTTTTTTATCGTTCGTCGCTAATTTGACTTATTGGTTTCCTCTTATTCTCTATTCCCAAGAAACTTGTGTAAGGATAACTTGTAAAGGTACAAGTCAACACGAACATACATAATCTGAAGGGCCAAGAAAATATGTATACTCACCTAATATCTGCCTTGAGGTCAGAGCACTGTCCACTAATGTGTGAAGGTGTCTTAGAAGTCACGTACACCAGGAATTTTGCAGAGCACTCCACATATATGAAGAAGTGCGAAGATATGACGATCAATGTTGTGCAACCCATTATAAATCCTTCAAGGTGTGTTGAATAATGATAATATCAGGGGAATGAAAAATCAACTGAGCTAAGAAAATTCCTGGAATTAAGGTTCACTTGGTTATCACGATTAAGTTTCCCGTTGTCGTGCTAGATATGTCCAAATCCGTCAAAATGCACTCATTAATTAAATAGATGTAACTTACTGGAAAGAATGCTGATGTAGGCAGAATGCTGTTGAACTGCTGAATGCTGTTAATGTCAATTCTAGACTTACCAAGTGTCCCAAATCATGGCAATTACATATGCTCTATACCGTTTAAAAGTTTCCCCCAGCTTGTAGAATTCCCTGTTCACTTACAGCGATATGATTTATTAAAGTTTTCACCTTTCCACTCTACGATTAAAAACCTTAAAAAATTGAAAACGGAAATAACCAGACAACGATTTTTTTCTAATCTTCAGCTATCCATTGACTGTGCTAGTGAGTCTAAACGATGCTTATCGCTCCTTTTTCCTCTCCCACACCCATGGTCAACCCCAAACTGTTTGTGAAGGCCATGAGGCCGTGATAGGTGGATGAATATTATTTTACAAATTTTAAAGTTTACGTAGCTATATATATATTGCTGGAACCTCGAAAAGAGAGTACAAAGCGATTTTTATAGCAACAATACAAAAACAAATTAAAAGGTTAGATTGCATTGCAAAAGCAGATTAAATGCAGTGTACAACATTACAAACACAAGTTAAACATAGATAAAGTACAGTGAAGAACAAATATGATACAAATGATCATATACGATGAAATACAATCCTAAAGACACGTAATTTTTTCATAACAGTATACAAGCTCATTTCGATATTCATGCAATGTATACTGCTATGTCAGTTAAAACCATGACATTTTCACATGGAAAACAACTTACAGTCACATTTAGCACTGCAATTTTTTGATATTATAAGTAAATACATAAACACATTTAGACAAATTCACAGTGCATAAACACCTTTGCAACTCAAATTCATTTTACAAAACGGTTTAATCCCACCGTTTAACTCTACAAGAAAGTAATAAATTGTGCAAAATCATAATGCAAAAAACAGCCTTATTGAATAAAGTCACGACGAACAACATAATTAGAGAAGATTACAGTACAAGAAAAGGCTGAAATACGTAATGTCTTTCAACAACAAAAGAAGTAGCCCAAAAACAATAGAGAAGTCAGAAAAGATTGCAGAAAATAAAATAAAAAACAATGAGAAAGAAAAACAAATCTCAAATTCAGCAAGAGAGCAGAAACAGGAAAACAAAACCAAGCAAAGCATAAAGTATAGTACAAAAACCAATACAACATTCCGAACCAATACTAATTTAATGAAGGAGGGGGGGAGGAATAACCAAAAAAAGCAATTAAAAGATGAACAATGAAACAAAAATTACAAACCAAAAAATTATTCGACAAGAGATTCATTGACACTCTTATTAATCTATTCCACTGAAAAAATACAGATTGTAGTCGAGGTATGATACACATTGGTAACCTAATCACAAGAATAGAAATGATAGTCTACTTTACCAATTTTATTTAAAAATACAGGCAAGCTACCGTATCTGGTTGTAAAGTTGAGGGCAACAATGTTGCTAAAGTCAAATCTGAACTTACATATCTTAAGACTTCATAAGAGCAACGACCATTTATGTTACTATCCCAAAAGTGCTGCCAGAGATACATGAATTTCAAAACCTATTAGCCCACCTATTGTATCAAAAGACCATAGTTTTGATTTGCAATTTTCATTTGAATAGCTTTGTGTCTTACAGTCATCAACGGTATACGACTGAGCTTTTCGATCTGAGTACTCATATCAGTAAGGGATCTGTCACAGCTTATATGCTGGCACTTGTTGATGCCAAATATTGAAATTTGTAGAAATCGGCTGCAATGTTGTGTGCGTATGCCGTGAAACTTCTGAGACATCAATAATCCTGTTGATCCAGGGTTTTAGTTGGCTTGTACGTCTGTTCTAGATTTGGTTTGGTTTGGTTTTGGAGTGCTACGGTCTGCTTTTTGCAACACGAGTGCTAATGAGACCAGGACCTACTGCTTAAAGCCGATTCCGAACGGCTACGAACATCCATGCCATAGTGGGATTCGAACCCACGAACTCCGGTTCCGAAGGCCAGCACCCTAACCATTCGGCCATCGCTCGGCTCTGTTCTAGATTTGATTTTGCAATACTCAATCTCGAAAATCTATTATTTCATCACTATCTCGGAAATATTGTCCACTCTCTTCTGAGCGATTATATGCAAAAATATGTACATACAAACACACACACATACACGCTTATGTAAATCACCAGTTGCACTTTTATAAGCGTGTACACACACAAATGCACTCATATATATATATATATATATATATATATATATATATATATATATATATATATATATATATATATATATATATATATATATATATATATATAACCTGACAAATTTATTTGCCACGTGCTAAACATAATATGCGTCACCAACATAGTATAATTTTTAAACAACAACCCAAAAGTTATTTTACGTATTTCATGGGTGATAAAAATCCCATACGTTTAACATTATTTTTAGCTAATATTCACTCTTCTCTACCTGTTTTCTAACAATTATTCTGGAGTGGCAGGTTGCAATTACTTGAAGATAGGTGAGTTCTGATTATGTCTTATTATGTTATGTGTGATTTAATACACGAAACCTTACCCGCAAATCGTCGTGAAGGCAAATGGTCTGTCGTTTAGTTTCACGGCAAATGACATCGACATCGGCATATCGCAATTTATTAATGGTAAACTCAACAGCAACATTTTTAAGTAGAATAGTCATTTTAGTACCAGCTCAACAATATACACACTTCCATGACTGGAAAGATTTGTTAAATATATAAGAATCAGTTCTTATAATCTACTAAATTCACTTATGCAAATACGATTCCATTTTGGCAAATAAGCATCACTAATAATGTACCATTATAAAGCAAAAACAGAAAAGATTATCTCATATTTGTGGTAAATTTTTTTTATCTTTTAATTTCCTTCCGATCCCTTTAATTTTCAGCTAATGTTCAGTATTCTTTATCCATTTTATTACAAATCCCCGCGAGTGGCAGGTTGCATTACTTTGAAGGGGGCCTGGATAATGTCGAGGAAACAGATGATGTGTGAGCTAACGTAGGGGCTCTTACCAGCAAATCGTCGCGGATGCAGATGATCAGTCGTTCAGTCTCACGGCACCTGACATCGACATCAGCGTGTCACAGTTGATTGATGGTAAACTCAACAGCAGCTTTTCGTGCGTAGAATAGCGCCTCGTACCCCCTCCCTCCCTTCTTCCATTCCATGAAGAGTTTCTTGAGAAAACACGAGAGATTGAGTTATTTTTAGTATAGCTGGATATTTTGGGCTACTACAATTAATTGATTATATAAAGCAGACCTGTCCAACCCATTCAAAAGACTTCACGCTAGCCTCTTTGGAATTGCGCTCAAGCGCTTTATTCTGCAGGGTCGCAATATATATATATATATATATATATATATATATATATATATATATATATATATATATATATATATATATATATAACCATATATATATATATTATATATGTGTATGAATGTTTGTGCATATGTGTATATATAATATATATATGCACACACACACACAAATATATATGCGTATATGTGTACACGCATATATATGTATATATACATACATTTATATACATATATAAACATACACACACACGCACACACACACACACACACACATATATATATATATATATATATATATATATATATATATATATATATATATATATTATTCATAAATTAACAGTAGTGAAGTCAAGTGGTGTATGTTTGTGCATATGTGTATATATATAATACACACACACATATATATGCATATATGTACACACGCATATATATGTATATATGCATACATTTATATACATATATAACATACATATATATATTATTATTATTATTCATAAACTACCAGTAGTAAAGTCAAGTGGTGTATGTTTGTGCATATGTATATATATATATATATATATATATATTATATATATATATATATATATATATATGTGTGTGTGTGTGTGTGTGTGTGTGTATATATATATATGTATATAATATATATACATATATATATATGCATGTATATATATGCATATATGTACACACGCATATATATGTACATATACATACATTTATATACATATATAAACATATATATATATTATTATTATTCATAAATTAACAGTAGTAAAGTCAATATTTATAAATGCTCATGGAAAACAAGGAATATAATCAATAAATCTATAAAATAATACTGTATTTACTATTATCTTTGTAGTATTTTGTTGAATTACAATTTTTTTATGAACAGTATAAAATATTTTAAGGTAGTTGTATTCAGTCGACAGGCCGCTGTTTGAAACCCTTGCTATAAAGCCTTTAAAAGTAAGGGTTACATTACATGACCGAAAGCTACTTGAGATTAAAACGGGATTTTTAGTTCTGCCAACTGGTGCACATTTATTTATATATTTTATGAGTAAATAGGGAAGATTTTATTAATGAATTTCACGGAGTCAGAACGAGACACAGCGTTTAATTTTCTTTGAAACGAAAAAATAATCTTTCATCTCAAAATGATATTTATGTATAATTCACTGCTAATTATTCACCAAGAGCGTTGTATTCTTTCACTCAACTGCAGCAATTACGCATCTCATTTCTTTGCAGGAATTTTTTGACTGCTTAACAACATTACAGAAGTGCTTGTTAGGATTTTTATTGTGTTAACTGGAAAGAGAAACAAAATTTTTAGAGATTAATTTTGAAAAATTTTTCTCTTGTAATATTAGCAATTTTTAACCACGGGAAATACTCACTTAAAGCTGTAATTACATTAGTTTATCGTCGGATGATTATCGTTAAAGAATTGAAGCGTCCATATGAGTATTTTTTTTAGCACTCATTAAACTTCTGTATAATTCCACATACAAAATGAATATTTAAGTTCTACAATTGAGCAAGAATTAGCGTTAAATATGTTAAATTATGTAATGTAAAATAATGTCATTTTTAGTCACAAAGTAACTGTATTTGATATTAGTTATCAGTTTAAGGATAAATTTTCTTTTTCGAAAATATAAAAAAAATATATTTGATATTTTAATAATGTATAATTTGAGATTAAATATTAAAACTTATATATCAAAATTATGCAATATAAAATATCCTCTAATATCCAATGAAGACAAAATTTTACGGGTCTTATTCTTTGAAATACAGAAAAATGGGTTCCGAAATTTGTGGAAATCAGAGAAAATAGGGATTTTGTTTATTATGTGGGATAAATATATAAAAAATGAGCAGTTAGCACACCAATCGAATTTTATTTGGTGGGAGGATATTATATACAATGGCTATGACTGCTGTGATTTTGCATGTGATTTGTTTGTGATTGCACATTTTGCATGTGATTATATTGCCTCCTTTATGATAATAATCAGTTTTTGAAACATGCAGCAGCAGACAATATTTTTCAAGCTAAATATTTCCATCAATTTTGCTCCTCATAAAAAAAATAAATAAATAAAGAGAGAGAGAGGAAGAGATTCCAATAAATCAGCTTAAAATCAAAATTATGACCCAGTATCATTAAATTAGTATTCACCAGGATCCATATGAAAAATTTAAAGTTCTACCACGCTGTCGTCTTTGAAACGTATATAAGCGTGATTTATAGAGTTTTATACGCAAAAACAACTAAACCTTTCACCCTATTTACCTCAATAAAGTCAGTATGCAGATAGCGAAGCAAGAGATATTTGCACTTAATGTCAACGAAAGAGTTTTTTCTGCGGTAGGTCTTTGAATCACATATTTTACCCGACTGCTACAGTCCAGGCTAAGTCTCTAAAAATAAAAGCTTTGACTTCTCAATTGACAACGCCCGCCACGTTGTTCAGTCATTTTTCTTTCACCCTTTCGGTAGCTCCCTGCTGGACAACATATCTATTAGTAACACCTGCAAATGACGAAGGGCCAGCAGCTAAATTGCGACTGCGTGGGTAGTCAAAAACATTTTTATAGTAGCAGGAAATGCTTTATCTATCACCAGGGAACGCACTCTCTATCTTGTCCATTCGTTCTCTTCAGAGTTGACAGAAGTCATTAAATCAAACTCCTGCAACCTCTATAATATTTAATGGTTCAAATGAAAGAACATGCTTATGCGAAAGCTACCTATCCATCATATTTCCCAATATGTCTGAAGACAGATACTATTTCCATAAGCGTTGGGCATGTCGTCCAAACTTTAGATAAATGCCGAGTTCTTATCGGTTTCCATTTTTTCCCGAGCAATCCTGAAAGAAACCTGAAATACAGGTGTTTAAAAAAAGAGAAGGAAAAAAACACTAAAATTTGCGATAAGACTGACTAGAATAAAATCAATCTTGATGATGAGGTGGACATATCTTTCGAAAAAAATTATTAGCCATTTTATTACATTGAATAATATTTTCGAAAGTTAATTTAAGGCTAAACAGAATATTTCTAGCCAAATTTTAAATATATTTAAAATCAGCAGCAAATTCGAGGGCATGAAGGGACAGTGAAATTTAAAAATTAATTTTGTTTCTGAACAATCTAATTGAACATTAATTATGTTATCACCAATGAAATTATTAGCCATTTTATTCCTCTGAATAATATATTTAAAGTTCATTTAAGGCTATCCGTATTATTTGTAGAACAATTTTATTGTAAATAAAGTAAATGATTAAAATATTCATTTTTCCTGTTCAAAATATATAACAATTCTTATAATTTAAAAAAGAATAGATCTTTGTACTTGGAAATATAGTAATCCTAACTTAGTTTTATTTTATATAGGGTAAGTTATACAGGGTTTAATAAGTTCCGAAGGTATATGACAGTTAGATATGCACTTTGAGAGACTTATGCTTATAAAATATTTTTTTAAATGACATTTAAAGTAGTTACTACTAGGAACTGAAATATCTGTTTTGATAATAATTACAAGGTGATAGATATTAAAACAAACTTTTAAAAATATCAAATTTCAACCCAGTATTCACACGAATTAAACGAATGGGATTGAATGAACAGGATATCTTAAACCCAATTTTTTTTTCTTTTATAGCCTAAAATGAATATACAATATATAAAAATAAAATAGTGAAAAAGAGAGTAAAATAAGTTTATAAACATATATTGCTACTTATATCAATTTACAAATTTTCTATAATTACTTTCCAGGTGTTTCATGCAGATATTTTTATCACATTTTTCTCAGGAATATTTAATATTTCTGTCGCATATTATATGTATTCTTTAGTCTTAGCAGGTGAAGCTATATCTCTACTGGATGATAGATTTTATTTTACATTTCTAAGAAATATTACTTTCTTGCTCCTACAGTACATATAATATTCTACAAGTTGAAATACCAAGTTTTTTAAAAATGAATTCCAAGTCCGATTTTCATTTGGTGGCATTTTTTGTCGCAGCAACATTTAGCATTGGAAAAAAAAAACATATTTATCGTAAGAAATAATCCTTTTCTTTTAAATCACTATCATCTTCAATTTCTTCATTTAATTCCATTTTATTTGATGAATCATGATTGCTGTTTTATTTCTTATCATCTAGTTTTTCATCGTCTTTATTTAATTTCTTCATCCAAACAAATCCAAAAAATTTCATAAATATCTCCTCACCTGTAACTAAGGTAACACGCCATAGCTGCAATCTAACTTAAACACGTGCTTCCCTACCCAGAACTGTAATACGCGCATTGTATGACTTACCCGAGGGGTAATACCCTGCAGTTCTTCTGAAATATCTTTTCAAAGAATTTTACAACTGACCCTTCCCCTCCAAGATAATGACCTTAAAGTCAGCTAGACAGGAATCATCCCCTTTGGAATAATAGAGGGGGAGGGATGTTAAATTAAGCGAGGTAGGTGATGGATATAAACTCCGCCTACCCGAGTATTCCCGGGTTAAGGAAAATTTCACCCAAATGAAAGTCCAATGTAGACATTAATAAAGAATTATTTAAGGATAATGCATTTAAAGCTGAAAATTTTAACTATTTAGTATGTGAACTGTACTACAAATAAGATGCTATATCCAGTTTAAAAATAAATTACCAAACCAATTAATATTTGATATATAGAATTACACAAAATAGAAATAGAAAAGAAAAGTAACTATTGTAATAAATATCTCTAATCAATTGTATCGTAACTATTATGGCCTAAAGTAATTGTCATTACTTATAAGTACTTTCAATTCCTATAAGTTTATTTTATTTCATTTATCAATGAATAAATAAATAAAAATATCTTGTTTAACTTGTTGTTTTCATTAAAGTAACTACAGAATTTGATTATTTTAATTGAAAACTCTTTGTATGTTTGAATGATCTCCATTTAAAAGTATTGTTTTATCTCACTTTTGCTAAGTAGTATATTTATTATTGTTTGCAGTAATCATTATTGCTTTTCATTTTCGTTAATGCATGTGTGTTGATAAATAAATATTTCTTGTCTTTTTTTATAAATCTTAATTTCATTCTGACAGTTATTTATTAAGTCTTTAATAAAGTGGAAAAATAATATTTTAATTTAAATAATAGCCGATGCTAACGTTTTCTGTTATATTAAACATTATACATTACCTATAACAATTTAAAAATGCCTTTTTTACCCCTTAATTTGACAAGATGTTTTTTCAAATATTTTTTAATTTCTGTTATTTTCCCATGTCTGTATAGACATTAGTATCTCTGTAAAATAAACAAAAAAATATATCATTTTCCATTTTTGAGATAATTAATGTGTGCTGTGGCAAACACTGACAATTATGTTATATAGTAGTTATAACTATACATGTCCGGTGTAGCGGCCACACTTAGCCAAACTGAGGGTTAAGCCCTAGTAAGCCATAATTATGTAGATTTGAGAAGTTTTTATTAGACAAATGTAATAATTTAAAATAACAAATGATTTGATGTTTCTACCTCAAATGAATATTTTGGTAGCTTATTATTTTTATGGAAAAGGAAATTTAAAAACCTTGGTAAATAAGATATATTATGATTTCTTACAAATAAATATAGAGTCGTTAATGATGTAATACCCCAAATTGTAATCTGGAAAGACTTAAATTCCAGGAATATTTCTTTTTCCTTAATAGGTAAGAAATATCACGTATATATTAATATTTTTCATTTAAGATTTTTTTTTGTATATTTTCACTGGGTATCTAAATCTACAACCACAGACTCATCTTGCTTATAGCGTAAAGTTTGATTTATATTCTTTAATTTTAAGATTTCGGTTATAACGTACAAATTATCATGTAGGTACATATAATGTATATTACAACTAGTATTTTTATCACAAAAATAATTTACACTAACTGATATAAAATAAATTCACAATCTCTCTTAAAGTTATATTTAAAAAATAATTAGGAGCAGTTTAACAGATATAAAGAATGTTTGAATACAGAATCTTCAGTTTCTATCTCCAAGAAAATAAAATATAATAAATTATCGTAAGTAAAATGCATATAACATAAAAAAACAGATGAGCTAAATTTAAATCCTTTCACAGTATTAAATAAATTCATTCTCTTGGAAATACTCATCTTTAAACCAGAGTTTATTAATCAAATTCTGAATAGTTTTAAGAAGAGATATTTTAATTCAAAGTGAATATTATGTTAATTATTCGACCTTTTTTTCCTTCTCTAATTGCGTGCGACGTTACCAAGTCTCTCTAGACGCTCCAGATATTGGCAAACTCCATTATAGAGCCGTAACTAATTATCTAACTAGATTAAAACGGATAGAAAAGGCATACAAATTCAGAAAAAGGTTCGCTAAAAATAAACCCGGCGACGGAAAACTATTGAGTGTGATTAAAATTTAAAATTAGATCTTAATAACCAGCATTCTTTCTTTTTTTCTTTTCGCGAGCTGTTTACCCAATTACTTCTTAAATGTTTATTTTATCACTGAAATCTCAGTGCTTCCTGTGTAGCCCTCCGTGGCAGATTTGAAGTGGCTGAACAAACACGATATGAGACTGATGAATGGCTGTGCCAAGCCTTCTCGTGGTTCCACTGGCCCCAATAGAAGACCCCCACCGCCACCCATCCTCGACTCTACTCATCGGACCATTAATTAACGCTTCTGACTAACTTGCCGGCTACTTTGCTTTAGTATCAAGTCATTAGCATGAAAGAAGGCGGGGTTTTCTTGCTATTATCTGACAACGCGGCAGAAAGAGGGAATAGACGACTTGATACACTGTGTTCTCAGCGGTCTGCGGGAAGTTGGTTTCATTTTATCCCCCCCCCCCTCGATCTCTGGAAGTTTTTGAAAGGAACTTTTTATTTATTACTTCCATTTTTATTGGGATCATTTTTATTTTTTTAGTAAGTTGTGGCTTCTGTTTCATTTCGTGATTTGTTTACTATAAGAGGCGGGAAAATTTTTGTTGTTTCCGATTTGGAACAGAGAGAGATCTTGGTAAAATGTTTAACACTCCTGTATTAAAGTGCAAGGTAAATTTGTATGTTTTTTTTTTTTAAATCCTGTTGATAAAAGGCTTTATCCGAATTTTATAATGATGTAGTTTTATTGCAGGCAGAAATAAGGAATTAAGTGCATAATACACTGTGTTCGTATGAGTCCGTAGAATTTGGTTTCATTTTATCCCCCCCCCTCGATCTCTGGAAGTTTTTTAAAGGAACTTTTTATTTATTACTTCCATTTTTATTGGTGGGATCATTTTTATTTTTCTTAGTAAGTTGTGGCTTCTGTTTCATTTCATGATTTGTTTACTATAAGAGGCAGGAAAATTATTGCTGTTTCCGATTTGGAATAGAGAGAGATCTTGGTGAAATATTTTGTACTCCTGTATTAAATTACAAGGTAAATTTGTATTTTTTTATCATGCTGAAAAAAGGCTTCATTCGAATTTTATAATTATGCAGTTTTATTTCAGGCAGAAATCAGGAATTAACGACGTGATGCACTGTTTTCATAGCGGTCCTTTAACAGTTGGTTTCATTTTATTCCATTTTTAAAAGGAAGTTTTTATTTATTACTTCCATTTTTATTGGAATTAATTTTATATTTTTAATAAGTTGTAGCTTCTGTTTCATTTCGTGATTTGTTTACAATAAGATGTGGGAAAATTTTTGTTGTTTCCAATTTGGAAATGAAAGAGTTCTTGGTAAAATGTTTTGTACTCCTACAATAAAATATGAAGTAAATTTGAGTTTTTCTTATTATGTTGAAAAAAGGCTTCATCCGAATTTTATAATGATATAGTTTTATTTGAGGCAGATATAAAAAATAAACGACTTGATACATTGTGTTCGTAGCGGTCCGTAAGAAGTTGGTTTCATTTTATCCCTCAACACCTGGAAGTTTTTGAAAGAAACTTTTTATATATTCCCTTTTTATTGGGATCATTTTTATTTTTATTTAT
This sequence comes from Pardosa pseudoannulata, assembly GCA_032207245.1. NCBI lineage: Eukaryota > Metazoa > Arthropoda > Arachnida > Araneae > Lycosidae > Pardosa > Pardosa pseudoannulata. Next base: position 77,409,922 of record CM063502.1, on the reverse strand, counting down.
TTTTTAGTAATTTGAGGCTCTTGTTTCATTTTGTGATTTATTTACTATAAGAGGCAAGAAAATTTTTGTTGTTTCCGATTTGGGAAAGAAAGAGGTCTTGGTAAAATGTTCTGTACTCCTGCATTAAAGTACAAGGTAAATTTGTATTCTTTTTATCATGCTGCAAAAAGGCTTCATCCGAATTTTATAATGATGCAGTTTTATTTCAGGCAGAAATCAGGACTTAACGAAGTGTTGCATTGTTTTCGTAGCGGTCCGTAGGAAGATATTAGCAAATTGTGGTTCTGTTTATTTTTTGTAAATTGTGGCTTCCATTTCATTTTTTGGTGAGAGACGCGGATGTTATTGTAGTTTCTGACTGGAAAAAGAAATGAGCTTGGTAAGATATTTTGCACTACCTAATTGAAATGTAAAACAAAATCGTGTTTTTAATTGCGTTGAAAGTAAAATGCATTCTGAAACATCTACAAACTGAAAATGATATAGTTTTATTTGAGGCCGAAGAAGGAAAATGGACGATTCAAGGAGAATAGACACATTATGTTCTTAGTGGTCTGTTGGAGGTTGGTTTTTGTTTTATACCCCCTTCCCTCACGGCTTCTAGCAGAGTTAAAAAGAACATTTTTCATTTATCGCTTCTAATTTGAATAGGATAATTTTTTTAATAAATTGTGACTAATGTTTCCTTTCATGTTTATGAGAGAAGGGAAAATTGCTATCATTTATGATTTGGGATAGAAATTTATCTTAATAAAATATTTTACACCCCTGTGTTAGAGTACAAAACAGAATTATATTTTATTTTAATTCTGTTGAAATGCAGTTTTATTCGAATCTTAGAATGGTTTGTAGTTCTACTTCAGACAGAAAGAAGGAATAGATGACTTGATACACTGTGATAGCAATGATCTGAGGAAAATTGGTTTGACTACCCATGCCGACCTTGAATAGAGCACTTTTCTTTATTCAGTTCAATTTTTTTCATTAGGATTTTATTTAGTAAGCTGTGGTTTCTGCTTCACGTTGTGCTTTGTTTACTATACTTTCGAATTTGGATTTAAAAAAAAATGGTATGTTTTGTACCTATGTACGAGTGGAAAATAAAATTGTGTTAATATCAGTTGTGGATAAACAAAATTCATTTGATTTTTAGAATGATTTAGTTTCATGCAGAAAGAGTTAACCCTCTGACTGCTCATCCCGCGATTTCCACGGGCATGTGTTTTTCTTCCTTTATGAAGAAGCACATTCGGCTTTTTTATCGTTTAACCAGTCGAATAAAGTATATACAGTATTAGACATTTAATTTGGTAATAAATAGAATTATATGACTAGAACTATAGTTATATTAGATAATAGAATTATAGATAGTATGTTATAATAGAAGTCAACTGTATTTCAATTCTCCAATATATATATAAATATATATATATATATTTATATACATACATATAAATAATTATATATATATATATATATATATATATATATACACATACATATAATATATATATATACATATATATATATTTATATATATATATATATACATATATACATATATATATTTATATATATACATTTTATATATATATATATATTTATATATATAATAATATTTTTTATATATATATATATATATAATTTTCCTTTATATATTTATATATAGAATATATATATATATATATATATATATATATATATACATATTTATATATATACATACATATATATATTATATTATACATACATATATATATATATACATATATATATATATACATATTTTTATATATATATACATATATACATATATATATATATATACATTTATATTATATACATATATACTTATAATTATAATAATATATATATATATATATATATATATATATATATATATATATATATATATATATATATATATACATATATATATCATATATTATTTATATATAATATATATTATATATATATTTATATATATATATTTTATATATATACTATATATATATATTATATAAATATATATATTATATATATATTATATATATATATGGAAAATAAAATTGTGTTAATATCAGTTGTGTAACAAAAAAATACGCAATTTTATAAGAGATCTCGGTTTACAAATTGGGCAGTCAGAGGGTTAATAGCTGATTCGGTATTATGTGTTCCCAGCGTTCTGTAGAAAGGTGGTTTGATTTTATCCCCTCCCCCCTGCTCTCTGGAAGTTTTTGAAAGGAACCCATTTTAATTATTACATCTATTTGCTTATCATTATTTTTAACGAAATGATGAAGTTCTATAAAAGAAGAGAAAGTTATCGTGTCCAGTTTGGTTAAGGAAAGGATATTGGTAAACTGATCTGTACTTCTGTCTTAATTTAAAAACAAAACAATTTTTTTAATCGAGAGGAAAATATTAGATGTTCTGATGAATTAACCTTATTCGATTTTTTGAATGATATAGTTTTTTTCAGGCAGAAACAGAAAATAGAAAACTGCTGTGGTAGCTCATTTCGTGTTTTGTTGTGTACTATAAGAGATGAGAAATTATTATCGTAACCAATGTTAATAATGAAAAGATCTTGGTAAATTTATTTGTGCTCCTGTGTTATAATAGAAAAAATAGCGGTTTTTTTTTCAATTTTTGAGAAAGCTATAAAATGATAAGGAAAACAGACTTAGTTGGGTTTTATAATGATGTGATTTGATCTTAGGCAGAAAGAGAAAAATACAACGTTATACATTGTGTTAGCAACTCATTTTGTTTACTAAATTGTTACTATTATCTTTTCATAATTGTATAAGGAGATATTGGTAAAATGTTTCATACTCCGGTAGCACAGCAAAAAGAAAAAAAATGCATTTCTTTATTTAGGGAAAATTTTTCAAATGATAAAAAAAAAATAGATAAATGTGTAGTGCAGTGGTAGGACTTCGGCTAATGTTTCATCGTGTTGGCAGTTTTGCACAAATTTCAATCAACCTGTTGAAGCAAAATAATTCAAATAATTTCCGGATGTATTTGCCAATAGTTATCAAGATAATAAGTGAAAAAGTTGTTTTTACACTTTCTAAAAATGAACACACCCAATAAAAATTGTGTCTCAAGTATTATCCAGAAGAATCCTACAAATTAAGGACACTAGTTTTCAAAGTTTGCACCTCGGCACACAGGTAATATTTGACTGTCCTGGGTTAAATTGGTTTCATGAGACATTTTTAAATCTGTTTCATATATCACAGTATTGAAAGTAACACTTATTGTATTAAAGCGTCTCGCGAAAATGAATAAGGAAACGAAAAGGAAGGTAGCTTCACATTGTTTAATTACATGATTTCAGAATTTAAGATGACAAAGAACTTGTCCATCTTTTTTCTTACTTTAAGACTTATAATCAACATTGTAATCATTACTATTATATAAAAGGGAAGAATATATGTCTGAGATAACTGAAAAAACTACTGAACCAATAGCAATTGTATATTGCAGTGAAAAACAACGAAACTTGGGAATCTCTTGTATATATTTGTATAGTAGAAATATACAACTTATTTCAAGTTCCACAGTTTTATGCTATGCATTACAGCAAACACGCATTAATAATCTAACATTTGTATCTTAAATTTAAAAAAAACTCTAGTCTTTTTAATGTGTGGAATTAATTTGAGACAAAATAAACATGATAAAAAGCTATTTGAGAATATCAGTAGTTTAAAAAAACAACCTATAAATGAAATGTGTATAAATATTTTTAAACTAATTAAGATACAGGTTTGAAATACTGTAAGTATGTGTAGAGGGTTTAAAACAATTATTTGATCTAATAAAAAATAATCAAAATTTTGATGGTGTTTCGAATATAAATAAGTCTCCTGAAGTAGTGATCAGCAGGTTTATCTATCTGTTTATTATATTTTAAAAATATTCTCAGTCAACTTAAATGTGACTAATGTGCGTAATTTTAAGTTGTATAAAACTTATTGATACTAACCCTCTATTAGTAAATAAACCCTTGTGGAGAAAATACATCATAATTGACTTACTTAGAAAAATAGTTCATAGGGTTTTATTTATAAAGCCATGGAAAAATCCGTAATCAGCAAGGGAGCCTAAATATGATAAAGTTTGAGAACCCGTATGATTTTTTTAAATTTTAAATTCTAAGATAGTTTTTTATTTTATAATTTTAAAATATAAACATAATTCCCAAGAGAAAGAAAATCTCTACTTTTAAAACAAAGGAAATGACTATTATAAATATTTATCACAAATATAAATATTTATTTACATTTTTTCTTCTTTCAAATTCCCTTGTTTTCTGTTTATTTTCTAAATACTTCATAAAAAACATTGAATAGCAGCGTTTAGAGACGTCCGGTAGAAATAGAAAAATATGCTCATTGAGAACTAGAGAAAATATGTACCTATTCATTATTTATTCAGCATATTAAAAAAGTGCTGAAAAACACCTATTTCTATAAAGTATTAACTTTGAAAATCCTATATTTAAAAAAGTAGGTTACTTTTCTACAGGTATTTTTTCCTCAGGATTTTGAATAAAAGTATAAAAATAATATTTATTTTGAGGGGGCAGGGTAGACATTCATTAATTCTCTCATTATATATGAGAATGTTTAATTTAATAAATACATAAGATTATAAGATTTTACACTATTATTTTTTAAGATTGAAGAAAATTGAAAAGGATCTTTTCTTTTTGTCTTTTTAATTACATTTATATATACTTTTAATAATGCAATAAAATTTTTATATAAATTTTTTTTTCAGAAATTGGACTGACAACGTTTAGTTTCTTGTACATCCTTATGTCTTAATAGTACTGAATAAGCTCTGATAGTCCATGTTTCTTTTTGTATTTGAAAGAGTTATTTTTTAAATAAAAAATATAAAAATATATCAAAATTTTAAACTATTCATTTTCATTTTCCAAATCTTTCGTTAGAAAATTTTTTTGTTAATGCATTTCAATTAAACTAATATGTGCATTTCAATTAAGATAATACTTAATATTATTTTTGAGCTCTTGTTTTGCCAAAACTTTTTAAAACTGAATAAAAACCATTGTATTAATTAATTTTAGTTTAATAATAAGGGGAACCCAAAAATATACATATTCACTTATAATATTATAAAAAATATATTTTACTTCTTTCAGATTTACTTCGATATTATGTGGAGTTTTATTTCAAACCCCATTGAAAGTAGGTTATAAAAAAGCATCAAACAAGTATCAGATAGTGGATAATTAATCCTAATTTTATTCCCTGCGAATTCCTCCTTATGTTTAGAAATGAAAATTACAACTCCTTATGTTTAAAAATGAATTTTTAAAACTGAATAAAGACCTTGTAAAATTAATTTTAGTTCAATGATAAGGTAAAGCCAAAAATATATAAATTCACTTATACTATTATAAAAAATATCTTTTACTTCTTTCACATTTGCTTGGATATTCTGTGAAGTTTTATTTTAAATCCCATTTAAAGTAGGTTATAAAAAAGCATCAAACAAGTATCAGATAGTGAATAATTAATCCTAATTTTATTCCCTGCGAATTCCTTCTTATGTTTAGAAATGAACATTGCAACTCCTTATGTTTAAAAATGAATTTTTAAAACTGAATAAAGACCTAAAGACCCTTGTATTAATTAATTTTAGTTTAATAATAAGGTGAAACCAAAATTATATAAATTCACTTATAATATTATAAAAAAATATCTTTTACTTCTTTTACATTTACTTGGATATTCTTTAAAGTTTTATTTCAAACTGCATTGAAAGTAGGTTATAAAAAAAGCATCAAACAAGTATCAGATGGTGAATAATTAATCCTAATTTTATTCCCTGCAAATTCCTCCTTATGTTTAAAAATGAACATTGTATTTAACGTCTTTTCCTTTGGACGTCTTTCATCTGCTTGCTTCTAATAGTGTTCAATTAGAGACTTCTTGTAGAATATATTGTTACAAATGCAATCCCCCTAGGTTGCTTTAAAATTAGTTGATTGTCAGTTTAGTGGCCTCTGCCACTGGGAAAATCATTTATCAGGCTGCTATCACCACCAAATATTCTTACGTGATGGCATGTTCGACCGGGATCTCGCTTACACCTTCCCGTGACGTCATGCTTCTCCGAACTCAAGATCATTCATTCATGCCCAGAATAGGTCTTGCTATGTGGTAATAAAACTGTGCTTAATGCTAAGTGTTGGAAAACTTCGTGACAGGAAAGTATAAGGATAGTATGCTGCATTTGAAATTAATGGTATTTTAGAGTATTGGAGGGACAAACAAAAATATTGATGGACATACAGGATATTAAAATGATAAATACTTTCCACTTTATGAAGTGTGTTTTGATTTCCCAAACGCTAAACATTTCATTAACTAGAACCGCAGTATGATGTTCAAAAATTTACTTGTTACAATAATGAACTCATGTTTTTACATTTTTGTTCATTTTGAGGCATTTAGAGGAACTATAACTCATTATTTAATTGCGTATGATTATAGTATTTTAGAACTTATGCACTTGGATGTAATTCATTAATGCTTGGTGGATGATAAAATTTGAAGTAATACTATTTTATAATGTTGTGGCTTGGTCTGATCTTACTAATCATGTTTATTTTTTTCTATATATACTTCAAAATGAAGTGTAAGGTTACTTTTTTATTTTACTCTAACGATGTAAAATATTTTTTTTCTAAAAGAAGTTATAAAATAAGTATCAAAGTCATTACTTTAGATGGCCTATTATTTTAAAATGATTTTATTTTCTTAATTTTTAATCTAAACGAATATGTATTAATTTCTTTAGATTTGAATATTAATTATATAGTTCTATCATGCAATAGTAACGTACCTAGGGGAGGTGCAAAGGGACAAATTCACCCTTTAAGTTTTCTTCTTAAAATTGAGATATTTCAGAATAGTTCTTTTATCGCATTATTAAAACAATACTTTTTTAAAAAAAGATGAACCTTTTTCACAAACAAAATGCAAAATATATTACTTTGTAAAAACTAGTATTTATAGAAATTTTAATTTTATTATTTGGACATTTTATTATTTGGCATTATTTGGACAATTTTTTTTTAAATTGTGATACTTTTCCACAATTAAAAAAATCACTCCATCTTTAAATTTTTTTAATCAATTTTTCAATTATTTTAGATTTTTTCAGTTTCACTAACTAGGAGGTTTGTGGTATCTTCATGATTTTTCTTAAGCAATCTTCACCTTTTTCGTTTGACAAACGATGGTCTAATGGTTTGGATCCCACTCAGTGGTACCCAATTTCGTTTGTTCGATTACTACGCTGGTACGGATGTTCGTAGCAGTTCGGAAATGGTATTAAGCATATGGTCCCAGTCTCATTACCCCTTATGTAGCAAAAAATAAAAAAATAAAAATAAAAATAAAAAAAATAAATCGAAGCGGTGCAAATGAAACCTTTGTATTTGTTATTCTTATTGGGGATAAAAATTATATCAGTCCTCCAAGAGCTTTCAATGGGAGAAATGAGATTTATAAAGTGCAGGCTTTAATATTTACGAAGTGGTAATTATAGACTGAAGAATTTGCTTGATTCAAATTACTAACAATATCCATCGCGCAAAACTAATTTCTGAGTGTGCCACTGATACAATGCAGAAGGAGAATGAATATAGAAGTGTTTCTATTTTAAGATTCATTTATAAGTGACGCTGGTAATGTCTTGATTCCGAATTATGCAAGAAGATTTGGAAGAATGTTTAAATGCAAGCTTTTTAAAAGTAGTTTATCGTCGTTTGCATGCAATACTCATATTTCATTTACTACTCTTTCTACTTACCTTGACAAAATTACGACTAGCAATGAAAGTTTTAAACATTTGTAATGAATGATATAGAGTGATATAATGCATGTTTCTCTTTATAACAGCGTCTGATCAAAATAATTTTATCACTGAGAACACTATAGTTTTCATCCCCTCTTGTTTGGTTTAAAAACCTTTACCTTTATAATATTTTAGTTATTTTTAAGATTTGTTTTTACCCACCTTTAACCAAAAAATACAAAATTATTAGAATTATAAGTAGAGAATATTATTAGAATTATTGTAGTCTACCGTAACACAAAACGTATGCAGGGAATTGAAAAAATAATGGGAATACTTGTGAAACAACAAGACTTGATGGGAACCTGTACGTGAAAGTAAAACTTTTTATGCTGGAATGTAGCGTACAAAGCTGAGTCATTGTAGGTAAGTGGAAAATAGTAAAATAAAGTACAGAGACAGCTATTTCGCTACGATTTTAATAACTACTTCAAAAATATTTAAATCTTGATCTGATTTTAGAGAATCTCTAAATATTTTCAAAAATGGACCTACTTTTGTTAATAGTATTAATAGTACCTCTAAGTTTTCAAAACTTAGAATTCGTATACTTAATTGTAGTCCGCGAGTTAAAAAAACATTAAAAAAGTAATTTTTTATTAAATACCACCTTTACTAAATAAAAAATATTAAAATATTATCTTTTCTCAATAAAAAATAAATGTTTATTAAAATATTACCTCTTCTTACTAACAAATTTAATATTAAAAAATAACTAGCGTTTCTTTCTTTTTTGCTTTATTTATTTTTATCCCTGGATGCCAATGCTTAATTGCCCCCTGTATTCTAGTATGTCGTCTCACTTAGTCTTATTTCACTCATAGCCGCTCTCTTGGAGGCTCAGAACGTGTTTCTACTAGGTTCACCGCTTAGCTATTTAAGCTGTTCGCATGCTGTCGCCCCACTCAGTCAGATTTTACAAGTAATATTCTCGTATTTATGTATGCTTGCTCAAAGCCACTATTAGTGTACTTTCTTTTACTATTTTGCACTACTTACATATGCCATAGAAGGAAACATGTCATATACTCCTGTCCTCTAGTGTTGAAGAGTGTCATCTAGCGGACTAGAGCGGACATACGTCCTTCTAGTCGTAACAGGGAACGCGTTCGGATACGAAATAAATTGGGACATTAAAACTTCACCATGGCTAATATCAGAGATTGTGAAAGAGGTATGTTTATAGAGACCCATCCTTCCGGAGCCTCAGAATGAACACAGCCGCTCTTGTTGGCGGAAAATTACCATGTCAGTGATAATGGCAGCCCATAACAAACAGGGAAGGACATAATTTGAAACCACAACAGTATCGAAAAGTTGAATTGATTGATAAAGACAGAATGATTTTGATGTAAATTGTGTCAATAATGTACAAGATAGTCGCATCCCAGATACCATCTGAGATCAACAGTCATCTACTAGAAGGGCAAAACTGTTCGTTCTGAACTCCACATAAAAACATACATTATAGAAAAGATACTTAAAACCATTTATAACACCATAATGGGCTTTAAAACTTCAGATATAGTGCAAAACTTTTATGAACATCGGGATCAATTATAACATGCACGATTCCTCAGTTTCTTGATCTGAGTAGATTTGAATTTTTGAAGGTTATTTTAGAGAAAGTAATAGGATGTTTTTACACTGTCGGAATTTGTACCTTTTTCAGAAGGAGTGACTGCGGAATTGTATGGTTGCTGCACATGACTTTATTTGTCCATAACACCGCGTGGGATACAATTAATGCAAGTCGAGAGTCATCGGTCTGTTAGTAAAGATATTATCTCTTTTCACGAACGCTCATATTCTTTTGTTCAATCTCTGTAAAAGTGCAGATATGAATGTTTTTTGTTTTTGATATTATAAACATATTTTTTAAACATGTTCTGTAAATATCATTAGAAAAACAAATAATAGTTAACAAAAGGAATTTACGATACACTGTAACCCTGTATCTATAATCACATTTCTTTGAGAAAGTGTTGTTCATATATCTATAAGCAAGTCATATTATTCTTCTGGTTGGCTATTATGTGTATGTGTTTATGGTCAGACTACAATTAAAGATTTATTTTAATGTTATTAAATTTTTATGGACTTAAAAATTTACTTTATTAATAGTAGTTGTTGTTGTTGTCTTATGCTACTTGGTCAAACCAAGCACGGTTGAGCCGAGGCTACTCGTATTAAGGCAAAGGAGTGCGCCTTGTTAATAGTAGTTAATGTTATAAGGCACTGAAAATTAGAGAATATTTTACGGTTAGTCTTATATAAACAAAGGAAAAATTGAATTCCTCTAAAGTCCCTGACACAGCTTGTTAAATATAACAATGAAAATATTTCGTTTCAATACTAAAATGCAACGAGACAAAAAGATAATGGAACGAATCCCAAAATGTAAATGCCTTAGAGATGCACTTAACTTTAATTTCTATCCTCAATTACAATTAAAGCAATAAATTTATTTAAAAAGAGCAGAAAAGAGGGAATAGTTATACGAGAAACCCTTATGAGACGAGATGAATAGAGTTTTAAGATTAATATAATAAATGAGATTTATATATGTAAAAACTATTGAGATAATCTCATTTTACAATATACAATCAAAATATTTTATTCGAAACCTTTTTAATTAAAGTTTAAACGATTTTTTAACGCTCTGAAATGAGATGCTAAACTTTACCTCAAAGCGGAAAATTATCGGAATCATTTTAATTAATTTTGTTTCACAACGTGAATGCGATACGTAATTCAGCAAAGATAATGCATGAAAATATCTTTACTTATTTTATCGAGCCTCTTAATAAATTAATGATTTCAATTCCCTTCGTTTTTTTGAAAGCTAAAATTATTTATTTAATTTATAATGCAACTAAAAAAATATCCTTTTCGTTGAAAATAATTTTCTTTTTATACGAATTCATTTTTTTTCAATCTTCAAAAACGAATTTTCTCGAACAGTTTCACAAAAGAAATAAAAATAATTTGCTATAATTCTTGAAAATTAGAATAGCTAAATCAGTAGTTTGAGTTTGTTAATCCCATACCGTTATCAGTTCCTCTAAATTGTAGTACATTCATCCTTATCGTCATTTTCCGACTCTTTAAGCTTTGGAGCATTTTTTTTTCTAAGCTTTGATAATTTATTCAGGTTTTTTTTATTTCTCTATTGCATTATATTTTTACATCTCAAGAGATGCGTTATTTACACGTTCAATTAATCTACATTAAGGTCATGAACTGTGACATTTTTATTCCTTACGCATTCATCTAATGGAATGTAAATTAAAAAATAATTGGAACTCCCTTACAACATGTTATCTTATCCAAAATATTTATGCGTGCCTTTAAATCTTTAAAAGAGCTTTAGTGTGCAAATACTCCATTCCTCCAGATTTGAGTTATGAATCATCCCTGCAGCTAAGAGGTTAAAAAAATCTCAAGGGACAGTTAGTTGAAAATATTTAATCAAGCCTGTCACTTATTAGTTTTTATAAGATTCAGAAGGAAGACCTTTATTGAATCATTAAGAAAAAGGAGAATGAAAAAAATCAACAATATCCCTGGAGTGCTTCAGGCAGAAGTTGAAGTTTTGCTGACAACATACTACATATTCTTTTCAAAGCATTTGACAAAAGAAGCTATTTGAAACCAAGAACATGAAAAGAGAAAGGCCCAAAAAGAAAGGATTTAAGAATAGGAAGGGAAAAAAGTGCTTTTCTAAGATCTAAGTACCTGCTGGAACGATGAAAAGTGCTGATTTTGCGCCCTTCGCCTGCTGAACGAAATGGCTATAATGATTGAAAAACCTATCAAGCACCTTAAAGTGGCGCAAATGTGCGAGTTTTTCTTCCTTTCGACTTTTCATAACGCTTTTCGCTCGGGATATAAAACGAAATGTGTGCTGCGAAATCATCCACCTATAGAACAGAAGTAGAGATAATTTTCTCTATTGCCTCGTTTTTGTCCTATAATAAAAGTCTTTTGTACGAATAAATCTAGAAGAATATAGGTAAAAATAATGAAAGGTAATTTTATTGAACTTAGATATGGTATATTGATTTATGTGTTTTACAATTTATTCAATATGTATTACACCTATAAAATAATGAATTAAAATTTCAAATTTGTATTTCGTCATCGATTTCACCGTAGAAAACAGCCTTCAATCTCTCTTTTTTACAGGTAATTTATACACAATTATAAAATATTATTAAATATGTTATTTATGCATATTGTTATTTAGGAAAAATACATCCAACAATAAAATATAAATCAAATAGTTTGTATTTATCTTTAAAGTAATAAAACGAAAAAAATTTAATGCATACAACTGATTTAAATGCATTGCAATATAATTGATTTTTTGAGTATGGATTTAGCGCGATGTTAATTTACAAAACACGAGTTTTAGTTTTATCCTCAATATCAATAAGATTATAAACTGATTTTTTCGTCACAAATATATTACTTATTATAATTATAGCTCATTGAGATTTCTAAGCGAAAATTGCACATCTAGAAATTTTCGTTAATATTAATTCGTTAATATTAGTTATAAACACTCCGGTTGTTCTAGACCAAAGATCAATGGACTTTTTAATGGTATTCATGGAAGCGGTCATGATCAAGATTACTATGGTACATTTTTCTATTTGTGTTGCTCAATGCAGGAAAGACCAACGTTAATAATTCGTAGTTATAAAAAAGGAAGTATCATGCTTTGTGAAATAATTTCAGTACAATAATAATACCAAATGTACTTTATTCTGGATATTTATGTTTTTAGTAATACTTAAAAGTGTCTTTGGTTTTTCTTCGATATAAAATTGGTGAAGTTTATAGGCTAAATACATAACCCATCCCATTTTTATATAAATTTAAAATTAGTTGATCTTGCTTTAAGCCCCAGTTTCTAAGTAACCATAATTCAAATTACCCGATCAAGGTTCTGGGGTCAAACTTGCTTGCCCATCCTGCATCGAACACTAGTGATGGAATAGATGTAGAAGTCAGAAGAACAGTATGTGACGCACATGTCGTGGTCTGTTGACTACCGTTCTAGATACAAAGTTAAAATTTAACTATAATTTTTAATAAATTTATGGCAATTTTTAAATTATCCAAGCCAAAATTTATCTTGAGTTTTACCTATAAACTTAACTCTGCAAAAGTTTTTCTTTTGTTTTTAAATCTATAATGCATCCAGAAAAATTAAGTTCCCTTCAAAACCTGCAGAATTTTCCTTGAGGAATAGATCCTGTTATATTTTTAGAGCTTTTGTACAGGTCAAATATATGCGACATATTCATTTGTATGATGTTATCAAGCTTAATAATATGTTCAAGGCATTTTGGGTCTTGAGATTGATCATATGTTCTTTTTTACATATTTCTAGTTCTGTTTCTAGTATTTTAAATTGGTATTCAAGAGAAAAATTAACTCAAAATATGAATATGGATTTACAGTAATTTTAATTAGGCAATTTATATGTATATTACAATTTCTACTCTTAGCATTTTCATTATACATACTATAAATTAATTATAAACATGTAAAAGTTTGTTTTAATTAAGTCTTTTTTAAGTTTCTTCCTTTGATTGTTAAAATTCCATTGAATAGTACTTTTCACTTTTGAATGAGTTAACTGTTTAGCATGTTTATCGCACTTAATAACACTACTAATTTTGCCACAGGGGACATGACTAAACAAAGTGAATATCTATGCAAATGAGTAAAAGATAAAAAGGACTTTATGAATACCCCAATTTAAAAAAGAAATCAAATGTCACTTACATATAACTTCAGCTATAGCGTGATATAGTTATCTTACAATGTATTATAGTCTCTTATTTTATCAATAAAAGATGAACGTAATGATGCATTGCAAACAGAAAATTGCATATTTATTAGCATTTACCAGCTGACATCTTTAGTTGTCTTGTTTTGTAAGAATAATATTTGATTGCATAAATGAATTGCGTAAGAAGAAAGTTAAACTTTCTTTGGCATCACCAGGAAAAAAAAGTACAAAAAATTCCTATTGCTAAATCTAGATGTAACAGCATTTTAACGAAATAAAGAAGCTAGATAGGGATAATTTATTAATGCAGCTTGCCTTTTAAGTTAGAATTCATTGCAGAAATTCCTCTAGGTACAAGAACATCGAAACAGGAAATTCAACAATGATTATAAGCCGATTTGATTCTTCTGGGGAATCTCTTTTTTTATGTTATTCTGTGCATACAACGTTAATTTTGTCAGTTGTATTATTCAAAAGTTAAGTATCTTGTCAAGATAGAAATATATATTAATAAAGGCGTTCATGTGTACTTAATGGAGATTCCTTAACTGAAAGAAAATACCACATCTGAGGATGACGAATGACTGGCAATTCCTTTTAATCGAGTCTATTTTTCGATTAAACAAAGCTCTATGCTACAAAGCATAATGACCTTACAAGATTTAAAAAAAAATCTATAAACCCCCATATAGACACGCATAACCTATTAAGTGCTTCGATTTCCCTGGGTTTATTGACTTCATCTGTAATACAAGGAAGTTTAGATCCTTTTATATGTTAATTTAAAGGTCGACATATACCTAAATGAATGATTGGTTAGTTGGATGGAAACGCTCCAGTCAATATTTTGTTACTCGAGGGCTAATTAGACCAGTACCTACCATAAATCAATGAACCAATGTCAAATTTTAAATGTTTATGACTGGAGTAACTTGATGGATTAAATGCAGTCTTTGAATTACATTTAGTTCTGTAATAATTAGCCGCTGGGCTTCTCGTCATCTTTTAAATTTCACAAATGATGGAGAGGTATTAATAGTTCTTAACAAACTATTAAACTTCGTAACAATAATAATAATTGAAACTTTTATCCTTTTTCATCTGTCTGCTTCAGCATTATACTACAAAGAGTAAAAAAATTTTAATGAATTTAATGTTTGAAAAGAATATAACAAATGGAATATGAACATATTTATTGTTTTCTTGGAAGAACAGTTTAAAACATTTTTACACATGAAAGTTTTAACCATGAATTTTAAACCCATACTTGGAAAATGTCATCTTCTCTGATGGAGCAACTTTCCATTCTTCTGGTTATGCTAACCACCGTTACTCTCGAATTTGTGGAACTGAATCTCCCAGTGCAGTGAGAGAAAAAACACACGGTTACTCTCTGTAGGGGGTGAATCTAATATATTTTGCAGAGAATCAATGGTAATGCAATGAAAGCGTATTTCTAATGAATCTAAAATGCTTAAGGTGACAAGAAAGAATAATGACAGATTAAAATATATAAGTTCATTATTCGTTTCAAGAAAATAAGTAAGTAAAAAATACTACAATGAATAAAACATAAAACAAGACTTACTTTTAAAATAACATAACATAGAAATTTAAGAAAATAAAATACTGAGCATATTAAAGGTCAACTATGCTGTAAGAAAAGTTAATATAACAAATCAGCCAACGAGAAAAAAAAATCACCATAATGCATAGTTATATGTAGAAACCAACCTATCTGCATGATATAAATGGAAAACAAGCCATCAGCCGTTTGAGCTAAACCAATACAGTCACCAAACGAATCTCGTTACGTTTTACAACACATATTGGCAAAAATTAAACTACGTATTTCCCGGAATGATGTCTCAAAAAGAAGTACTGCAAGATATTAGATTTCACCATGGGATCTTACACATACAGTAGCCTGGAAATAAATGTTTAGTGTGCATTGGCTGCAGATGAAGTTTTAGGATAATTTGTCTTCATCGAATAAACAGTGACCAGCGTTATGTATCTCGACATGCTTGAGTACTACGCTTTTCTTCAATTTGAAAACCGCCAGCATTGAACTTCCTTTCAGCAATATGGCGCTCTACTACACTGGAGTTCTATAAGTCGAACTGCACTGGACAAAATATTTCCTGATAGCTAGTTCGATCGTTAAAGGAAAGAGAGGGAGCGATACCATACCAGGATTCCTTGACCTTTTTCTCGTAGAGTAAGGACTGAGTGTAAACAATACCAGTTCCTGATATCGAGGGCCTAAAACGGCAAAGTCATTAGAGGAATACCTGCTCAAAAGAACGGAGTGTACACAACTCCAATACTGGGTATAACCTAAAACGGTGAATTATTGCAGTACTAAGGAATACCTGATCAAGTAATGCAAAATATTTGAAATGCGTAAAGATGAATATCGACTTGGTATTTTACCTACCACAAATGAAATTCTAATAAAAGTTGGTAAATGTTTAAAATTTTGTTGTGTAATATTGTTTTAAATTGCTTTTCCAAGAAAACAATAAACAAAGTCGTATGTGAGATTTTTTTCCAATTATGAAAGGCCGCCAATAATTTTTGACCAACCTAAAAATTTGTTTAGGTTCTTCTAGATTGCTGCAGAAATGTTTGAGTATTCCATTAAAATATTTCAAATGCCAGTAGCTTAAAATTTTGCTTTTTTTAATGAGTAATGCGAAGCACACAAGGGTGCTGTAACGCTATCTCTTGAGAAAACTAAAAATGTAAATGGTAAGTCATGACATAGCCTTCCTTAACATTCCTTTTGTGTATAATCCATAGAAAATAAAGCATAATAACTCTATTATGAGAATAACTTTTCATCACATTGAAAGGGCTGTGAAATATTATTCATGCATTATATAATCGAACTACCGCGTTTTATTAAAATTTGAATTCCTTCCAAGTAATTTAATACAAGTTTATAAACTATTTACCGTGCATCGTAAGTTATTTTAGCTACACTAAAAAAGAGGTTACATATTTCAAACACAATGTAAAGAAAGAATTAACGAAGTTATATATGCTGGTTTAATAATAAATTATATTTAATTACCACTAGTAGATGAGTGTTCAAATAAGCATGTGACTATTTGATTTAAACTAATAGGTGTTTTAATTTTGCTCCTTAATCAGACAATTTTCGTTGATAGTCAATTTTCATTAACTTTACCTAATAGTATTATTTTTATTTTGTAACGAATGAATATCTTTTACCAGACTCAGATGTTTTCAAGGAAATCTTTAGAAAAATTCGAAATTATTTCAAATATTTATCCAAATTAAACACATGTAGGCTGCTTTTTTTTTTTTTTTTAAAGAGATTCAATTTATTATCACTAAACTTTTCATCAATTGTTTCTGTGAAATAAATGGAATATTATTATCTGTTTTAATGCGCAAAATGTTGATGAATATTGCTTAGTGACTAATATGCATCAATGGCTTGACTCATATGACTGATATGCAAAAATGTCTAATATGCAACAATGTCTTGACTTGTCAATGACTAATCGAATGCATGTTTCGCGGCTCATAGGATCCCAGCTGAGGCTTCCATGGAACAGTGCTATAAGATAAAATTTTTTGTACATTTCTAACAATCAGCATCTGTTACTTTTAACACTATTTCAACGTTCACTACATACGCAGTGTATAACAAACCAGTGATTACTATCAAACTGAATTGAAAGATTACAGGCAAACTAAAAAGAAGCATCCATTGCTGAAGAATAGCTTCTTATTACACTATAAGATGGCAAGGCAACATATTGCTGGTTGCGAACTGGACGTTAAATGGAAAACCAATATTGAGAACATACCACACCCTACAAAGTGTCCCGATCTCTCCATGTGCAATTTCTGGCGGTTTTTACAACTCAAGGAATCCCAAAGAGGCCTGTCATTTCTAAAATAACAAAGTATGTGTAAAAGCTAGAGAGGTGGTTTTGAAACAATTCTTATTAAAAAAAGCAAACTTTTGAGGGAGTTGGAGAAGAGTACAGAAAGGTAGGATAAATACATTTTGTCTCACGATAGTTAATTCGAAAACATCCATGCAAATAATGATGATTAAAGGTAGTATTATTTTTGTACACACACATACACAGACACGCAAATACACAAACATATATTTATATATATAGTCATATTGCTTATCGAACAGTCCTCTTAATAATACAATGCAATGCATATAAAAAAATTAAAATTTATTTATTTTGCTTCTATATTCCGTTTTTTCGTTAATAAAGCAGGTTAAAAAGTGTAAAGATCACTTAAAACTATAAGAAATAATGCTAGTACGCTTTATATTTTAATATTTTAAATGTGTCTTAAGTCTGTATATTTACTATATTAATAAAATATTTAACTCATGAATGGTATTCAAATAATTATAGCCACAAACATGCAGCACACATTTTGTCTCACGATAGTTAATTCGAAAACATCCATGCAAATAATGATGATTAAAGGTAGTATTATTTTTGTACACACACATACACAGACACGCAAATACACAAACATATATTTATATATATAGTCATATTGCTTATCGAACAGTCCTCTTAATAATACAATGCAATGCATATAAAAAAAATTAAAATTTATTTATTTTGCTTCTATATTCCGTTTTGTCGTTAATAAAGCAGGTTAAAAAGTGTAAAGATCACTTAAAACTATAAGAAATAATGCTAGTACGCTTTATATTTTAATATTTTAAATGTGTCTTAAGTCTGTATATTTACTATATTAATAAAATATTTAACTCATGAATGGTATTCAAATAATTATAGCCACAAACATGCAGCACAAGCTGTCGAAGCGAAAGAGGTTAATTTTAAGCAAAATGAATAAAACTGAATTTGATTATCATAATAAGCTTTAATTAAAAATATGTAAAAAGTTTGAAACAGGCCCAAGCTAATTTGAATATTCATACGTATCAAATTTTTATTAATACGGCTCTCCTTTTTTGTGTCTTCCGATAAAAGCCTTGCGATTAGAATATGAAGGTTGCACTGTTCGATTATGCCACCTTTCATCAGTCATATCCCCCCGTCTTCCCACTCTCGAAAGCAATAAGGAATAGTCCCTCCCCCCTCTTCTCTATGAAGCTTTATCAAGCTTCGTAGACCGGCCATATCTTGCGACGTTTCCGTAAAAAAGGAGAAAAAACAAGCCTACTTTAGGTTTTACGATAAACTGCTTTCAGTAAAAAATGGCGGAGAGGGAGTTTAAAAGAAAGCAAGAAAAAAAGTAATCATAAAACATCGAAACTGCATCTCATATTTTTTTTGGCTCCATCTTCTTCGGTTGTATAGATAAGACGTTTTAATTAAACAACGCTGTGTATACATTTTCCCCCAGTAAGCTATCTCCCCAAAAATTTCTCCTCGGCATGCACCAGCCGTATTCTCTGTATGCTTTTCAAATCAACGCAAAACGTGCTCTGGAGTTAAGGGCATTCATTACTCCAATGAGTGGGCCGATTTAATGGAGGTTATGTTAACGTTCCGGTAGCATAATTTACATTAGATTTTATCTGTTTCCATTAGTCTTAATCTGTTCTTGTCTCTTTCTACAGCTTGATTAATTAACGTGACTTAGTTATCATGGTGTGTGTCTCTTTTATTCTGAAGAGAATTCTATTGATTATCCTTTCATATCTATCTGAGCAGTCAAGACGAAATAATTGCGGTTTCATGTGCATTTAATACATACGTTCAAGCAAAAGTGAGTAGAGACGTAATAGTTAAATTTCGGCCTGAAAGAATTACTGAGTTTCTATCATTGTTTAATATCATGGACTGTGATTACTGATTTTCTTTTTTAGTTTAATAAGAAGCAATTAATAATATTCTCTCAGCATTTTAACTTCGGAGTATTTATGGTTGATTTATCTACTTTTTTCATCTAAAGCAAATGTTTTTGAATTAATTTCTGTGTTTGTTTGTATTCATTATATGTACACACATATATTTAGATATTTATACAAATGCACATGTTTAAGTACAAGTTTAAATCACTTGCATTGCACTAGTTTAAGAGTACAACTGTGTCTTTTCACTTGAGAGGTTGTGGTTCTTGAGTGATTGACAATACTCAAGTGGTGTCAATTACTCCAGATTGCATTTGATATGCATTAAAACTAAAACGCTATTAAATAATAAATTCTGATGTAATTAAGAAGTGAATATAAAGATGATCAATGTTCCAAAATTAAAAAAAAATTACATTTTTACTTTTACATAAAAGAGATTAATAACAAAATGGTGATAGTATATCATAAAGTATTTGGTAGTTATAAAGAATTAAACCAAAAATTATTTCTGATTATGATAAAAATTGTCTTCCTCAAAATTTCCCTTTGATATTTAATATAGTATCAGACAATAGTTCAGAGGAGTGTTGGAATGAAACATTTTGTTTTTTAAGGAAAGTTAAGTAAGTGTAATTTAGGACTTTTCAACACAACTCATAAAAAGATTTCGATACTAACTGTGGTGTATTTTGTGTAAGGAAAAAGTCTTTGAAAATTTATAT
Source organism: Pardosa pseudoannulata (assembly GCA_032207245.1). Classification (NCBI taxonomy): domain Eukaryota; kingdom Metazoa; phylum Arthropoda; class Arachnida; order Araneae; family Lycosidae; genus Pardosa; species Pardosa pseudoannulata. The sequence goes on along the minus strand of CM063502.1, from coordinate 77,389,638 downwards.
TGACCTCACAATAACGTAAGAATATTCTTTATTAGAAATGAGCACTTCATGAATATAAAACTTCAAACCAAATGGCATGAAATGTTTAGGAAAATTCTTGCTAAGTCAGATCTGCTTGCCACAGATGAAGAAATTCGGGTGACAGGGAATTGCTTTCAATAGGAAATAATCAGAATAGATTATACAAATAGAAATTGTTCAAAACAAAAAATAAAATTAAAATAGCTGGCTTGTAAAGTATATTGAGACTGCTCAATTTGAAACTAAATTATGTTATTTGTCTAAACATTATTTGAAAAATGACTCAAATGGAACTTAATTACTGACTTTTTGATGATATTGAAGAAAAAGAGATGAATCTAAATAAAGCATCCAAATTATTTAACGTATAATTGAAAAATTACAATGAAAAATTAATAAAAACTTAGCTGTTTTTGAATTTTAATAATAAGTAAGGCCCTATGGATACAAGAAATATTGGCTGAATCACAGTTTCCTGAAAACATCGAATTTTTGGTAAAAACTAGGATGTTTTTTCCAAGAAAAAGAAAGCTATTCGTACATTTTGTATTGCAGAAATTCCTAGGAAAACACAAGCGAAGAAATGTAATTAGAAACTATAGTAAAATTAAATGAGGATATGTCATTAAAACCTGTATTTTTGACGAAGCGAAAACTGGAGCTGAACAGGGAAAAATTAATTGGTTTATTTCGTTTTGCTTTAATATTTCAAGCGGTCATCTCTCCCCAGACAGTTTGGTTGGTTGTAATACTTCCCACACCGATGTCTGTATCAGAAAGTATTGAATCGACCTATATTCGGCATATCAATACCACCCGGGATTCAAAGTTAATTTCAAGTCTCCAAGAATTTTGGTCTATTAACGAGCTAGCCCCCTGTGCGTCAGTTATTAGATTTGACGTTGCACCCATTTTTTTCTCTTCTTTTATTTCTCTCTCTCCATCTCTTTTTTAGAAAATTATCAAGAATTGACAAGTGAATACCTAAAATTATTTTTGTAATAGATTTCTTTAGCGGGTCTCTCCGACCGTTCAATTTGGAAAATTGAAAATTAAGATATTAAATTTTAATTAAGTTTAAAAAAGTTATATCTGAAAATGTACTTTTATTTCAATTTTGAAATGCAACACAGTAAACTATATATTTTCCCCTTCTACACATGACTCTACTGCAAACGACTCTACGGTCTACTTCAAAAAGTTATCTTAAAAAAAAAGAGTTAAAATTAAGAAAGTTTCCTGAAGCAATGAAGAAGTTCACTTTCAGATTACAGATATTACTGGTTTATTAAAAAGTTTCTAATGCTGTCAAAACATATTTAATTCGCTATTATTCTCCTTTGTACTTTCATGTGTTACGTGGCCTAGGTTCGATTCCACTAAGAATATATTTTTCTTTCGGTTACAGGACGTGTTTGTCATTGATTTTTCATTATAAAAGATAATAAATTCTATGCTATGATGATGCTACATTAAAATAGAAATTTTATTTTACATTTATGTATTTAATGCCTTAATTAAAAATAATTATCAGTTAATAATTAAATATTAATAGTTTGCTGCAAAAAATCAAAATTTTACTATATCCTCGAATCATCGTTTTTTTTCACACTTATATTATTATTCAGTGGTAGAAATTAATAACATATATTTATTATTCTGTATTATGGTTTCTAATTAATAAATCTTACGCAATGAAACGAGAAAAAAAAATTTCGAATGTATTTTTGACCAATTTTTTTTTCTAAATATTAATTTGCTGGATGTTTCAAAATCCCCAAAGAATTGCCAATATACCCCCTAATCGGGTATATTGGCAATTACCAGATTAGCAATTATTGGTATAATTTAAGGGATATGTTATATTTAAGGCGTAAAACTGCAATATGCTAAGTTACCAATATGCATTAACCTAATTAGGATAATATAGGTTTCATTTCAAGGTATATTCACATTTTGTAGAAATGTGGTGTAATTTCGTCTTAGTACATTTGAGATTTGGTCCCTGTTTGCTATTATGGAGAAATTTTCATAAATTATTCTGCAATTTTATTGAAATAATTTATCCTTTTTTAATCTTTTGTTGACCTTGATGCACATAATTCAACCATGTTTGTCCTAAATCACGTTATTCTGAATATTTTTTTACATATAAATTATTTTTTTTCGATTTTAAAAAAGATTCAGGATAATAAAGACTCAATAATTTAAAATATATCCCATCTGCTCCAAACAATAAAAAAAGTCCCAGGTAAGAATCACTAATTTTCTTTGTTTCTTTTCACTTTAAATATTTAGTAAATTTCATGCGTTTTTTAGCATTATACATTTCTTTCAATCCTGCTATGCGTTTTATGACTTCATATTTACTTTTGGTGTTATTGTACTATTTTGTTGATTTTCATTCAACTACGGAGAAATTGCACTAAGAGAGGGCTATATTACATATGTTCCATTTACTATAATTGTCAAAAGTTTTTAATCCTTTAATAGCATTTGATGGTAAAGAAGTTACCAATCTTTTTTGTAAATTAGTATTAACTTAGAACTATAAGAATTTGAGAGTGGTCTATCTGTAAGTCATTGAAGTATAACTAAAAGAATCACATTACCTTTTTATTAAAAGTGATTCATACATACATACACACACACACACACACACACACACATATATATATATATATATATATATATATATATATATATATATATATATATAACCTTAAAATGCTTCTTATATCTCAATATATCCCATGAGCTTACAAATTTTTACCAAACACTAAAATTAAGTATCCAATTCAAGTTTCGACTTCATTCAAATTATTAAAACTCAAATTAAATTCTGTAAAGTCAAACTTTTAAAGAAAATCCAACGTTGAAATATAAAAGCAATTATTAAAAATCAAGTATTCGATAGATTAAAAAGTTATAGCCAAATACTAACAAATTAGAAGTAATTTAATGAAAATTAGGAGAAAAAAATTATATTCACCATAGAACGTTATTCTCTTAGTCGAACTATGTTACTGTTGTTTCATCTTCATGACAACTTTTCCACAACAAAGTTCCATTTAAAATCAGAGAAAGGCAAATCATGCAAACGCTTAAAAAATGATTTATTGCACATAAAAGTTAATTTCAGCTTTTAATATCTTATTATTTTAATTACAAAACGTATTCGAGACTTAAGGCTGACTTCTTGTGTTAAATCTAAAGAAAACTTATTATTTTATTAAAATTAACAATATATTTAAAAAACTTGAATTAGACAATAATTCTATTTAGTTTTTAATGTACTGTGATTAATTTACTCATGCCTCAATTCGTACGTGTACCAAGCGTCACAAGGCTAAATTAATAATTTACAACATCGATTTCGATTTCTAACATGAAATATTTCCTTAAATCTATTCGAAATTAAAACTGATGCATATATATATATATATATATGTATATATATATATATATATATATATATATATATATATATATATATATATATATATATATATATATATATATATATATATATATATATATATATATATATATATATATATATTCAATGCAACCTCAATAAATGACTTCATTAATTATTTTAAAATGAAACATTTTGCAATTATATCGAATGAAAGTTTTGTTAGCAACTTTTATTTCTGATTAATTAACTCAACAGGTTAATGAAAAATTTATTCTGATTCGTTAATAAAACAGTTGACATTTCAGTGAAAAATAATCTATGGTATAATTGAAAAAAAAATGAATTCGATAATCCAAAACGTATCTCACTTCAATTTAAAACTTCCAGTTGATTAAAAACTGTAAAAAAAAAAGACTCAAAATAAAATATGTATTGAAGATATTTGGTCGCATAATGGAAGATATTTTAATTAATTCATAAGATTCTGAATTGTTCTTATCCTATGCTTAATAATAAAAAGGCTTTCGGTTATGGAATGAAAAGTAAAAAGTAATTTCAGCTATAATAAATTTCGTAGACTCTCTTTTACCCATATATATATAGAAAAAACTATTTATTTTTAATTTAATTTTTGGCATTAAATGAATTTTCTACATATCGTCTCAATTATATGGATATTTATTTATTTCTCTTTATTTGATGCATTGCTTTGTAATATAATTTAATTAACAGCCAGTGATTTATTAATATGAGAAAAACATTTTAATGCTAAATCAAAAATTTCTAAATATTAAGAGTTTTCTTTTATCAGAATATATTTATTATAATCCTCAGCTCGTTAGGTTAAAGCTTTTTATATAATATGATTTTAATTTGATTCCATAAGTCACACGGTATGCAACGTGTTGTTTTGTCCCTGAAAACTTTTCTAGAGATTCTAAAGTTTGAATGGAGTATTATACTACTTTTATAGGGTCATATATATATATATATATATATATATATATATATATATATATATATATATATATATATATATATATATATATATATATATATATATATATATATATATATATATATATATATATATATATGTATATATATATATATATATATATATATATATACATACATACATACATACATATATATATATATATATATATATATATATATATATATATATATATATATATATATATATCTGTGTGTGTAAGGAAAATTCTCAGGGGTTTTCAAAACTTAAGTCAAGGGCTAAAAATTCCTGCATCATTTTGCATTCCCCTTTGTAACCCCTAACCTAAACTGACCACTGGGGCTACAGTTTAAGCTCTCAGAGAATGGACTTGACCAATTATAACTCTACATGGCCCTAGCGGACAATTTAGGATAGGGGTTAAAAAGGGGAATGCAAAATGACGCTGGAATTTTTAGCCCTTGATTTAAGTTTTGAAAACAACTGAGAATTTTCCTGTTGACCCAGGTGTTAAGGGTCTTGTACATATAACTTCATTCTAGCTTACTCTTCAGTCCCTATGATGAAGTGGGAACCCGTCTTCCAACGTTATCTTAATAAAGGTCTTTAGCTAAAACTGTGTCATTTATATGGCCCTGACTGCAACTACCCATCTCGAAGTACGTCTCATTACACACACACACACATATATATACATATATATATATATATATACATATATATATATATATATACATATATATATATATATATATATATATATATATACATATATATACATATATATACATACATATACACATATATACATACATATATACACACATATATATATACATATATACATATATATATATATATATATATATATATATATATATATATATATATATATATATATATATATATATATATATATATATATATATATATATATATATATATATATAATATGTGTGTGTATGTATGTATCAAATGAGTATAAAAGGGCATATCTCGACTCCATCTCAGATTTACTGGAGGTTCACACGGTTGCAACTATCATGAGGAAATTGCTTAACTTTTTTTTTATATTTGGAACTAATTGAGCATTGTCTGAGTGGAAATCTAGAATCAGATTTTGGGTACAAACTGCTCACAGATGACTCAATGAAATTAGTCTATGTCAGACAAACATCTATCCCCAAACCACTCTCTTCTGAATTGGATTTCTGTAGAGTTTGGACTGCAAGACATGAAGCTGTGTGCAGAAGGCACATTATGCTCATTGACTGGTCTTCAAACAAATTTTAATCGATAAGAATCTGAATGGGTGTGTGTATTTTCACTTGAGTGACATAACGGAAAGTCAGCATTTTCCATCAGGGATTTGAATTAAGACACAATATTTACTATATGTAATTTGTCACTGTAAGTCATATTTTTCGAACATTAATTATAGAATATTGGTAAAATCCTGTACATTTTAGATTTAATGTACGGAAAATATGACTTACAGTCACAAATTACGTGTAGTAAATATCGTGTTTTATTTCAGATTGTATTCTGTGAAACATACTTATTTAATAATATCGCTTACATTAAACAAACATTTGGAATACCTATGGGAGGAGGATGCTCATCTGCATTAGCAGATGTATTTTTACACCATTATGAAATAGGAAACTCCTTCAATAATGAGCTTATATATCTTACGTATGCAGATGATATCTTGATCTGTTACACTAAAAACCATCATCACTTTGATTTTGATTTTTATCCAAATTACTTCAAACTTATTCCCACCCCTAAGATGAACATGGTGGTGTTCATTTTTTAGATTTAAAAATTAAAATTCATGAATAGAAACCTATTTCTTTTAAAATATATGACAAACGTGTTGATTACCCCTTTAAACTCAATCGAATAATGGCATGGAGTTTTTGTATCCACAAGAAAGTAAAACGTAATATTGTTACAAACTACCTGGGCTAATCTCGCTGTGCTCGAATTAATTCTTATAGTCACTACACCGTTTTTGTCATTAACTAATTTTTAGAGGTTGCATTGGGGGCGGGTTATCCTCTGTTTTTTCTATTCGAAATAAACTATAATCTTTTTTAAATCGAATCATTAAATGAATTTGAATTTTAATCGTACTTGTTGAAGACTTTCTTTCTTGTGTATGGAGTTTTGATTGTGGGAAATTTGGTTGTGTATACGTGCGAGAAAATTTTGTATTTTTGGTGTGTATTAATATAATTGTATGGTGATTGTGTTTATGTGGTATTGTTTTTAGTGGGTTTAATACTATCTTTAACTAATTTATAGACTTCGTATAGGTATGTTCTTAATATATGACAATTTGTGATGGTCTTGGTGATGTATAGGTCTCCGAGATTGTTGGTCGAACTTAAAAACCAGCTTTAATAGGAGTTGGAGGGTCACAACTCCCTCGAGGCCACTTAACTACATCACCTTCACTGTTTTTTATCTTTACTTTTTAATTTAATTTAATTTAATTTTTACTATATCTTAAATATTTTATATGAGCTGCATTGCGCTATTAAAAATTCTTTATTCTTAATTCTTTAACTTCCTCCACCTTTTTTTATTTTTTTATTTAATACTGTTATACATATGTATATACATATTCGACTTTCAACAACTCAATAACGTTAGGATCGGTAAGATATTCGAGGTTGCCAAAGTTTGAAGTACCGTAAAACAGCACATATTATATATAGCTTATTACATTTACCTAAATTAGGGAAAACTTTGTGAGAGTAGAAAATCAAGATATAAGAGTTTAAGATACCAAAAGTTGACTATTAATATGTGTGTGTGTGTAGTGTGTGTGTAGCTAAATATTAGATATAACTTTAAATAAAAAAAAATTATGCACTGTTTATTTTTCTCTTTCTTTTTTTATATCTGAACCTATTTACGCAAATTTTAGTTATTTAAGTTTTATTGTAATCATAAACTTTCACAGAAAATAAAAATACTCACAATCTAAAATCATTAAAGCTAGCAATTAACACTTAAAAGAGATTAATTACTTGATTAGATTAAAAATAAATAAATAATATCGCCTGTATTGAAGAGAAACTAAAGGTTTGGAGCTTATGATTTTTACTTTGAAATATAATACTGAATTCTACGTGATCCACTTCTACATTTATTTATGCAAATATATTTAACCTGTGATGAAAGTAAAATAGTTTAGTTCAACTTAATATTTTTAATAAAACATATTATGCGGGTCAACTACTAACATAAATTTACAGATTCAAAGGTCTTCTTAAAGTTCTAACTTGTTAAGCAATAATTTTCTATTTTGGTAGAAAAAAAAAATCTCACGCTTAGTTCAAGTAATGTCAGTACACATATGACTTAATGATTCATTCGAGATTCATCAAGTGCGGAAAGTGCCACTTGGATGCGACTAATGTATTCGTGTATAAATAAAGAGGCTTTAGGTCATAATTAGAAATTTAAAGTAAGAAATTACTTCAAATAATTCTTCTGAAGATATTGAATGAATTCCTAAATGTAATTTTGAAATGATCCTTATAGTAAGGTTACTAAAAAGACGTGACTTTCCAAAAGACATGATTCAGCGTGAAAGATCAGATATTCTTCTGGGTGGTTCATGTTTACGCTTGAATATGTTAACCTTAAGTTTTTATTTAATCTAAGCACGTCCAGCCTTCAAAGTTTTTCCCTATCTGCGGTCAAACATGTCTTTCCCTAAGGCACAAACACCAAGCTCATATGTATACATTGGATTTCCATCTATCGTATACCACTGAGATACAGATGCTACGTCTGAATCGCCAACAACCTATAATCAGTATTCCTTTACTTGCCACCTACTGATTAGATGGAATTCCAGGGAGAAAAGATGACATGCTGGATAGAGGTTTGCTGTTATCTGTCCTTAATTGCTGCACATTGCCTTCCCCTTGGGGTTGTGGGATCAAGGGGTCAATCATACGAACCCCATTGTTATCAAGCCGGAATGAGGGATTCCCTTCATTATTTATCCTACTTCATTCTTCTTGTCAAGTGCTTTTTCACAATAAGAAGCTGCAAACAATTGCAAACGAATAAAAATTTCGATTTTAAATGAAGATTTGTTCATTGCTCTATGCAATGTTTCTAGTTTTATCTTTTGAATATGATAAAAGTTGAGATGAAAGTAATGTATGCAATTTTTATAGAGCAAATTACAGAGATTTATGCCTGCAAAATAATTTTTGATATAAATCTTTAATTAGAGTTATAATTCATTTTATTTTGATTTCTATGTTTTTAGGTCTAATTTTTGTTTTATCAAAATCCAAGCATGTTGTGTTTTATATTTTTTTCTCATCAATTAGATTTTAAAAGTAGGAGAAACCTGTATTGTAACCATAATAAAGCTTTTAAAATTCTAAGGAAAATCAAAACCGCTCAGTTTTATACACTCATTTATCTCTGTATCGGGATTTTACAATAAAGGTAAAAAGTGCATTCAACAAATGAGTTCTGATATAATCTGAAATAATACATACTCTATCCATAGAGGAACTTATTCATAAAGGATGGGTAGTCTACAACTTAATTGCCATGCGTTTAAAATTAAAAATAGTTAATTCTGGACTTTATTTATTAGAATATTCAAGTGCTATTGACATATAAAGTTATAAAAATAATTTCTAAAAGCGGTCATTTTTTACCTCCTTGTATGAAAAAAAGGAAGTATTGTAGTTACAAAAAATTTAATTTGACAGATTTCAACAAAAATACACTTTTTCATCATTTCGGAATAAATTTTGACTAGTTTCTACATTACTTCTGAACTTTTCTACATTAATTCTACATTACTACATTACTTCTGTCTACATTAATTTCTACATTACTATATTACTTCTGTAAACTTAAAATATTCATTTTGGTTATTCCTGAATAAGCTTTGACTAGTCTTATATTGGCGTCTGTACGTAATTACGTACCTCGAATAATTCAAAAACTACTAGTCTTAGCATATTGAAATTTTATATTTAGGACTGTTGTAAAATCTAGTTGTGTTACTCCCTTTTTGATTGCAATCCTCATTATATATATAAACTAATATTTAAACTATAACTAATATAATATTGCTACTGGGCATAAATTTAAAAAGATAGGCACAGAATGTTGAAATTTTCTTTTAAGTACTATTGCAAAAGTTTGTTGTGCACGTCCATTTTTTAATGCAGTCCTCACTTTATATAATAAAAATCTCAATATAAGGGACATAACCGATCTCCTCTAAATGCCAGTTCTAGAGCTCGAAAACATTACAACAGAAAGATATCGTCGTATTCACCTACAGTTGAAATAATGCTTTTTAAACCTCTTTTAGAAAAAAAAAATAAACACCATGTGTTTAACTACTATAGCTTGTTTATCCTCTATTCTTACCTTTATACTTTTATATTAATAAATACTTTTTTGCAGAGAATAATTTAAATTTTACTGTTTAATACTTCTTGGTAGAAATTAAGATAAGTATTGTAGTTACCATAAATACAGGTTTATAACAAAATATCTCAACGGATATTAACCATGTTAATCGCCGTCAGACATTATTTAACTTCCACTCAGACAAAATTCCTACCTCAAGAATCGAGACTAACTTTGAATCTTTGAGAGAATATACGAATTCTTGTATTTATGTTGGCACGTCATACAACCAAAATTAAGAAAAAGTTGTGAAATTTAATAGGCGTACATGGAAGCCATATAGTGTCACATTACATTTTTCTTTTTGTTTTGTAAAAATTCGGCACTCCCATTAAAAATTTATAAACTCAGTTCTATAATAAAACAACGATAAACAAATTATATTTTAAGACAGCAGGAATTTGTAGGCACTGATTTGCATTTCTTTCATGAACTTGGTTGGTATTCTCATTTTAAAGATTTGAATTTATTATTCAAAAGGGAGATGAAAGGAAAATTCCGTTTCCTTCAACGAACGATCATTTATAAAATTTATAGGCATTTAATTTTCGATGCGAATTTGTCTTTTAACGACTATCATAAATATTTAATCCTAACTATAAGGGCTCATATTACAACTTTTAATAGCAATGGGACTAAAAAATTTGACTTATGACATATTCATACATGTTTCAGCAGTTGTAGCATGAATATAATATTCTTTTATATAACATAGTGATAAGGTCATATAGATAATT
>CM063502.1:77374008-77376508 GCA_032207245.1 Pardosa pseudoannulata | reverse complement strand
ACTTTCTCTTTTCTGCACTTGAAACAATTTCAAAACAATCAAACCGATCATGATATTTTTTTTGAGGGGGGGGGGCAATGTGAGGATATCAGAAAAGTAAATAAAAAGAATATAGTTTAAGGGAGTGAAAATTAAACTAGTTTTAATTTCTGATTTGTAATGCTTGGTAAAACTTGAATTTTGCATCTGTGATGCAAATGTACCTCTTCACCCTACCAAAATTTCATCCAGTATGTAATATGCAATTTTCGTATTTTATTCTCTCTTTTATTTATACTTTTCTTTATAATAATTTACTTTTTATCTATTTCGTCTCATGTAATGGTCTTGGAGAATTAAGATCTTCAGGGAGCACGAGTTGATGGATGTTGACACGGGTGCCACGGCGCTAGATGGTTGGATGTCAAATTGAACTCTAGAAAATTGATTAAAATGAGATCTACCATCTGAAACTAGTTCACAAATAACCATGCCAAAACTGTGATACCAACTTACAGAATGCACCTTTGATAACCAGAATTAATCAGCGTAGAAGATTTGGTTTGGTTTAGTTCGGAGAACTACGGTCTACTTTTTTGCGGTAAAGTTCTAATGAGACAGAGACCTACTGCTTAAAGCTGATTATGAATGACAACGAACATCTATGCCCCAGTGGATTCGAACCCATGAACTGCGGTACCGAAAATCAGAGTCCTAACTATTCGGACATCGTTCGGCAATCAGCCTAAAAGAAATAGAATGTCGGTGAGAGTTATCACTTTAGAAACTGTCACTTCCTGTAATTTTATATTATAAAAAAACCTGTACATAGAATAACAAAAATAGTTTTGGTATTTTTACTACTATTTTGTTACAATTAAAAATGAATTAATTTGCAATATATAATATGAATCAAACTGTGTCAAAAATAAATCTCGCAATAGAATTCTAAAATTATGTTTTCAAATGATAACTCTTAATATAGTTTGTGTCCTAAAAAAGAGTAATGCCAATTAGCATAGCTACCAGTTGCGAAAAAGTAAATATATCTTTTTACAAACCTCCCAAAAAAAACATTTTACATATAGTAAAGATTAACACTTACATATTCATATACTTCTCTATAGCATAGATGTTTAAACTATTAAAACTTCTCCAAACACCTGGATAAATACCTTTTACAATTCGTCAGATATGTATTCAGTATTTATTGTAAAATTTTAAATTTGCCTAATCCAAGTACCAAAGCTTGATATTTTATGAAAGCAATGATATTTTATGCCTCAAAAACACTTTTTTTTAAAATTATATCATCATCGGAATGCCTTTAAGCATATCTAATAGCATATGTTTTACTTTTTCAAAGTGTTACCATTTCATTATCGTTAAAACAAACAAGTTCTGTTTTTTTTTACATACCTGGAAATTTTAATTTTAGTGTGCAGGAACTGCAGTGTAAATATTAGAAATTTAATTGAACATTTGTAATATTACTAATAAATAAAATGTTATCCCTTAACTATCATGAAAAAACTTTAATATTAATATATGTTTGTATTTTAAAGTATTATGGTGGTAATAGTTAAGTTGTGTTCCACGACATGTTGAATAAAAGTTTCTAAGAGGCTTTATTCCCTTTTGTTTCAGATTGAAACTATAAATTTTTCTGTACATTTAACTGAAAATTTGAGATTTTCCGCCAATAAAAGGAATTTGAAACATAATATGAGAGATTTACTGGACTACGGAAATATATCAACTTTCTAGATAAAAAAAATTAAAAGAATAGAAAACTCTTATAAAAATTAACTATATCCAATTTATTTTAGAGGAAGCATATTCCCCAGATAATAGGTACAATAAAAAAAGGAAACTTTCTTTACATTCTTATACTATTTTCCGGAATTTTCAATCAATATTTCGATCTTTAGGGAAGGAGAATATTTTCCTAAGTGTTTTTGGGTACTTTGTTGTGTTTAAAGGAAAATCAATATTTATTGCCCGGGCAAAAATCTGTAGAAAAATACCAGACCGAATGAAAGATTTTTGGAACTAATTAGGCATCACTTAAACGCTTTCTCCAGCAGTAGTGTTTTCGTTTGATGCTTACTTAACATAGAAATAACGATCCTCCTCTCCGAACTATGAATAAAAAAGTAATTCCCAACCGTTATCACATTCTTAACTACTCCCTCAAGAGTCAAATCAAGTGGAGAAGAAATAATTTGTGTTTTTTCCCCTTCTCTCCAGCCTGTGCTAATATTTGCAGATGCAAGCTGTCTGCAGAGCCAGAGACAATGTCTCATTTTTCAACAGCCGCTCCCAAAGTTCTCCGCAAAGTTGCGTCATTATCAAGGCGATGGATCATTTTGCCTGCACTGTTTGTGTAGAAGGTTTTAAGCCACAGGCTACTCAGGAAGTAAAGTCGGGCCGATGCCGCTTTTCGGTAATGATTATTAATGAATGAAACAGCTGCTTGCAAAGCTTTATTAATTGGTTTATTGCTTAACTTGTTCTTCGT